>JAXIVH010000045.1:497500-1066768 GCA_036785325.1 Urophycis tenuis | reverse complement strand
GTATATGTGTGTGTGTGTGTGTGTGTGTGTGTGTGTGTGGTGTGTGTGTGTCGTGTGCGCCGTGCGCGTATACGTGTGTGTGTGCGTGTGGTGTATACGTGTGTGTGTGTGTCTGAATGTGATTTACAAGGTAAGTGAACATATTCACAGTTTCACCTTATTTAAATATTTTAATGTAAATTGATTAATTAATTCACTAAATGTTCAATTATGTTATTAAATAGTAATGTTTAAAAGTAGGCTAGTTGTAAAAAGTGAGTTCAAAAGTGAACTAATCAATTTACATTAAAGTATTCAAATAAAGTTCATTCAAATTATCTGTGAAGATGCTCACTTAAGATGCCCCCCCCCCCCACCACCCCCCCCCCCCCCCCCCCCCACACACACACACACACACACACACACACACACACACCCTGGCCTACAGCGACTTTCTTTTTCCAAATAATAATAATAAATTTGAAGAAAAAAAAAATATCGAAACAGTAACTTATTACCGAAATAAAGTCCATCCATGAGCGAACATCGTTTCTTGGTCACGTTCACGTCAACGTAGAACATAACCACGGGGTGACCGAAGTTCTGGCCGGGGCTCGGGTCCACCAGCAGCACCGCGTCGTGGGCCGCCGGCCCCCAGGCTCTGTCCGCGGGGCGTGGTCTAAAGAGCCCAACTCCCGCGGGATCGGAGGAGTCAGGAAGCAAGGCCACCACTTTATCTGGAGCTCCTGGGAGTCAAAACACGGCTTTTGTACGAAGTAATTACGATAACGATATGTAATTAATAATTTAATGTATTAATAAATAAAATATTAAATACTCATTACTTAATTGATTAAATAATGTTAATATGATACGAATAATATAATATCATTTGATCAGATAATGGCCTTTGGCTCCAAATAATATCCATAATAATAATAGAAGAAGAAGAAGAAGAAGAAGAAGAAGAAGAAGAAGAAGAAGAAGAAGAAGAAGAAGAAGAATCATCATCATCATCATTATCATCATCATCGTGACCATCATATGATTTTGTGAAATAATGGGCTAAAAAATGGGCTAAAATGTTTAAGCCGTAGCAAAAATTCACTAGGCCTATTAGTATTATATTACAATTGATAGTAGGCTATACAACTGCCAGAGCCTCGTAATATTGAACATGAAACCGGAAGCAGGTCCTACCGAGGTGGGTGACCGGTTCCGAGACGTACACAGCGGCGGTGAACAGCTGCAGCTGGGCCAGCCGCCTGCAGTCCCCGTCGGCCGGGGAGGGCAGCACACGGCGGCACCGCTGGAGCTTCAGCTGCTGCACGGCGCTGCTCAGCCACCTCTCCGGCTGGCCCCCGGCAGGAGGACCGCTCCTCAGCCACCTCTCCGGCTGGCCCCCGGCAGGAGGACCGCTCCTCAGCCATCTCTCCGGCTGGCCCCCGGCAGGAGGAGCGTTGCTCCCGGAGCCCAGCAGATAGAGAGCCAGGAGTAGGGAGGAGCAGACTAACCTCATCTCTCTCCTCCGACCACCGACACTTCTCGGATTGGAAGGTTGGAAAGGTTTAGTCAGGACAAGCGAAACGTTTTCTGCTAAGTAAAGTTATTGTTTCCCGGCGGTTGTTTTAACTCGGCCGTCCTCTGTGAAGCGAGTTGACTCTCGGTGAAGAGTGCGTGTCGTGTGTGTGAAGTGGAGGAGGTTTCTTCAGCATCCAGGAGACTCACAAAGAGGATGGAAGGAAGTATGTACCCCCCAACTCTCTCTCTCTCTCTCACACACACACACACACACACACACACACACACACACACACACACACACACACACACACACACATTATCTCTCTCTCTTTCTTTCTTCAAAGGGGCTTCATTGCCATATGTTTACATTACCAAATCAGATATTAAATATGAAATAACCAACATCCATTTGTGACAAAAGCTGTGTTTTGCAATCAAATATATAAATAAGAGTAGGTAAAATAAACTTCAAAATACAAACTGAATACAAACTGATTTTATATATATACAGTATATAATAAATAACACAAGTAGCCTGCTTCAGGTACTTTTTTGTGATATAAGTACCAGTACAAGAATAATTGAATAATTTGGTAATAATTGGAGTGAATTAACACACACTCTCTCTCTCTCTCTCTCTCTCTCTCTCTCTCTCTCTCTCTCTCTCTCTCTCTCTCTCTCTCTCTCTCTCTCTCTCTCTCTCTTCTCTCTCTTTCTCTCTCTTTCTCTCTCCTGTCCCCTCCTCTCATTTCTCCATCTCGTCCCACATAGGCTAAAACCTGATTACATTATTGAATCATTTCTAATTGATTTGTTTGTCATAACTTACTTTCTTCTAAACTGTAATCTATTGTCGGTCTATCTCTCTCGGTTGAACTAAATGAAATTCCATTTCATATCATTTATTTCAGAGACGTTTTGGAGATGTTAAACCAAGATCCTGACTTCCTGTGGTCACTGAGAAAGACCTCATGACACTCATGAGTAGAGTAGTGGTGTTAACCCTGATTCCCTCTCTGGCTCTGCTATCAAAATGTTACATGGTTTCATAATAATCCCCACTTGGATCCATTCAATCTTCACCTCTCCACTGGGATCTACTGTGTGGTGACACACACACACACACACACACACACACACACACACACACACACACACACACACACAGGCACCACCCCTCTCCATTAACCCTTCCTTTCACAGACCCCTAATTACTATAGTATGTAAGTATGTATGTAAGTAAGTGTATGTAATGTAAAGTGTTTTGAATGCCTACTAAAAAGAGCTATATCAATGCAATTCATGTTAATATAAATTCAAGTCAATTCAATTCAATAGGCTTTATTCTCATGGAAAACATTCACCGTCTCTCGTCTGTTTCTGTCATCAGAACCACGTCATCAGCAGTCAGACACTATGGGGGACATAGAGGACAATACATACAGTATACACAGCTTTGGAAAAAAATTAAGAGAAAAAAATCCACTGCAAAATTATCAGCTTCTCTAGTTTTACTATTGATAGGTATGTGTTTGAGTAAAATGAACATACATGACTGACAACATTTCTGCAAAATTCCAAATAAAAATGTTGCCATGTAGAGTATTTATTTGCAATAAAACTCCAAACTTCACCGTGGTTGAGAGACATGGTGTCTTGTAGGCCTCCCCAGGGCTCCATCTAACCATTCAACAACCAGGCGTTGGGAAAGCTGAACATTGGACTCAGAAGAGGCCTTACTCCAGTCTTCTACGGTCCAATCCTTATGGTCGTTTTGTAACTTTTTTTTAAGATACTTTTTTCTAGCTTTGTACGACTTCAGCCCTGCCCTTCAGAGCCTGTTTCAAAGCGTTCTTGTTGTGCACTTCACCCCACCGGCCATTTGCCATTCTCTTTGTTTTTGACTTGATGTCATCCTACTGTTGTTGAGTGACATTCCAATGAGTTGGCGGTCATCCCGGCCAGTGGAAAGTCATTGTGGCCCTCTGCCGGTCTGTAGCTTTGTGGTCCCCAATGTCTGCTGCTTGACCTTTTTCTTATGAACCGCCGTCTTTGAAATGTTAAGGATGGAAGCAACCTGACGCTCACTGTATCCCTCTGCCAGTAAAGCCAGAATTGAATCCTTCTTTTCCTCACTCAAAACAACTCTTTTGGCATGGTCAATAGTTCTTTTTTTTTATTTCAATTACTTTTGAGGTACTGCTAGCACTGTGTGTGCCATCCAGCAGCATCCAGGAGTGGAATGAGCCGTGCTTGTGTTGGATTCTAAAACTGTTAGTCCCAATGCTTGATTCTGATTGGCTGATAGGTGTGCTTTATGAGACGATAAAGTACACCTGTCTCCATCCAACGCTGCTGCTGACCGCTTCACCGCATCACTCCGCGCATAGCAACGACGACGACAATAAAGAAACTCGGAACCGGCTTTTTTCTGCTTTGTTATGGAATGGAAAGTTAACTTCGATTTGTTGGGTGGACTAACTATAATCGATAAACTGCTTGTGGAAAGGGGCTGTTAAAAATACAGTGATTGCTTGCAAGCGACGTGTTGTTTCTGCTACCTGGCCGGGAACTACTTCCTCGTATCTGGGAACTACTTTGTTGCGCATCTAGTGAATTATTAGTGAAACGGAAGCGTTTTTATTGCTACATGATTTTTCATATTGCCGCGTTGGTAACAGTTTTAGAATAGCAATTAGCCACTCGACGGTGTGAATTATGGAAAAATAAGGAACGTCTATTTTTCCATAATCCACACCCTCTCGTGACTAATTGCTAAAATTCAACATACACTGGAATGGAATAGCTGCCTTACATAGAGATTCTGATTTAAGAAAAGAGAGTGATCTAAGAGTGGTCTCTTCTTTTTTTCCAGAGCTTTGTGTGTGTGTGTGTGTGTGTGTGTGTGTGTGTGTGTGTGTGTGTGTGTGTAAACTCCCCTCCAAAAGTATTGGAACCGTGAGGCCAATTATTTATAACATTTTTAGGAGAGCAAAAGTATTGGAACAGAGAGACTTAAAAATAGCCTGGGGGCGGCAGTAGCTCAGTGAGTAGAGCAGGTGGACACAGCGGGTTGTTCACTAACCCTAGGGTCGGCAGTTCGGTTCTCCAACTGTCCACATGTCGAATCCCACAAATGTACTGATTGTTAGTTGCTTCAGACAAAAGCGTCTGCTAAATGCCCCTTGAAGTCAATAAGACTTAATATTGAGTTGAACGTGTGGCCTGTGACCCACTGACATCACCAAACTTTTGCATTCTTCTTCTGTGATGCTTTTCCAGGCTTTCACCGCAGCCTCTTTGAGTTGTTGTTTGTCTTGGGAGGTTACTCCCTTCAGGCTCCTTTTAGCAGGTAAAATGCATGCTTCCACTTCTTGCCTCTGATGAACTCCTTTGTTGTTTTTGCAGTGTTTTTGGGTCATTATCTTGCTGCATGATGAAGGATCTCCCAATCCGTTTGATTGCATCTTTCTTTAAATTGGCAGACAAAATGTTTCTGTAGATTTGAGTTCATTTTGCTGCTGCCATCATGTGTTACATCATCACTGAAGATGAACGAGCCTGTCCCAGAAGAAGCCATGCAAGCCCAAGCCATGACATTACCTCCACCGTGTTTCACAGATGAGCTTGTATGTTTGGGATCATGAGCAGATCCCTTCTTTCTCCAAACGTTAGCATTTCCATCACTTTGGTAAAGGTTCATCTTTGTCTTATCAGTCCATAAAACCTCCCAGAATTTTTGAGGCTTTCTATTTTTTGGCAAATTCCAGCCTGGCTTTCCTATTCTTTTTGGAATGACTGATTTGCATCTTCTGGTGCAGCCTCTGTACTTTTGTTCACTTCCTTCACTCCTGCCCTCTGGAGGTTGTTGCTGATGTCACTAACAGTTGTTTTAGGGTCTTTTTTTATTTTTACAGTGCTCACAAAGTTTCGGTCGTCAACTGCTGCTGTTTTCCTTATTCTATGAGTGTTACTCAATACACCAGTAGTTTCTTTCTTCTTCAGGACATTCCAAATGGTTGTATTGGCTATGGACAATGTTTGTGCAATGTCTCTGATTGATTTTCCATTTTCTCTCAACTTCACAATTCCTTTTTTTCCACCCATAGACAGCTCTCTGGTTTTCATGTTGATTAGACCTCTAACTAGAAATGCAGTCTGCACAGGCAAAACCCAGATCTTAAATTGAGCATGGACATTCAGTGCTATTTATTGTTTGACTAATAAGCAATAGGACACACCTAGGCAACAAAACGGGGCGGCAGTAGCTCAGTGTGTAGCGCGGGTGGACAGAGCGAGTCGTCCACTAACCGTAGGGTCGGCGGTTCGATCCCCTTGATCGCCCTCCTCCAACTGTCCACATGTCGAACCCCACAAATGTAAGTCGCTTTGGACAAAAGAGTCTGCTAAATGCCCCTTTACCCTTTAAAACAGTCACATGGTCCAATACTTTTGCTCACATGAAAAATGGGTGAGTTCAAACAGAAGGTGCTATCTTCTAAGTTGTGTATCAGATCCAGATGTAAATACCTGGAGATAAAAGCTTAAAGCTTAAATCTCTTGACCAGCGGATGTTGATCCGCTGGTCTCATACTCAACTGCAGCAGGGAAGAAGATGATCATGTGGCGGGAGGTTTTGGTCCTGATGCACCGCAGCCTCCTGCCAGAGGGGAGAGGGGGAGGGGAGAGGGTCAAGTCTGTGACCGGGATGGGAGGGGTCGGCCACAATCCTACCTGCCCGCCTCTGCCCTGGAGGTGTGCAGGTCTTGTAGGGATGGAAGGTTGCAGCCAATCAAGTTTCAAGTTTATTGTCACATGTTAGATAACAATGTACATCATTACCAGTAGTGAAATTCTTGTTCCTCGGGTGTGCTCAAATTTGCTATACAAGATAAAATAAAATGAAAAAAGAGACAGAAAATAATAAAAATAGACTAAGCAGAATAAAATAAAATATGCAATCACCTTCTCAGCAGAGTGAATGATACTCTACAGTCTGCTCTTGTCCTTAGCAGTGGCTGCAGCGTACCAGACGGTGATGGAGGAAGTGAGGATGGACTGGATGATGGCAGTGTAGAAGTGCACCATCATCGTCTTTGGCACGTGTTTTGGCATTTATGTATGTATGTATGTATGTATGTATGTATGTACTGTATGTCAAAGTCAAAGTAGCTTTATTGTCAACTCCTTCACATGGTAAGACATACAAAGGAATCGAGAGTACGTTTTTCACCCTCCCACAGTGAAACGGATAAAGTGCACAGGCACAACATGCAGGACAAGACATTCTTAATACTAAAACTAAAGTAAACGTGCCTACAGATAAGGCAGAAAGATAAAAAAAAGACAGTACAAGTAGTAGAAATAAATAAGCAATGTCGGAATCTACTGTTATATGAGGTAGAAGTCGTAGCATAAGTAGCATAAATTGATTATGTATGTAGGTATGTATGTATGTATGTATGTATGTAATGTAATGTAATGTAATGTAATGGATGGATGGAGCATTGGTTCCCAAACCAGTCCGGGTGTGCTGTGGGATTTTGTGACAACCATACATTATTATTGCAATATACAACTTCCCAAAAATCATATTTTTTTATTTACTATATCAGTACTTTGTATGCACTCATTTAATAATACAGAGGCAAACAATTCATCAAACAATTCATAAGTATGTGAACATGAATGTGGAGAACACTAGAAGAACGTTACCCAAACGACCACTTGGGGTCACTACTGTCAAGTTTAGTTCTAACAGCAGCGGAAGTTGTATTGTTTACTTCCGCCATCACATCGTCTCCAATACAGTCCTGGAGAATAACTCCTCTTTAAATGGGATATTAGTAAAGTCATCGATATTTAGCAGTATAATGTGAATTTGATTATCTGATCAGATTTAGGGTTATTGTGACGGTAAACGTTAAGGTGATCCCATTTTATTTAATATTTCATATATTACTCAAACAAGCAACCGAACATCGTTCCATACGCTAGTAAACAGAGACCCTTTAGGCCGAGCTTATATAGTAAGTGAAGTGATGTTTGTTGTTTTAGTACTGCCTCCGTACATACGATAGAACTGTAACGATGTTCTACCGTTGTATATTTAATATGTCGTATTTGTTTCGGTAATTCCTCGTCGCGTTGGTGTAAACAACCGGGTTACTGTTCGGTTTAGGGTTAGGTCCTGTGGGTTTACGAGTAAGTCATCTGGATTTAGGGTAAGGTCCTCTCGGTTCTGGTTGGGGTCCAACATGGACGTGAGCATCGCAGTGTCACTGATTCGGGGCCAGATGGGTACGGTGGTGGAGCGGGCAGTGAACGGGGCGGTGGAGACCGTCCTGGCCGAGATGCTGCGCATCGTGGGGGTGAAGTTCGAGGAGTTGAAAGCCCAGGTAGCGGCTCTGCAGCGGGACAAGGCGGCAGCGCAGCGGGAGAAAGCCCTAAAAGAGAAGGAGAACGACAAGATAAGAGCCATGCTGAGATACACAGAACTTAAGCTGAAGTATTATCGCCAGGGAGTCGAGGAAGAGATCCAACAAAGGGCGACGACCTCTTCTCACCCGAGCAGCCAACATGGTTCTCCGTCCTCCACGGCCCGGGGACTGGAGCTGCCGCCTGCCGGCGAGGCGGCGCCCAGCCTCGGGTTACTCAGCAGGAGCGACCCGGAGAACAGCCAAGGTAACACAGACCCAGATCCCATGTGTTTGTATTTACTTTACTTTATTTACTTTAATGTATATGTTCCGACCTTGCCGCAATTGTTTATGTCGTCTCCCAGAAAATAAACAAAATGGACACAATCATTCTAATCAATTTCACTCAGTACACTGCACTTCTACAAATCACGCTTCTGCTACCAACTATGACGGCGGTTTAGGGCCACTGAAAGAAACACATCTAAGATTTCGAGAATAAAAGCGTAATCCTACGATGTCAAGTTCGTACCTGGAAAATCAACAAGTAATATTACGAGAATAAAGTCACAATATTTCTTAAAATATGTCGAACAATAAGGACATCACCAGAGTGAACAGGTTGACTTAACTAGCCGAGGGCTGACAGGCCAGGACCTACCAGTATCGTTAAGTATGAGTTTGGAATTTGTAAATGCAGTTTGGATCATCTTACTGAGTAACCTCTTGTAATGAAACGGGCGCTCAGAGAGCTCTGCGCTCATATGGATAATTATGGTTTGGATGCTCGATGCACGTCATGCAGCTGAACTGTACACCTGCAGGCAGAGAAAACAGCTTCCAAGAGTGCAAACGTCCACCAGACCGAATCATTTCCCAACAATTAACCCTTCCCAATGAATTACCAACGTGAGTCAACGCAGCCAAATTCGGAATACCTATCATACCTTCCACAAGATGAGTTTATTTGACATAATTCATTAACTAGACAGACAGACAGACATACTTTAATGATCCTATGATCCTAATAACCTATGGTGGTAAGAAAGACCAGTTATGCAATGAGATGACCAGTTATGTAGTGAAATTACCAGTTTGCAATATGAATAACCTGTTATGCAGCAGAAACTAAGATGAAAATGAAAATTGTATAGTTGACTGTATGATTGTATAGATGACCACAGGCAGGAATGATTTCCTGTGTCGCTCTGTGGTGCATCTTGGTGAGAGGAGTCTTCTGCTGAAGGTACTCCTCCGCTGAGCCAGGGTGGAAAAGAGAGGGTGAGAGGCATTGTCCATGATAGTCCGTAGCCTGGACAGCATCCTCCTATCTGCCACGGTCGTCAAATAACTGGGTGCTATACTTTTCTGCCTATATTTCATCTGACTGTACTATTACATTGTAAAGAAGAATGCATCATATGTGCAACCATTTCTGCTCTAGGAGCAGATACAGTCATAAAATAAAATAAATAAACAGATACATTGCAGCATGGAACATGTTAATAGCCATCATAGTAGCTTCATACAACAGGCACAACACAGCTGGATCTTTATGTTGTTATCACAACACTACGCTCTTCCATCATGTGAATCACATCCTCAAGAGACACCTCAATCTCTCAAGAAAGTTACATCTGACAGCCATCATGGAACTGCACAATTGAAAGAACAACAAAACATAAGGTGTACAGAAAAAATGTGTATAGAATAACCCCACAGGAATCATGAATGAGTAGAGCTAGTACAGAAGAACTCAACTCTCTCAACTAGAGGTCGACCGATTAATCGGTGCCGATAGGACGTTTTATTAACTATCAGCATTAACGGAAATTGGCCCGATAGTGGCCGATGGCTGTTTTTTTCCCCACAGCGCAATGAACTGCTCTAGGGCTGGGCGATTAATTGAATTTCGATTTCGATTACGATTTTGGCTTCCCTCGATCATTAAAACAAGATAATCGTAATAAAACGATCATTCTGCCACCCGCCGTGTTTTGTGTGGTAAATGGAGCGAACCCTTCTTTCTCCACCTGCGCACTCTGCTGCACCCCCGCCTGAAAACTTGTGAGATATGTCATGCGACCGTGTCTGCACCTCAAGCGAATACGACCAATCTATTTAACCACTTAAAGTCCGCACACAGAGTAATACATGACCAAGCAATGAAGGAAAAAATGAAACGCTCCTCTACTCCTGCCACCGCAACACAATCCTCAATTAAGGAGACCCTATACAATGCCACCCCATATCCAGCCAGCTCCCGCAGGCATAAAAAAATAACGGATGCAATCGCATACATGATTGCCAAAGACATGTGCCCTATCAGCACCGTTAGCGACCCGGCGTTCAATAAACTGATAAACACATTGGACAAGCGGTATGTGTTACCACCATGTCACCATTTCAGTAGAATTGCGCTGCCTGCCCTTTATGACGAATGTCGCGGAAAAGTTGCAAGAGAAGTGTCAACAGCATTATATTTTGCCACCACAACGGACCTATGTTTGAGTCGCACCATCAAAAACATTTTTAGATTTTGTTTTTTTTAAATCAATGAATAATCGTCTTTAATAATCGCAATTACAATATCAATCAAAATAATCGTGATTATCATTTTTGACATATCGAGCAGCCCTAAACTGCTCCTTCCCTGGCCTGCGCTGCTGTCTGTCTCTCTGATCACTGAGGGGAGGGGCTGCTCTGCACACAGCGCACATGGGGGAGGGGGGGGCTATCGGCCGATTAATCGGCTATCGGCTTTTTCCTGCTCCAAACTATCGTTATTATATCGGCCTTTAAAAATTCACTATCGGTCGACCTCTACTCTCAACTCAACTCAACTTTATTGGTAAAGCACTTTAAAAACAACCACATCCGCAACAAAGTGCTGTACATAAACAAGAAACAATAAAACAAATAAAACGGGGATAAAACACTCAAATAAATAATTGCAGTGCTTTTAAAAACAATTTAAAAAACAATAAATAAAAGCAAACCATAAAAACACTAAAACAAGAGCAGAGTCTCATGCGCGGTTGAAAGCCAAGGAATAAAAATGGGTTTTACGGTGAGTTTTAAAAATGTGAAAACAGTGATGAGGCTTGCCTGATGAAGGCAGCTCATTCCACAACTTGGGGGCTGCAACAGAGGAAGCTCTGTCCCCTCTGAGCTTCCGCTTTGACCTCGGTACCAAAAAGATCAACCATAAAAAAATCTGACCATCATGACTGACATTCACAGTAGCAACAAAATCTGGGTTGGATGCATATACTAGTGAATATGTATTTCTGTTTTTCACTTTGAGGCATCACACTGGACATTTTCTTCCTATGCACCTTTTGACAAGATAGAACCAGTGTGCAGTAGTCTTTACAGTGGAGATATTTAGTGGAGCCTAAAAAAATTACAGGCAAATAGATGTATTTGAATATATAAGTATTAGAAGTTTGTTTGTATAAAAAAAAAAACATTTCCAAGCCTAGCTAGCCAGCCTTCATGTTGAATGTTTGTAGCCACACATGCTCTTTACTTCCACATAAGCTGGGTATCCCATTGGGATAAGAATAGCCAAATACAAATCAGCTAATTATCATTGAAGTCTAATCATTTCCTATTAGGTGTTGTCTAGTAACTCTGGTGAGAATCCACACTTTTATCTTCTATCTGATATATATTGTTGGAGGAGGATAGAGTAGATAAGAAGAGATACAAGGGGGGAGGAGAGGAGAAGGAAATGAGGGAAGAGGAGGAGAGGGAGATTAGATGAGAAGAGGAGGGAGATAGGGGGAGATCAAAGGTGGAAAGGAGAAGAAGATTAAGGGAGATGTGATGTATACCGATAATTACCGTCATTTTAATAACCACTGTCACTTTTCAATTTTTCCATTTTGCACCTTATTCTGCATTTCTGCATTTCAACCTGCACCTTAATCGCTCATTTGCACTTCAGGTTAGAACGCCAACTGTATTTCGTTGTCCCTGTACTTGTACTCTGCACAATGACAATAAAGTTGAATCTAATCTAATCTAATCTAATGTATATGGCGATTCAATGTATGTTAGTTTGTTTCAGTAGTCTGTTCAGGAAACTGTTGCCCTGGAAACAGGCAAGTATCAATGTAGCGATCGAACAAGCTGACATTTGCCAAAAAAACCCACTCCAAACTAAACTGAAAAGAAAGAAACCAGGTCAACCTCCGTGGTGTAGCTTTAGACGTGGTGTAGCTTTAGACGTGGTGTAGCTTTAGACGTGGTGTAGCTTCAGACGTGGTGTAGCTTGAGACACATACAGCAGAGCTGTGGTTGGAAAAAGACTTGGTCATGTAGTTCTCCAACATTTCTCTTGGTATATTTGGACTTTATTCTCATTGTATTATGAATTAATGCTCAAAGTTACAATTTTATTCTTGTAATAATATTACTTTATTCTCAAAATTGAAAATTGTCTTTGTCTTTACAGTCGCCCCACAATGCTGTCATAATCAATTTATCAAAAAGAAGCCCAATATTAATATAGTCCCAAGTCTTCAATGTCCAATGTAAACAGGCTCAATACATGTGCATGCAACATGCAACAGTAACACTCAGTTTGAAAAGCAAAAACAAACAGTATATTGTCTAATTACAAAAGGTACATATGTCTAAAAGCAATGTAAAAAAATCATAAGAAAGGTGCACCAAAAAACCCAAAGTAAACCTATGGAATTGAGTTTATAACTAACCTGTGATCCGCAAGCTCATGTTGAATTTCAGCAATGCAAACAGTTTAGGTGTAAAGGTGTAATTAATTGTGGGTTGAATGAACACTTTTCCTAGATTAAAAGGGTTTGTGGTCACATGGTACAATCAGGAGGTGAAAGCAACATAACATGTTGACAAATTGCGAGCTGAATTTTGTATGTTGGCCTAATGTTTACTTATCCTCTCTGTCCCACAAAAGCCATATCCCATTTAACATACATTTAGTATTTTTAAAAATATGACTCATTGATATTAGTATCAAACTTGAAGCTACAGTATATAATGATACAAACAGTGGATACAAAAAGTCTACACACCCCTGTTTAAATGCCAGGTTTTTGTGGTTTAAATAAATAAGACCAAGATAAATAATTTCAGAACATTGTCCACCTTTAATATGACCTCTTACCTGGGATCTCATTGTTGAAAGGTATCCGTCAGGAGAAGGGTACAAAAGAATTTCCAAGGCATTAGATATACCATTTGCTACATTTGCTGCATTTGCTAACTACTATACAAAGAAGAATTACTCTTTTTTTACTCTTTGATTCCGTGAGGGAAATTTGGTCTCTGCATTTAACCCAATCGTGAATTAGTGGAAATACACTCAGCACACAGTGATGGTGAGGCACACACTGAGGTGAAGCACACTAATCCCGAGGCAGTGAGCTGCCAACAGCGGCGCTCGGGGAGCAGTGAGGGGTTAGGTGCTTTGCTCACAGGCACTTCAGCTGTTCGTACTGGTCGGGGTTCGAACCATCAACCCTCCGGTTACAAGTCTGAAGCCCTAACCAGTAGGCCGCGGCTGCCCCAAAGGAAGGTGAAGGACATCAGCATCTCCTTTACCCCTACTGCTATCCTCTCTATCCCCACATCTACAGCTATCCCCCTTCCCCTACTCCTCTGAAGAGATCCACAGACTGGTAAGATCCAACCATGCCACCACCTGTCCCCTTGACCCTATCCCCTCCTCCCTTCTCCAGGCAATCTCTACCGACATCCTACCGTTCATCACCACCCTCATTAACTCCTCCCTCACACAGGCCTCATCCCAGCACCCTTCAAAACTGTCAGAGTCAAACCGCTCCTTAAGAAACCTACCTTCGACACTGATGATATACAAAACTACAGAATCTCTTCTTTCATTTCTTTCTAAAACCCTGGAACGTACAGTCTCAAACCAACTGTCCTCCTACCTCTCAGAAAACGACTTGCTTGATCCCCATCAGTCTGGCTTCAAGACTGCACACTCTACAGAGATGGCCCTCCTGGCAGTGGCAGTGCCACGAGTCCCTTTGTGGCACCAGAGCCTCTTCCCTCTCATTGGTTCTTGAGCTCCTCGATCTGTCTGTGGCGTTCGACACCGTGAACCACCAGATCCTCCTCCCTGATCTTGGCATTACTGACTCACTATCCTGGTTCATATCTTACCTTATGAATCGCACTTATCAGGTTGTATGGAATAGCTCCCTGTCAAAACCCCACTCTCTTATCACTGGTGTCCCTCAAGGCTCAGTACTAGGACCGCTTCTGTTCTCCCTATATACCAGATCTTTAGGCTCTGTAATTACATCGCACAGTTTCTCCTATCACTGTTATGTGGACAACACTCAACAGTTCCTCCTCTTCCCCCTCTCAGACACTGATTGCAACACGCATCTCAGAATGTCTGGCATACATCAGCACTTGGACAACTGCGCATCACCTAAAGCTCAATCTCATGAAGACTGAGCTCTTCTTCATATCGGGGAAAGACTGCCCTCACAGGGACCTACTGGTCTTGTTTGAGGGCATTGCAGTATGTCCTTCACCGACCGTGAGGAACCGTGGTAATATTCGTCAATTAACTGTGCTGCACTGCAAACATCACTGCAGTGGCCCAATCCTGCAGATTTGGTCTTGACGACATCCCCATGATCCGGCCATTCCTCACAAGGGAAGCGATACAGCTCCTGACCCAAGCACTGATCATCTCCCGCCTCGACTACTGCAACTCGCTCTTAGCCGGACTCCCTGCAACCACGATAAAACCTTTGCAGAGGGTCCAGAACGCTGCAGCATGCCTCGTGTTCAACCCACCCCGATTCTCCCATGTGACCCCCCCCCCCTTCCATGACCTCCACTGGTTCCCTCCAGTGGCTCGCATCAAATTCAAGACAAAAAAAACAAACCCTCCTCTCATGCACTTGTATGTTGTATGTCTTGGAGGGAGACATACAACATAAGTCAGGGAGGCTGCCAAGAGGCAGATGGCAACATTAAAGGAGATGCAGGGTTGTGTACTACATGCAACAACAATCTCCTGCATTCTTCATACCCTCCCATCCAAAAGTATTGGAACAGTGAGGCCAGTTCCTTTATTTTTTGCTGTAGAATGAAAACAGTTGTGTTTGACATGAGGGCTGTGGCAAGGAAGAGTGGGCAAATATTGCCAAGTCAAGATATGCCATGCTGATAGACTCCTACCCAAAAAGACTGAATGCTGTAATAAAATCTATATGTGCTACGACAAAGTATTAGTTTCAGGGTATGCACACTTGTGCGACTACATTATTTTCATTTGCTGTCTTGTTAATACCCCCCCTAAAGGATTTCAGTTTGTTTTCCAATTGCATTGTAGGCTATAGGTCCCTTTAAAGGTGGACAATGTTCTGATAGGGTATACCACAAATACCTGTCTTCTGTGTAGACTTTTTATATCCATTGCAAAGGCGCAACTATTAATATTATTGGATCAAATTAACTATAATGTGAAGTTTTTAATCAGTTTTGAACGGCAAATGCAAAGACATCTATGTATACTGTTGCAGAGGTGTTCACTTTACTTAGCAGCTACCCAGCTTGCATTGGCCCATGATGTTTCATAATACTACTTTGTACCACAAGAGGTCCCCATCACTGTAGTATCCAGTCTGTCCTCAGGCCACCATGACAGGATGAAAAAGTAGCCCAGCCCAATTTGGGCCAGACTGATAATGGGTTTTCAGATAAGATACCAATTTCGATATATTATCTGCCGATGTTATTTTCAAAGAATTAAAATGAATTGATTGTTTACTGAACTGAAGCTCTACAAGCTGTAGCTCCATCTAAGCTTTACTAATTAATGATCATCAAGTTTCATTACAGAAAATATCTGATAATGAAAAAAAACATGGCAGATGAGAACAAATTGCAACTGCAACATTGAATTAAACTATTTGAAAAGGTAGAACCAAGTTACATGATTTCCAAGTGCAATGAGTTTGCTTGCAGGGGACTTCCCCACGGGGCTGTTTTGAGAAGAAATCCCAAACGTTGCCAAAATACAAAAGAGATGCATCTAGTTAAATTACATATCAATTATGAAGAAACCAAATAACTTCATAGCGTTGTAATCTTTCTGCGTACTGTAGTATCTTGATGTGTTGAGGAAAAGGAGAAACCACCGCTGACACGTCCCACTTGTATATTAAAAAGGGTTTATTAAAAAGTAGAACAGTGTCAAAAAGGTCTGAATCTTGAGAGAGAACTGTGCATCAGGACAAGGCTGTGCCAGCCTTGTCCTGATGCACAGTTGAAATGCTAAATCCAAAATGGCCATCTAGATGGTCAGGCACCTCCTGAGCCTGAAATGGTCATTACGACTCCTTGCTTCCTTTCACCTCAGACCTATGTTTATGAAGGTTCACACCTCTCACAGTAAAGGCAACCCTGAGAAAGACACATGTTCCCATCACACAGAGTACAGGAGGACACAGCCAACAGTTGACCAGAAACATACATCTCATCATATAGTATGAACCAACTGACTATACACTACAGTACTTACTCCTCAAGGATTTCAGTTTGTTTTTCAATTGCATTATGTAAGTACCATTAACGGTGGACAAAGTTCTGAAGTGGTATGTTTGCACCACCTGGCATTTGTGTAGACTTTTTATATTCATTACATTTGGTGTTTGAAACACTATACTTGCCCCTTGCCTATACGTTACCGTGACGTAAAGGGGCATTTAGCAGACGCTTTTGTCCAGAGCGACTTACAATCAGAACATTTGTGGGGTTCGACATGTGGACAGTTGGAGGAGGGGGATCAAGGCAACCTGCTGTGTCCACCCGCTCTATCGACTGAGCTACTGTCGCCCCACGTGGATTCTGTATGCGGAAGTGTGAATTCACCATATGCATGCTATAATATATAATAAAATATATTAATTTGAGAATATGATAACCTAGAACCTTCTAGTTATTATGAGTTATTATATGCATTAAATTTTGAGCACAGTATAGACACAACATAGTCTAACCATCCTACCGTCAATGATGTCATCAAAGACTCATGTCTGAACACTTTGTATTGGTCTGTTTGCAGAAAGCCCTGCTCCCCAGAGTGGCAGTCGGCCCATGGCCAGAGTCAGCCATCAGTCAGGTGAAGGATGTGATGTCACTGAGTTGACCAACAACACTGACCAATCAGATGCTCTACCTGACGGGCTGCTGGTATATGGCAGCTCTGCTCAGGAACATGGCTCAGGTAAACCCCTAAGGTTCTATTCTGCTTTTGGTCTTGAAAAGTGATAATAATGAATTGTATTTATATAACATCTAATTGACTACCAGTGTGTAGCACCCTCCTGGGTGGATCATGGCAGCCAGCTCGCTCCTCAAGGCCCACCACATGTTGGGTACACCAGCAGAAATGTGCTGCTGTACCCAACATGGAATTTAAGGGGATCCTTTAATGGTGGATACAAACTGGGATATATTTTGGGTGACTGCAAATGCAAATTGGCCTATATCTCTATAGGCTAATTTGCATTTGTATTTACCCAAATAAAGTACCAATAACCTCTGACATTATTTCCTGTGAAAATCAATTTGTGGCCAAAAAACCCATTAACGTGTAGCCCAATATATGAGAGCCAGGTATGGGTCTCTCAAACACCAGGCCAGTTAGCTAACATAGGTCTGACAAAGACACTTATGGGGACATACTCGACAATGTTTGTGGCCCAGTTTGGGATCTCTCACAGTTACTGAATGGAAGATAGCCAGTAGTCTTGTTAAGATAATGCCTCACAAAGCTGCAGGCCAAGATGATCTCGGATGAAGGGCCATTAAAGAGTGCCCTTATCCACAAAAAAAAGTAAAAAAGGGCCTGCTTGTTGAACATGTTGTGCAACTCTCATGGATGAGATCCACAGCCAGAGCCCCCCATCCTCACTTAAAGACTTGAGACTCATCATCTCATATTACATACCAGTACCTTATGCAAGGGCATGGGAAGGGTTATAGTGGGATGCCTGTCATCTCCCTCGGGTCAGCTATACAACTGCCAATATGTCCATTAAGCACAGAGAGGTACTGAGGATGCTTCATTAACACTACTGCACATGGCTACTAAACACATCCAGCGTCCTGAGGCTGATGCCAGAATTGTATTTCTTTATTTTAGTTCAGCTGTTTATACCATCAGGACTGACATGTTTTAAATAAAGTGCTGATTTATGACAACCTTTGTCTTCTTAAGTATGCAGATGGGATGGCAATTGTAGGTTTAATGTCGAAGGGTAATGATTAATTGTATGGTTCCTACATTAATCACAACAACAATCTATCAACATGGTGTCAAACACTAGCTAAGCTGTAGAGATTGTAGTTTTAAAGCATTCATATTCGATTTTTCCCTTACCTTTAGTGTGATATATAGCGTTATTCATGTATATGGTCTGCTCAGCTGTAAAGCTCATAGTGCACGCCAAAGGGAGTAAACCTCCCACCAAACCATCCCTCAGCCCACTTGCAGTTAGCCTTTACCGCATAATTTCTTTACATCATATAATCATGGAAGTGCAGAAGACCCACAACTTAGGCATGCCCTCAAAATAAGCGATTTATAGTGGTGGCTCGTGGAGTTTGGCTAAATGTATCACCATGTCGAGAAAACAGTTATTTTCAGTTATTGCACCAACATTATGCGAGACGAGGCAGTTCCCACTTTGTTGCCTCAACCTGGACATTCAGGATCACAACCTGTAAGTATTCTTTATTTGTGGATTAGTTATGTTCAAAACAAAACTTAACTACCAGCGAGTGTTCAACTGTAGTGTTGTGGGTTGTAGCTGAGCTGTACACCCTGTGCGAAAGCAACTTCATGTTAATGTGTTCAAATGTTGCAGTTGATATGCTGTAGCTCTCGGCTATCTTGCAAACCTAACTTTATTATGATAAGATGTTATGGTTCATTGGCTTCATTAGTCCATGGCTAACTTGCTATGTAATGCCATTGTGTTGAGTTAAATTTCTGATTTTGCAAGTATGTAATATTACGGTCACTTTAGGCCTTGTACATTTTAGTGGCACATATACAGTACAATACAAGCACAGCACAATAATATTCTGATTATTGGAAATGCCGGTGGTCATTACGACCGCAGTTTGTTTTAATAACTTAATTTGCCTTTACATCACTGCAGGATATCAGTACCCAACACCAGTCCACTCTGCCTGATTCCACCATGTATGATGCCAAACGGACCATAAGCAAGCTAGAACATCTGCAGGACAAGCCTACATACAGTAGGTTGTTCAAAAAGTTTGCATTTTTAATCAAATAAGAATAAAATACAAAAAAAAAATATATATATATATATATATATATATTATTGCCACGCATAACATATGTACAAGGAATTAATCAGAAAACTAGTTGAACAACGTGAATAATAGAATGCAATATTTTATAGACTATTTGGATGCCCTGCTGAAGCTTGTCTTCATTGAGGTGTTTGAGGACCCTACACTATTTGCTGAAGACAATCCCCATCTCTGATGACCTTTCAACCCAGTATGAGGGATGCCAAAGGAGGATGTTGTTTCCAACTTCAGTCAACATACTACATGCCAGAACTCAACATACTGTCAAGCAGGATCAGAAAACTCCAGGCGTATCCAGAGCACAACACATGACGGGATGACAGCCCCGATCCAGTTGCCCCCGATCCAAACTGTCTTTGCTGTGTATATATAGGGATGCTTGAAAGTATTTCAAATAAAAAATACAATTTCAGGAAAACATGAATTTGTCTTGGTTATTAGTTATTTGGGTCTTAATAATACTTTTGTAAATCTATTCTTGCAGTACCTATAAATTAAATTATTAACCACAAAAGCACGTAATATGACCCCTTTAAACTGGAGATCTAAAGTGACCACAGGGAGTCAGACCTCACCTGAAAGCCTGCTGCGTCTGTCCTTGGGCATGGGGAAGTGGCATGAGCGTGCCAGCCCTGCTTAGCTTCAATAGAATCCACAATCCTTACTCATAAGGAAGGATACTGTATATCCATGGGTCTATGTATGCTCATCTCTCCACCGTCCCAACCCCCCTTCCCACATCTCCACATAAAACAGAGGACATGTCATTTCCTGCGGAAGGAGAAGCTACTGTTCCTGAAAAAGAGGAGGAGGAAGATGGCGATTGGATAATCAGCCTGCAGTCGGGTATGGAGAGCGTTGATCCATCTCCTGGCCATGCCCCTTTTCCACCAGACAGCTCAACCCTGTCCTGCCCCACCCCACCTGTTCAGGTAAATACAATGAAATGCCACACCTGTACAGATGAATACTACACCTCACCTTTACAGTTATGTTTTGTGATATTTACCTGTACACCTCACCTGTACAAGAAATTACCATCTCACATGTACAGGTAAATACCACTACGCACCCCACCTGTTTAGGTAAATAATATAACACAGCTCACCCAGTGTTTCCCACAGGATTTTTGTAGACTATGGTGGGGGGCTCGCGATCCTCTAGGGGGGTCCGGGGGCATGCCCCCCCGGGAGAAAAAAATCAGTAGATTTCATTTAAATGCATCAATCTGGTGAATTTTGAGAACCAATTTATGACATATCAATTACTGACAAATTACTTACAAACTGCTGGTACTGATATTAATGTTGATGATACAATGTGTCATACTAAATGGGGTTGAGGAGTTTTCAGAAAGCATTTATACAAAAATGACTAAAACACAGTGCTGAGCTATTATACTACTAGTGAACTGTCAAGCGCACAGCTGGGGGGGGGGGGGGTCGCGAGGACGCCTTGCCATGGCGATGGGGGGGGGGAACCGAACGTTGGGGAGCCAATCCAGCCGCGAGGATTTCCCCTTATATTAAACACTGCAGCCCACCTGTGTAGGCATATTATTGAGCTGCTAGTGAAGTTTATTTACCTTAGTCAAATGAGTCCGCCAGAGCTAGTGAGCGGAGCGGAGCGCTTTTTTTATTTAGGCGCCGGAGCGGCCGCTCTGTTCCGCTCCAGTGTCGCTCCGATACCGCTCACACCACGAGTCTGAGGCATGCCCAAATCCAAACGTGTCTTCTTGTTGCATTTGTCTATCTATTAAAATAAATGTTCTATGACTGAAATATATTGCCGTTGCTCTTAGTTCTTTAAGATGTACGTTTTCTGTTTAAGGTGGCAATTCGTAGTAGATTATTTCTCCCTCCTTTAAATTGGAGCAAGGGTGGAGCGATTTCAGTGGAGCGGCATGATTTTTAAGTGGAGCGGGCGGAGCGGTCGGACGCGATTTAGAGCGAGGAGCGGCCGACAGAACAGCCGTCTGAGAGAGGAGCGGAATATTCGCACCGCTCAGCTCTGCTCACTAGCTCTGGTCCAGGCGGATATTGAAACTATGGCGGCCGAAATTAGACTATGGCGGTGCGCCATAGTCTCGTCAATGTGTGGGAAACACTGAGCTCACCTATACAGGCAAATAACATGACAATTAATTTCAATGCTCTTCTACTGTTCAGGTGAAGGAGGAGTTTCCTACCATTCAGGAGGTGTTATCCATTAAGGAGGAGCCGGAGGAAGAACAGGTTGGCACTCTATTGCTGGACTGCCAGGGGAGACCAGCTCACCTCCTGGGATCAGAGGTGAGAGGTCAAGGGTCACCATATATAAGCCTTACATTAAAAGGGCTTAAATTAAAAGTCCTTAATGAACTTGCTTTACATGACGAGTGATGTGGGTTTCATAGTAGTTTTAAAGCTGGATATTAGGCAAACATGGACTCAAACAGCCCTCTATGGGAGTTAACCGCATGGTTGGTTGTTGTTAGGCTATCTTGTTAAGTCAATCAAATATTCTCAATACACCCCCAAATCTGATTGTAGACAGTGAAAGCCTGAAGGGCAAGTAGCCCCTAAATGAATACAAGTGTATCAAAAGTAGGCGAAACAGTCTAACATAATAAAAAAAATACTAACATTTCAATACAGCAAGGGCATAGATGCACGCCATTCAATTAAAGGGTTAGTTTGAAATTTTGGACATAGGACCTCATTTCCAAGTTAGCCTGTGTGTTATTTATCATTGGAGACGTTTTCAATACATTTTATTCAGTTCTTCTAGTTGCAGAGTTTGCTAGTGCGAGTCTAGCGCAGGTCAACGGTTTCGGCTAGCCTGGTAATAAAAACAGTCTTACTCACTCCACAGTACACGCCAGGTAATAAATATAATGCCAAACTATCGATGTAAATGTCTGTGTTGATAGAATAATGCTAGAAATAAAACTAACCTTGCATCGCATGAATCATCGCATTTCGAGGACTAGTTTCTGCCGGTAACCTATCTAATATCAGTCCGCCGCTGCCGTAGCCTACTACCAGGAAGTATAACACTGCTGCTGAGACACAAGTCCCTCAAAATGTATTGCCATGCAAGGTTGGTTTTATTGTCACCTACGTAACATTGGATTTTTGCAATGTTACATAGGTGAAAGAAGGCAGTCCTGGAAATGTGTTTCATATCGTTTCACATGCACATGCTTAATGACCTGTATCTGGTTTCACTGCCTCTCTTTGGATAAAAGTATATTTTAAATAGTAAAAAGCATTAATCAGATCGTAACAATGAATGATATTAATGAATATCATTTTGTCTGATTTACTCTGAGCTAAACCAATCTGTTGTTGTTTATACTTCTTTTGCACATGTTTATACTTCTTTTGCACATGTTAAATGGTGGTCCCCAAATATTAAAACAAAAAAAAACTTTTCCGATTGTAGTTTGAAGTACAGTTATTTCTCACTTTACTGTGAGAAGATTGCCGTTACCTTTAAAGGAACACTTCTCGTTTTATTTCCCAGGAGCCTGTTTTCTGATAATTTCTCATCTGAGGGACCATATGCAGGCAACAATTTTTGCGATTAGTCCAGTATTGAGCGAGGATTTAAGAATGATTGTAATCCTTTTGGGCAATAGTACACCTCAATGTACGTTCTCTAAAAAAGTTTTTTCCGCAAACAGGCTCAGATTATATTCTTTAATTTTGGAAAGGATCACTACAGAGGAATAAATCTGGTAACTTTACCTTCTGCTTGATCACAGTCTGTTTGATATTGTGTCCAAGTCTCGTTCAAGGAGTAATTTCTCTCTGAAATCTCATTGTTGCAGGATATTTCCCTATTTTCAATACAATCTCAACTTTCCTTAACCCAAATCTTTTAGATAACACTAAACTAGGCCTTCATTAATCCAGCTCTACAACCTCTCTGCTCTCCAGCTCTCACTTGCGTTTCCACCATTCTCTTCCTACAACAATTTAACTCAACTCTTATTGAGCAAAAGTTCGGATACAAACAGACTGGATGAAGCGAAAAGTAAAGAAACAAGTTTTATATCTCTGAAGGTATCCTTCCCTTAATGATAGAAGATAATCTGAGCCTATCAGTGGCAAAAACAAGCACTTTGAGTGGAAGTACATTGACCTACAGTATGTGTCTATTGCCCCAAAGGGTTGCATTGCAGCCCATTTTGCCGGTTACACCTACAGTGAAAAATAGGCTCCAGGTTGGAAAATGAAAAAGTTTTCCTTTAATCAGCAAGGTTGTCTCTTAAGGCATAACAGCAGTAAAAGGTATGCACTGTGATATTTCATTGGTTTGATTTGTATATGTTCTATTCAAATATGCCTTTCGAAACATAATATTTATCGGCAGCTTAGAATTTGAAAGTATACAATTGGGCCAGCCCTCCTTTTTCAAAGAAAAATCATTGGTGATTTTTTTACAGGTCACAACCTTTTAACTTTTTAATGGCACATTTATTATTATCAATTAACGGTTAAAGAGTTGTTAATGTTATCGGTCAGAACAAAGATTCTGAATTTGCATCTCTAGAAATATCTCTGGCTCTAAGTTTGTTGATTTTCCAGGGTCAGCAGACACCTGCAGAATTTTCTGGAGCCTCAATGATGCAGAGGAACCTCCCTGGTCACATGGCTCATGGTTTTAACTTCCCAGCTTCAACTTCCTGTAAGTACCAGTGTCCTCATAATGTCTTTCTATATGATTGCAACATAATGCAGACGGGAATTAGTTCCATGAATTCACAAAGTTTGTTTATCTAGGCTTAAAAATTTACTTGGTAATTAGTGTTTTAATGATGAAATCCCAATTCCCTTTGAAACCAAACCTACAACTATACATATTTGGCAAAATGTATTCTGCTTAGCTAATTTTGTCTGTTGTTAAATTATCTCTGAGTATCTCTAGTTATCTCTGAGTAATCTTTAGAGGGCTTTTTGTGTTAAGAGATTAAGATAGGACTTCTATATTAAGATATGACCCAGTAAGATTACAATAAGATATCAATCACATACAATATGAGACCCCATGAAACTGCAATATGAGGCCATATAAAACTAGTATATGTTGCCATGTATAACTACATTATGATACCATGCAAAACTATTATGGATCACATGGTTCCATATTGTAGTTTTACATGGTATCAAAGCTACAATACAATACGATTTTGAACTACAATATGCCATCTAAAATAGGGCTAATTAAAGCTATCGATTATTATCAAAATTGCAATATGGCCAAGTGCAATACCCGAATCACAGTTATTGGGAAGGGTAAAATGTGTAATTGTAAATGATTACCACAGTTATAAATGAAGTACTGTAGTGCTGCAGAGATTCCCTGGCCTCCACATTTTCTCCTGATGTAAGAAAGTGTTTGTTTGGTTCAGACCCCAACAAATGTATCGTGTCATGATTTCATTGTTATAATAATTATTTCAGTAAAACAAAACATGTTATGCAAAAACGATAATTCCCATTGGGAACTGTATTGTAATCAAAATATAAATGTAAAAAAATGTATAATCTAAAACATAGCAGCATGATGTCTTTACCATATTTTTCAGACCTAATGTAAAACTAAGATATGAGACCCTGTAAAAGTACAATAAGATGCCATGAAAAACTACAACATGATGCCATGTAAAGTTACACTATGAGACCCTATAAAACAGTGAAGAAGAAGTAGAATTGTGAAAATACAAATACACATACACAAAATACACATTTTGCTCATGTGGTTGCATTATCCAACTTGTCCTATGCACAAAATGTTGTCCTTGATAGCATGCTAATGCTATCAAGGCTAATACGCAAACACACTGTTTCCGGTCTCTGGGCCACTTAGAAGTGGACTTGTGATTGATTGAATGATGTTGGTCATGGTGATTTTTGACATTGCTCAATGGCATATATTTATTTGCAAATAACCTTTTATGTCATTTTGAACTAAGTAAAAAATAATATTACTTAATATTAATGTTAATATTACTTTGGCCTAACACCCATGTGTACCAAATGTGTCATTTTGCTTTATGGTTTAAGGGGGAAGTATATCAAGGTTTCGAAGGTACACAAAGGTCGATCCAGACAGACCTTATGTACCATTAGGACATTTAGCATTTAAACCTTACAAAGGTTATAGAAAGTTTTTTTAATGCACCTCGGAATGACGAAGAGATGCAGTAGCTAGCTAGCTAGCTGAAATAAAGAATGGCGAAGAAGTAAGTAAAACATTTAATTCCTTAAATTGTCTTTCTCTGTCTCTTGGGGCATTTAAGTGAGCAATTATGTTTGTCAATATTAGCTAGTAAACAGTACAACGTGCTACAAGGTTGGGTGGTTAGGCTAGGCTAACTGAATGCAGTGCTTGAGGGATCCTTGCTGGGAGGTTTACCCCACAATTAGCCTGTTTGTCCAAGTTCCAGCCCAGACTCAGGGCAGTGTGCAAAGTTCAACCAGTAGATGATGGGCTGTACTGCATGTGAATCAGACCCAAATGGAGCTAGAAGCTACACATTCAGCTTCCCAGGCCTTTTCATATAAACACATGTGGCCCGTTAAATAAAACCAATACTCATTTAACCATAAATGTTAAAATTTTGAGTTTCATCTTATAACTACTGATTGGTCCATGTGTATTTTTGTTTGTATTGCAGGTAATGACGACAATCTGGTGATCAGTCGAGTCTCAACCCAAGCAGAGGGGTTTTCAGCTGAGGAGAACGTAAGAGATTGTAAAACCACCTTATGCCTGGAACACACTACCTGCGTGTGCATTGGGTCTGCATGGTTTTACCTGTTGCCTTTCATTTCGGCGCCCATGTTAACAGGTTAGAGCAGCTATACTGCCCATGTTAACAGGTTAGAGCAGCTATACTGCCCATGTTAACAGGTTAGAGCAGACACACTGCCCATGTTAACAGGTTAGAGCAGCTATACTGCCCATGTTAACAGGTTAGAGCAGCTATACTGCCCATGTTAACAGGTTAGAGCAGACACACTGCCCATGTTAACAGGTTAGAGCAGACACACTGCCCATGTTAACAGGTTAGAGCAGACACACTGCCCATGTTAACAGGTTAGAGCAGACACACTGCCCATGTTAACAGGTTAGAGCAGACACACTGCCCATGTTAACAGGTTAGAGCAGCCACACTGCCCATGTTAACAGGTTAGAGCAGACACACTGCCCATGTTAACAGGTTAGAGCAGACACACTGCCCATGTTAACAGGTTAGAGCAGCCACAATGCCCATGTTAACAGGTTAGAGCAGACACACTGCCCATGTTAACAGGCTATTTTTAACATGAGACGCGCGTGTCTTTGCAAAAATACACTGTTTCAATGCTTATTTCTGTAGAATATTACAAAAATGAATAAAATAATTAAGGTCCCACTTGCGATGCAAACCTGATAACGTTAACGCCGCTTAAACATGGACCAAAGAAACCCACATCAATGACTTTTAAAGTGAGCCTGGACAAATGAAGCTGTAGCCTATACTTTTATTTAATCATGTTTATTATAACTTATTTTTTACACACTTCTTAAAACTTTTCCTGTCGAAAAAAATATATAGACCAAATCACAATGACTTTAAATTAAATTTAAAAAATGGCCATTAACTTCGTGTACAAAGACAGGGCTGGCAGGCAGCAGAGACGCTGCCAGTTTGAACACCACATGCGTGCGAGACATAACAGTAAGGTAATGCTGTGCAGAACCAACTCACACGCAGGCAGTGTACTGAAGTGTATTAAACTATCCATCCGCTTTCTTCATTCATATCTCTCCGAGCAGTTTGGGGAGCATCAAGATTGTGCTGAAGACAAGATCCTGGGAATGGGAGAGAATCTTTCCCACTTCAGCCTGGAGGAGGATGGGCTCGCCGGCTCATGTCTGGACCAAGGAGGGGTTCCTTCTCTAGAGAACCCTCTCAGAGGCCTCCTCAGTACCACGCCAGAGACCACACAGGACCGGGATCAAGCAGAGTATGAAAGCAGCATCCATGAGACAAAGAACTTCTGTCTGGTGTGCGGGAAACCTCAGGTCAAGCTTGCGCGCCATCTGAAGGTCCACAAAGGAAACCCAGAAATCGCCATGGTGCTCAGCCTCAAACCGTCATGTAAGAAACGGAAGGTGCTGCTGGAGAAGTTAAGGAATCGTGGGAACTTCTTGCATAACAGTAGGGTGGTGGCTGGGGGAGCAGGGCTGTTGAAGGTCAAGCGGAGACCGAAGGAAGGCCGAACCCGGACTTACGGCTGCTGCCAGTTCTGCCACGGCTCCTTCGTCAGCACTGACCTTTGGCGCCATATTATGAGGTGTCCCTGTAAGAAGAAGACTTGACATGAACTTTGACCTTTCATTCAGGCTCATCTCCAAATGAGGAAATGGTGAAAGTAGAACATATTGTGGTGCCAAAGCTCGATTAACCTAGCCTTTGAGACTACCTGATAACATGACCTCACATTCTGTTACCCTACAAGGATCAGCCTGCACCTCGGAGCATCCTCCTGAAATTACAATGTAATCAGAGCCAATCACTGTGTATTAGTTGATGACTTAATTAGAGGCTACCACTGGCAAAACAGTAATGGCGTCTCCCAAAGCAATAAGCGGCAAAATTAACATTAACAGAGTTAACACAGGCATAAATGCAGTTTTAGACTATTAAACAAGAGCACTATGCAACTGCAGAATTTTAAGTAGAAAATGCATTTTTGACATTATGAACAGCGCACCATAATGGCAAAACAGAATGTGTGGTAATGTGATCAGGATGGGCTCCTGGCTAAGATTAACCTCTTTAAGTTAAATCGATGCTTTTTGGGAAATTAGGCTATTTTCCTTTGGTCATAGTCAAATGAGAAGCATTGTACCATTTTTTTTTTCTCAAATCAGCCTATCAACAAAAGTTGTCCAAGATCAATGGAAGCAAGTAAGGTCAAAGAACTCCATCAGTAAAGCAAAACACATGAAGTACCAGAAATTGCTTAAATATCTTTACTTTGGAGAAGGTGGAATGGTGTATTTTACCCTCACTTCACTGCCGAAGCTACAGTAATGAATCCGCCTCCCTTAATTTCAACTTTAAAGAGATGGTATGATACTTATCGCTTGACTATGGGTAAGAAAGGTGGATTATTCCTTTAAACTCCGAAGGCTTCTGTGACAATGTGAAATGTTTGTGATTCATGTTGTTTTGAACAGTTGTTAAACATGAATAAAGTATTACTTTTGTATCTTGGGGTGAGTTTGTGTCATAGCTTCACAAGTGTTCAGAATATTTGATCTCACCTTATGGTCTTCAGTACGAAACTGGGATCCTTGGATAAGTGAGACTTTTTTTTTTTTAAATGTGTAGACGGTTGAACTTCATGGTAAAGGTTAAAATTTTATGTAGAATAGCTCAGACGGAGGCTTTCTTCATGAAGTTTTATTCCACATCGCACAGCTGGTTCATGTTACAAGTTTGAACCAGCCAACTAACCAACAGGGGTCTCATGCTCACATGATTACGTGACTCATTGGGCCAATCAAAACTCATCAGTGCAATACAACATACAAACAAACATTCTACATCCCCCTTCTTTAGTTTAACACCTCCAATAACAGGACATATGCACTAAAAGACTCTCAGAATAAACAGTTGTTTTGTTCAACAAGTTACCTGTAGAAATCACAACTGTCTTAAAGTAACACACACCAGAAAAACCATTGTGAACATGTGTTAAGAAAGGGCATAAACATACACATATCACATACTATATGCATGGTAACATGTTTCTTAGCTAGACACATCAGTGGCAGGACACTGCCGTAAGGTTAGTGTTGTACCTGGGGTTGGGCTTCAAGGGTCTGCCATATCTGGAACATGGGGGTGAGGACTCGGTAGGTGTTTTGATGGGGGTCTCACTGGAGTGTTACCCTGGACATCAATATTTGCGCAGGGGAACCTAGGGTGCCATCTCTTGGCACATTTCTGACACTTAGCAGATTCAGAAGCTGGTCGGTCCCATCTCGTTTAGATGTCTCCAACAGGCACTTTGTGCTTCACACTGCTCGCTCTGTCAGTCCTTTTGCTTGATGGTGTTCCGACTGCTAGTGACGTGAGTGAAATCCCAGTCTTTGGCAAAGTCACGAATAGTCTGACTTGTGAACTGTGTGTCACAGTCAGATAATAGTTGTTGGGGAATTCCATGAACAGAGAAATGCCGTTTTAGCTTGTTAATCACACACTGTGACGTGATGTTCTTGAGTTGATCCATCTCAAACCATCCTGAATTGGAGTCAACCAGGACGAGGTAGTGAGGGCTGTTCCATTCAAATAGATCTGTTGTTACTGTTGACCAGGTGAGCTCTGGGACTGTGTGTAGTTGTATTGGCTCCTTTGGCTGATGAGGTTTCAAGGCATTGCAGGTACTACGTGACTGTACAAAGTTATCAATGTCTTTTGTCATTGTCGTCTAAAACACTGTATTGCGTGCTCGTCGCTTGGTGGCCTCTGGGCCAGGATGGCCTTTGTGTAGCAGTGTGAGGTATTCTTTGTGCAGCATTTATGGAATGACTGTTCTTGTCCCTTTCATTATAACTCAATATTCCACAGAAAGCTCATCTCGAAATGGGAAGAACTGCTTCACTATAACTGGTACTTTGCTCTGCTGCTCTGGCCATCCATGTCTAATGATGTTAGTCAGGGTTTGTAAAGATGCGTCTTCCATTGTTTGGCTGCGTAGCTCATCTTGGCGAGAGGATGAGATGCGCTGTACTGCCATTACCTCAAAGTCTTCCTGCTCTGTGAGGTGTTGTGCTGTGGTCTCTCTTGGTGCATGTGGCAGTGTGTCTGCCAGGTAGAGCTCTTTGCCTTTCTTGTAGACCAACTTGATTGATTGTGGAACTTCAAAATCATTTGTTGTAGGCATGCTGGGTGATGCGGGGCAGCAGTAGCTCAGTAGCTCAGTGGATAGAGCGGGTCGTCCACTAACTGTAGGGTCGGCGGTTCGATCCCCTCGATCCCCACTTCCAAACTGTCTGCATGTCAAAGTGTCCTTAAGCAAGACACTGAACCCCAACTTTCTGCTCGGGTGCTTACAATAGCAGCCCACTGCTCCTATGTACCATAGGATGGCTCAAATGCAGAGAACAAATTTCATTCTCATATCTGAAAAATACTGAGAATGACCAATAAAGACCGAAAGGTCCTCTCTTCTTCTGCTGGTGCTGTGTGGAGAGGCTTTTTTAGGATCGAGACCAAGGGTTGATGGTATCACTGGTAACTGGTATAACTGATATATATGCTACTATATGGATGGTATAACTGATAACTGGTTTACCATATATGTAATCATAAAATTTAAAACAGACAAGCACCGCAGCAAGCAGTTCTTTTTCTGTTTGTGCGTACCTTTGTTCCGTTTCTGTGAGGGTACAAGAGGCGTAGGCCACAGGACTGCCATCCTGGAGGCACGCACTACCAAGGCAGTGAAGTGTCACATGTGAGAATGACCGCTTTGTGCACATCGTAGTATGACAGCACAGGTGGTCGAATAGGTAGAATAGCTCAGACGGACGCTTTCTTTATGAAGTTTTATTCCACATCGCACAGCTGATACATGTTATGAGTTCGAACATCACCAGCCAACTAACCAACACGGGTCTCATGCTCACGTGATTATGTGACTCATTGGGCCAATCAAACCTCATCAGTGCAATACAACATACAACATTCTACAGTTTGATTTAGCTTGATTTAGCTGAAAGAATTGAGTGCCATCATTTATTTAGCTGAAAGAATTCCATCATTGCAGAGTTGTTTCTGTGTTTCCGTAGTAGTGCCTTTAGTAGGGATGTACCCTAAAAGTCAACTGATTGAATCGTTCATGTAGCCCGGATTCTACTCAAATTCTCACAATCACAAATCAATCACAAATCTGTCACAAATTCTGTACATTGTAATAAAATCTTAAACAGGGAACTAATTGGACATGAATTTTCAGAGGTGTTAAATAACTGAAAAGCCATAACAATGGTGTTAATGCAAGGCAAACAGAGAGGTCAACCCCAGGTTCCAGCCGGTAACACCACTAGACCCAAGGTAAGCCAGCTGGGTGTGCCTTTCGCTTCCGGCTTTAGATCACTTTATCATGGAACGGGAATTTTTCTTTAATATCCATCCATTATTTTTTACATTTTTCGTCTGTTAAGATTGTAGTTAGCCTTTGAATATACTTCCCCTGTCACTTCCACTTGCTTCAGAAACCTGGAACTGTAATCGCATGTAATACCAGAAAACACAACATTTATAAAATCACAAATCGTAATTTGATCTGGTGAATCGTTGTGGACATTGTACTCATAAACCATATGGTTTACCATGACCTGCGGTGATGTCAAGTCTTTTCTTCCTGTTTTTGGGTTACTTCCTGTGTTTGCTCTGACCACTTCCTACTTCTCCAGACAGCGTTGCCGGCTCCTCCCTACCAGCCCTGCTTGCTCACGTTCCTCCACGCCAGGCAGTACGGCCTTGGCCCAAAGACCTAAGACTCTACGAAGAGTACAAACTGCGGAGGAATGAGCTGCAGCGACGTAGCATCAACCGCCGCCGCGAGAGGGAGAAGAGCCTGCCCCAGCCGCTGCTGGCTGACCTGGTGAGGAGGCGATCCTCCTGCTGGTGCATTTAGTTTGTAGTTTGAAGACCCTGTATGTTACTGTGCATTACTGTGCATACATTCATACACGACAAGCATTACATAGACATAGTACAGGTGTGTGTGTGTGTGTCTCCAGGTTAGATTACAGTTGTGGTCTCAGCCGTGTGAGAGCACAGGCATGTGTGTGTCTCCAGGTGAGAGTACGTGTGTGTGTGTGTGTGTGTGTGTGTGTGTGTGTGTGTGTGTGTGTGTGTGTGTGTGTGTGTGTGTGTGTGTGTGTGTGTGTGTGTGTGTGTGTGTGCGTGCGTGCGTGCGTGCGTGCGTGCGTGCGTGTGTGTGTGTCTCCAGGTGAGAGTACGTGTGTGTGTGTGTGTGTGTGTGTGTGTGTGTGTGTGTGTCTCCAGGTTAGATTACAGGTGTCTGACTTCAGATGATGGTGCAAGTGTATTTGTGTTTATCTCCAGGCAAGACTACAGGTATACATGTGTCCGTATTTGTTTCCAGGTGAGAGAGCGAAGAGAGAAGACTAGACTGAGAGTTGCGCGATGGAGAGCCAAAAGAAAACTACAAGCTGGTCTCAACCAGGCACAGGTACTACTACTACTTGTGACTAGTTTGTACCATTGATGCAATGCTAAATGGCTTGCCATTCTAACCAGGCCCAGGTTACTATAACGACTACCATTACCATTACTCATACTACATCTATATTACTACAACAGTAATATTATCGTATAATATAATCGATTTAATCGTAGTGGACTACTCCACTACGATGAAAAATGGGAAAATAAGTTGCTGCAGAATAATCAGAGGATACAGCAAATTGAAGCAGAGAGTGAAGAAGACATTTTGACACAAAGGAGACACAAAGGAGAAGGAATTGATAAAAAGCCTTTATTTAGGTATGGCTTAAATCATTAAAATAAGAGCCAACATGTTTCAACCAAAGTGGTCTTCTTCAGGGCATTAATATGCAATGAAAGAGAATGGCCAATTTATATAGGTTAAGTCCCACCCATAGTGCAGATGCACTCAATTAGCCTGATAAGGCGCCATCTAATCAATTAGCCTAGTTAAGTCCGGCAGGTGTACAATATTGGGAAATCACAGCAAAGTAAATCAAGGAAAACAATAATATAAACAACTCTCCTTCAACGTAGGCTATCTGAGGGGTATTCCATAAAAGTGGTCAAGTGACAAGCCCAGCCCAGTCAACCGAGAGAGAGAGGTCAAAAATCTGACAATAGAAGAGCCCAGGGACCTCAATAAAAATAAAGCCAAAGGGCTCCTCCATTACTCAGTACGTTTACATGCAGTAAGAAATTCGAATTTCTGATCGGATCAGATAATGACATGCGTAAGACCGGATCACTTGTCTGAGTATACATGCCGTTCAGAGAATCGGATTAACAGCCGGAGCATGGGCTGACTCTGGACGCTATGTGGCGCTGCGCATGTGCAGAATGGCACTGCGCGTGCGCAGAATGCAAAATCCGATTCAGATCCGATTGCTGAGTATACATGCCGTTAAAAGTCCGACTATGAACGAATTATCCAGGTATTGTTATCCGATTTTGAGATGTCCGAAGTAGGTCCGAAGTAGGTCGGATTAAGGTGTTTACATGCACTTAAAAAGTCAGAACGATGTCTTATACGATTAGAAATTCGAATTTCTTGCTGCATGTAAACGTACTGAGTGAATCCACCAGATCCTCTGGTTTAGCCCAGCCAGGTCTGCCACCCAACCACCTTCCTGGACCACCCCTTTGGAGAGGAAAACAAAGCAAAACCACCATTAGGACTAAACAAGGAATGAACGCAAAAAAAGAACAACAAGAGGAAAGCAAGGCATGAAGTAGCCTACAAATCCAAAGTGAATATGAAATCATAAAAAACACTTGAATTCAATGTCCTCATTAATGAGGACATCAAATTCAAGTGTTTTGTTTTGTAGAATAAATTCTACAAAATGTGTATTTGCACCGGTAAGGAGACAACTACAGGAAAGCCGGTGAAATCATATAATCTCCAAAGTAAAGTTAAAAGTTTTTCAATTAAATTTGCATTATAAAGAGTACATTTGTCAGAAGAAGGTGAAGCATTTCATTGCTACTAATACAGTAAGAAAGTCACCACAACAAGTTTCAAGCAATTCAATTGCCAGGTAAACCATTGCTAGTATACAACATCTCTGGCTAAGTGCCGAGTTACAAAGAGCAATTATAAAGTGCCAAGATGTAAAGATGCAGGGTACAGGTGAACTCTGAACAAGTGAGTCTTGAGTCTCTTCCGGAAGATGGGGAGTGACTCCACAGTCCTGACATTGGCAGGGTCCACGTTCCACCACTGCGATGCCAAAACGGAGAGGAGTTGATGCCCAGTTGTCCAAGAGCTTATGTCTGCCAAACATTCTGAGATGCGTGTTGCAATCAGAGTGTCTGAGGGGGGGAAGGGGAGCAATAGTTGAGTGTCGTCCGCATAACATTGATAGGAAAAACCATGTGATGTGATTACAGAGCCTAAAGATCTGGTATATAGGGAGAACAGTAGTTGCCCTAGTACTGAGCCTTGAGGGACACCAGTGTTAAGAGAGCGGAGTTTAGACAGGGAGCTATTTCATTCGACTGATAAGGTAAGGTGTCAACCAGGATAATGCAGTGTCAGTAATGCCGAGATCAGTGACAGCGGTAAGGGGGGTCTGGTGGTTCACGGTGTCAAACCCCGCAGACAGGTCGAGGAGAACAAAAACCAATGAGGGGGAAGAGGCCTTGGTGGCACGAGGGGACTCGGTCACCGTCAGGAGGGCCATCTCTGTAGAGTGTGCAGTCTTGAAGGCGTTTTCTGGGGGTAGGAGGACAGTTTGTTAGAGACTGCACGTTCCAGGGTTTTAGAAAGGAATGAAAGAAAAGATACAGAGAAAAGCAATTTCATATGCTTTTGTAATTCAAACCTCATACTATCAATTCCATCAATTGGAAGGTGCGCTTACTGTGTTAGTGTGAATACCTGGCTGAAGGACTTTCTGGACGTGCTATCACTGGAATGTTCTGAATTCGAGACACTTACGCATATATGCTAATACTAGACTTTATCCTCGTACAATTGTATGAGGAACTGGATTCAGCACAGGATAGTCCTATGACTTGTATGGTACTTTATTTTTAATGTAAGGTTAATTGTTATAAAATATGGATCTAATAATTAAAACATATTACGATTACTAGTATTTCTGTTACTACTATTGCTACTACAATTATTATGTTTATTCTAACTCAGTATGACTAACTAGTCGTCTAACTCAGTACTAGTAATTAGTACTAAATTATTACCTTTGTTAGTAATTTGTAGTATTTTAGATATATTTTAATACATAATATTTTCGACTTCATTTTTTTTATAATTAATAAAGGCAACTTATGGAGATGGAATGACAAAATGTACAATTTATCACATTAGAAGAGAGACACTGGCAATGACTTGTCTGACGAAAACAAAAGGGTTATTTAAAAAATCCAGCCGGGGAAAAGAACAGGAAAATGGTGGAAACCGGAAAACCACTCTAGACTAGAAATAAACAGAAATGAACCTGTAGGGCCCTGTAGAAATATATCACTTAGTCCAGTTGACCAGTCAACGGTAGCCTTGCTTGGTCACAGTTCACTGATGGCACAACTTCAACAAAACATGTAGGCCTACAATGACTACACAGCGTCATTCAGCTCAATTCAAATAAGGTGTTCTTGTCCTCTCCTTGTGCACACCTCAGCCTCAAGGCTTTGTTTTGTCCTGTGCACAGATAGTCACCTTTTGGCAGCATTCTTCACAATCTTCAGATTATGAAAATAAATATAGTTATGTTAGTTGTTTGATTGTTCATAAAAAATCTGATGCTATAATTTACAATGGCTGAGATGTGTCGAACAAACTGCATGTCCAAAACGCTTCGGAAATAAAAAAAAACACGCACATTAATGGAAAACAAAAACGCATTAATGGAAAACACAAAAGTCACAACACAACAGTAAACACCTTAAGACAATTGCAAATGCAGTTGTGTTTGTCTCCAAGCACAGTAACTCAGTAATACTCCTGTAACTCAGTATTACTGTCATTTCCTCCCACCTCCCAGGCTCAAGGGGACGCTGCAGGATTCTCCCAGCAGAATGTCAGAAGCCTCCACCCTCAGCAACACATGGCCCGTCCCTCTGGTAAGGATGACCTAATGGCCTTAAACCCACCACCTTTTGCAAGGATTACCTCACTACTGTGTGGCGGTGGTGTGTGGGATGATAACACAACTGTGTGTTTATGGTGTGTGGGATGACATTGTGACAGTGTGTTAATGATGTGTGGGATGACATCACTACAGTATATTTATGTTGTGTTCATGAAGTGACCTTATGTGTCCTGCAGGAGCAGTTGTTACCTCAATCAGAGCCTTGCCCACCCAAGCCACCACCTTCCTTAGCAGTAATATGATGCCTGGCAACAACAACATGTCTAGCAACCTGATGCCTTGCAACAACATGCTGCCTAGCAACCGTTTCCCTGGGTACATCTCTTCCTCTTCCTCCTCCTCCGTCTTTGTGGGGCGAGGCAACATTGCCGCCCAGCATGCTGTGACATCAACATCTCCACAGGTCCACTCTGGCCAATCACAGCACATCAACTCTCTGATGGACAGCCATCTCTTCCAATAAAACGTGGGGATGGCAGACATTTTATATATGACTAGTTATTCTTGTGATTCTGTGATTATTCTTGTATAAATGATGTAGAATCCTAGAATCTGATCATTGGTGACATTGTCTGTTGTTCTAAACAAGACATGACATCAAAATGTCTTTTTACTGTATATTAGCAAAAATATTTGTGATTATGACCTTCTAATATCCTATTAATCCTGTCTAGGATTAATAAAGTACATATTCCACCTTGTTTTATCTAGTGGGTGGAGCATACCATTTTGACCATAAGAACACAGCTGGAATGAAGGCTGTGGTCAGTCAGTATGTCAATCAAACCATGCTCTGTCCTAATAAAAAGGCAATTAAATTAAGATAAAAATAACAGCTTTTGATACCCTTGTTCAAATTCAAGAATTGTACTAGCACATCCAGAATAGTCTGGTTGTGCTAGTACAATTCTTTATAAAGTCTTTATAACCATGCTAGAAATGTGGGTGATGCATTAATAAAAAAAAGCAATGTGTTTGGCAAGTGTTTGATTGTTGCTCAGGCGAGCTTCCGTTACGAGCTGTGTTTTATTTGATGTGTCCGGGGACTGAACCCCATGTGTTCTGTGTATGTGCAGTATCGCAGCATTTCCATGAGCCATATTACCAAAGAATCTTTAGACGCACATTTTATTTCTTTACAATTCAGTGGCTGATGGTGTGGCGTGTTGTGGGGAGCTCTTGGTTGATGAGGGCCACATCCCAGAGCACACACTGGTAGTACAAACCCCATGGCGTATGGAGCATTTCAGATACAATATGGCATCAGAACACTCACACGCTAGGTCAAGAAGTATCACAAAACATGGACGGTAAGGGCAATGTACGCTCCATGAATGCCGGCTCTATTGGCTGGGTGGACCACCCAGCCAGAATGAGCTGATTGTATCATTTCGGCAGTGGCACATCAAAAGTCGCCCACTATTCACTATTCAGTCATTATGATAAGCAGCTCTTTGGAACATGTTAAAATTGTGTAATATTATTAATACTGTATTCCCCTCACATGAACAGGGGATAAACTACTGTAACTGCTCAATGGAACCCAGCAAACTTGTCTGAATCTCTATAAGCCAGGCAGACGGCAATTTACAGATAACTTGTATCATTAAACTGGCTCAGGATCCAAAGTGGGTTGTGTTCCAGTTGGAGGTGAGAACACAGAAGACCTGCAGACACAATGAAAAGGTATTTTGGGTTAAAGAATCCCTGCTCTGCAGTATGTTGGTCTCACTGGAGTTGGGCGGCAGGATCTGCAGCGTAATGATGAGTTGAACAGCCTTCCTGAACCAGGGGTACAACTGAGCATCACAGGGTTCAGGCAGGGGTTGAGATACAGCAGCCAGTTACCTGCAGACCCTGCAAGGAAAATGCCTGTGAGGCAGTAGTAGGGGCAGAAACACAACAGGAACAGCATCACCACGACACCCAGAGTCCTGCCTTCCTCTCTGAGCGCCCCACCGTCACTTGGGCTCGGACCACCGTAGCTACGTTGGAGCGCATGGCTGGAGCCTGGCCCACCGCCACCACAAACACCAGAATGTAGAGGATGATGATCCCTGTGATGGGACCCATGAAGGTGAACACCAGGTCAACGTTGCTCAAGACATAGTTGATGTACAACACACACTCCCCCTGGCAGTGGTTGTAGCTTCCCAGATGTCTGAGGAACTCCAGAGGATGAGGCAGTGCATCGCTGCACCCCAACACAGACACACGCAGCACTGGGCTCTCCTGTCCCCTTGGGGCTGTAGTACAGTGGCTGGCAGGTAGCCACACAGCGGTCCACTGAGATCAGCACCCTGTTCCACACGGAGGAAGAGGTGATGATGAAGCTGACGGTGTAGAAGAGGGCACAGGTGGTGTCCCCCATGTACCAGCAGGGCTGCATGTAGACCATCGCCGAGGGCATGACCACCAACCACCAACAAGTCAGAGCCTGCCAGCCATAGCAGCAGCAGGTTGGTGGGCATGTGGAGCTTCCTGAGAAGGACATTATCATCAAATCAAACATTATTCATAGTATGCTTTTCCTGCTAAATGGTGATATAATGGGCATAGCAAGCCTTGGTACTCAATATAAGTTTCCAACTTTCGTATTAATAGTATTGGACTTTTATCTGTACTTCTTGAGCAAGCTCTTATCATGATATTAGCTATGGTATACTGTAGTAGAGGATTACAGCCAACACAGAATGCAACTCAAATAATGCATAGTGCAGTGCTTTCATCTCATCATTAGTTTGGTTATTTCACTTTTACTATTAGTACCACATTTGGAGTACAAAGGTTCAAAGGTTTTTTATTGTCATATGCTCAACAGATATAGCGTACATGTTGGCAATGAAAATCTTAAGTCCCAGGCACCCCAAAACAACTCAAAACTAGTGCAATAAAAAAATACAACATGATAATAATATAAACATTAAAACATTGTAAGGTGCAAAAGAGTAGTATAACAATGTAAGCAGTATTAGTGAATATAAATAGAATCCCAAGACACCTTACAAGAGATAAAATGTATGTAAAAGACAAATATCAATCAGTAATTGCATTAAAACATTTAAAAAAGCATAGAAATGTTGGTCTAAGTTTTAGTAGTATTGGTTCTCATTACGATAAGTATCAACCTTAAAGTGGTTTACGTACAATAGAAGTATTTCCATCTAGTTATAGAAGTATCATATAGATAGAATAGAATATAATCGAATATACGAAACCAAGTGCATCTCTTAAACGTCACAACGTGACAAGCGAGCACATTGGACCTCGGACATCCTTCTAGACGAATATGAAATATGAAAAAGTATGAGTGAACAAAGGAGTCTGTGCCTGTAGTGAGAGATTGAGATGATGACGAAGAGGTTGAGGAGCCCAGTGAGCACAGAGATGCAGGAGAGGAGGACGTAGAGGAGCAGCATCTCTGAGGAGGGGTGCTGGGGCCTCCTGCAGGAGGTGTTGAGGAGGTGAGGGAAGCAGAGCTCTTTTTCTTCCATGTTCTCCATCATGAGAGGAGCAGTTGGAGGAGACATGTGGCTGTTCTCTGACCAAAGCTCCTCATCCTGCTATTTATTAATCGCTCTCTTGCTTTTCTTCCATCTCCCCCCCTTTCTGTTACTCCTCCTCCACCCTACTCCTCCCTTCATTAAAGTTTGATCTGCATAATGATGTAGATCATAATTATGTCTTCTCTTGCTCAATCCTTTCTCCTCTCCTTCTACCAACCCTCCTTATCCCTTCTTTTATTTCCCCACCACACCGTTTCCCTCTTCTGTCACTGTCTCCTTTTCTACCCCTTCTCTTCCTCCTGCCCTTCCTCTTCTTCCTCCTCCCCTCCCTCCCTCCCTTCCATCCTCTTCCAACCCCCACCCCAAATTTAATCGTAATCTAATTCATTAATTTCATTTAATTAATTCAATTTCATTTGTTGTTTATTCTACTTATATTTTTATTAACAATCAACATTGTTTTTCCTTGTTTTTACCTACTGATGTTCCTAATTACCTTTACTTCAACCTTTACTTAAAGGAAAACGCCACCGTTTGTCCATACTGAACTACGTTTTTCCCTGATCTTAGACAAGTTGACCTCTCTCGCCTTCATGCGTGCACTCGATTGCTCTGGCACGCAGCGCTACTTCGATAGCATGTAGCTTGGCCCAGTATATTCCTCAGGATCCAAACGGGGGTGAAGTTAGAAGCGACCAAGCACTTCCATGTTTTCACTTCCACGGAGTAATATCATCACTCCTAAAAGATCCCCTCCCCCTGTTACTTCCATCAATAGAACCAAAGTGACCTGCACACCGTCGCCTGCACTGCCTGTAGTAGTAGAAGTAAAAAGTCACATTGGTTTTATTGATGGAAGTAACAGGGGAGGGGGAGAGGATCTTTTTTGGATTGATGATATTACTGCGCCAACGTCAAAGTGCTCCCAGGTGTTATTTCGCCATACATTATAGTTATCCTTTTTATCCACTTAGAAAATTGCCATGTTTCCTTTAGTGTAACAATACTTGGGTCGTATAACTACTCACGTAACCATATTTAAATAGGGAAAACGTGAAAGTGCTTGGTCGCTTCTAACTTCACCCCGTTTGGATCCTAAGGAATATACCGGGCCAAGCTACATGCTATCGAAGTAGAGCTGCGCGCCAGAGTGATCGAGTGCACGCGCGAAAGTGAGAGAGGTATGTATCAACTCATCTAAGATCAGGGAAGAACGGAGTTCAGTATGGAAAAACGGTGGCGTTTTCCTTTAACCCTTTAATATGACATACATGCTAACTTTTGCTATAACCTTGACTGTAATTGGTACTATGACCTTTACGATAGCCTTTACTATGACCTTTAATAATTACATTTACGCTACCAATTACCTTTACAAAGTAATGTTTACTATTGCTTTTACTAAATGACATATTCAGCTGCTATATTGGTTCAACTGAATAAGTACACCATTTATTTGTTGTGGTGTGTTGGTAAGATGCACAATATACGAAAATACTAAATACTATACTAAAAATACTCAATACTACTGTACAGGAAATAAACTTTTGTTAGTTTTGCATGAGTCTTTGTGACAAAGGCCTGTCACTGAGGGCAAGGCTGCAGAGGGCACTGTTGGTGAGGAAATAATTGACAGGGAGAGTCAATTTGAAACAGGTGTGCTGGTAGTGGATCATATTATGTGGGTTTATTTAATTACTTGTGGTAGGATTCAAAGGATTCAAGGATTGGTCTCATTTAGGGGTATGGTATCATTTAGGGGTTAATTGTTGTGCTGAGTAGGTATGGGTTTAAATATCAAGTATGTTCTTTGTGGGAGGGCTATAGTATGTAATGTTTATTGTTATTTTGGATTTATTGGTGTGGGTTAATTAGGGTTGGTATATGCAGGGGGAGGGGCTTAAGGGTATAAAGCCTCTGGCCACCAAAGCTCAAGGCCTTTTTTTGCTTCTGTCTAGAGTGGGGAGGTTTCTGCAAATCAGATCAGATGAAATTGTGTCCATGTGACATATGGTGACAGTGGTGAGATGGCCAGTCGCAAAACTGAACGTGTTTTTAAGAAGGAAAACCGGACTACGATCTCAAACCCAGAAGCCACAGGTGAAGAGTGGGGATGAGTGGGAAACTGCAATGACGTCAGAGGAGGAGGCACAAGACTTTGAGGTACAAAACACTTATTGAGTTGTTAGACACTTATTGAGTTGTTTTGGGGTGCCTGGGACTTAAGATTTTCATTGCCAACATGTACGCTGTATCTGTTGAGCAAATGACAATAAAGACCTTTGAACCTTTGAAGGGGCAAAGCCAAAAGCCCTAAAGCGGCAGCCTGGGCCATCGCTGGAGGGGGGTCCCTCAACTTCAGAGATGGTGAATCTTTTCAGGGTTTTTTGGACACTCAGAAGAGGAGAGATGATGTTCTTCAGGATGAGCTCCGGGGTCTTCGGATTGCACTGGAGACCTCTCGACAGCCTGTTCAGCCGCCACCCTCCGCCAGGCAGTCTACCACAGCAGAAGGGGGGAGCCCGAGACTGGACCTCCCGACACCAGCGCCCAGAAGGGCGGGCCAACAGAACAATCCGGACTTTGGCCAATCATTGCTGTCCTTCCCTGGCAGGCAGGGTACCCCTTCTGTTGACCCCCCAACAGTCCAGCGTAAAGTACCCAGGATGCTGGCTTATCAGCAAGGAGAGGACATTGAAAATGACCTTCTGCGTTTTGAATGTATAGCCAAAACGTGGCAGTGGTCAAGGGAGAAGTGGCCATGTCGACTGATTCCCCTGCTTACCGGAAAAGCCCTGGAGGCCTATACGGCCATGGATGAAGACAGGTCCAACTACTATACAGACCTGAGGGAGGCGCTGCTGGCCAAGTTTGACATCTCATTGGAGACCTACGATCAACGGTTTTGTGCCACCTCAACACCATCGGGGGAGACACCGACAGAGATGTACCACTGGCTGAAGGGCCTCTATCGTCGCTGGATGCAGCCGGAGCAGAGGTCCAAGGAGCAGCTGGGGGAGAGCATCATTCTGGAGCAGCTGCTGCAGATGTTTCCTCCGGATATCAGGACGTGGGTGAGAGAACATGAACCAGAGGATGAATTGACGGCAGCGAAGTTGGCCATGTAGTACCTGAACACCAGAAAGGGGGCCCCATCACGGCCACTACGGGTGGACACCAGGGACTACAACTGCCCTAGATACAGTATACCAAAGACCTTTGAAGGTAACCGGGGGGCAAATGACAAGGGACACCCTGCTATGTCATTTTATAAGACTTTAATATGTTATCATTGTCAGCAGCAGGGACATAAAGCATCCGTTTGCCCCCTGAAGAGAGCAAAATTGACTGGACTGTGTTATGTGCCTAGACAAGGGGAGCAGAGTGATCAGAACAGGGAGGGGGGAGTCTAGAACTGTTTCAGTAAAGGTTAATGGTAAGCCACTTACTGCTCTTCTTGACTCTGGTAGCTCCATGTCATTCATAAGGAAAGATTATGTGCCTTGTGCTATGGACTACAGTCAGCAAATAGAGGTTTTGTGTGTACATGGTGATTGCAAGTCAAAGCCACAGGTTGAATTTACAGTTGAGGTAGATGGTCAAAGGTATCTGATGACAATGGGGGTGGTGGAGAATTTACCAGTGCTGATGCTTTGGGGCGGGATTTGCCTGTACTGTATGATCTCTTAAGCAGGGGTAAAGGTCACTGTAATACTCATGAACTTGTATCAGGCCCGAAAATGCATGTATCTTGTTTTGTCATGACATGGTCCCAGGCAAAATCTCAAGCTCAACCTGGGTTACAGCCTCTGCCAGACTTATGTGGTAGTCTGTGCAAGGCTGGCACAAAAAGGCCCAGAAAGACACATCGGCAACAGCGGTTAGAAAAACATGTGGGTGCACCTGTATCTTGTGAAATGCCTGAAAATGCTGTATCAGATGTTCAGTGGCAAGTGCCCGAGAACATCAACAGTTTACAACAGTCAGATCCTGTCTTAAAGCCTCTATTAACCAGAGTCTTAACCTCGTACTGCCCAAGTAGGTGGATCAGTGTATGTCATTCACAATGACACCCTCTTTCAGGAGGAGGAGTCAGGTAACAGGAGGTTAGTGGTGCCAAGTAGCTGCAGGTCACTTGTATTACACCTTACACACACCATTCCATGGGTAGGACACTTAGGTCACCACAAGACATACCTCAGATTGGCGTCTTGGTTCTTTTGGCCTTCAATGTACACTGATGTGCAGAAATATTGTAAAACATGCCCAGAGTGTCAAAAAAAGGCTGCTGTCCATAAGTCAGACAGAGCACCCCTCCAAGCCATGCCAGTGATCACCACTCTATTTAAGCGGATTGCAATGGACATTGTGGGGCCCCTGGACAAAAGCTCTGCAGGATATCAGTACATTCTGGTCGTATGTGATTATGCCACCCAGAAGCTTTTCATCTTCGGTCAATAACTACCCCAAAATTGATCAGTGTTCTTGTCCAGTTTTTTTCTTGTGTAGGCATTCCAGAGGAAATCATAACTGATCAGGGAACCAACTTTACATCTCCTCTAATGAGACAGCTGCACAAGGGCATAACTGCTATCAGGACATCTCCTTATCAACCTGAGACTGATGGCCTCGTGGAGAGGTTTAATCAAACCCTGAAGAGGATGCTGAGAAAATTTGTATCTGATACCGGGAAGGATTGGGATAAGTGGTTACCTTTTTTGCTTTTTGCTTACAGGGAAGTGCCTCAGGCGTCCACTGGGTTCTCACCTTTCGAGCTGCTTTATGGTTGGCCAGTCCATGGTGATAGTGAGGAGATTGTTGTTGATGCCGAAGAACAAGAAGTGCCAGGAACTCTATATAGTTTAAGCTGAAGTTGTTTATTGGTCTCATAGGCCTATGAGAAGCATGAAGCATGAGGATTTCATCGAGCAAGAGATTTGTGCGTGAATCTTCCTCAGTTGCTTCCCCCTTGCTCCCGGAAACACAGTGTATTATATACAAGTCCCAAATCTGAACAGCATGACAGGAGTGTCCCATTCTGAATGGCTTATAATGTATAAAGATTACATGTTACTAAACAGATTTGACATGACATAGGTGTGTCCTTCAATCACTTTATGTTATGTCTCCAAGTTCCAGAGAGCCAGACTTAAAGTCGCCAAGAGGAATACAATCTTCACTATGTCCTTCTTCAGAACGTCAGATCAACCTAACCGTACCATTGCGAGATAATATTTTTCCTAACACAGGGGCCTCTGGATCTGCTGAAACAGACCTGGGAGAAGGGGGCAGCTAAATCTGGAGAGGGGCAAGGTGTTGCACATCATGTCCTCCAAATGAGGGACCGGTTGGAGAGGTACAGGGAGGAGGCCAGACTCAATCTCCTGGAGGCCCAGAAGACTCAGAAGCGTTGGTATGATCAGCACATCAACTTGAGTTCATCCATCCATCCATCCATTATCGTAACCGCTTATCCTCTACGAGGGTCGCGGGGGGGCTGGAGCCAATCCCAGCTGCAACGGGCGAGAGGCGGGGTACAGGTCGCCAGCCTATTACAGGGCTAACATATAGAGACATACAACCATTCACACTCACATATGGTCAATTTAGAGACACCAATTAACCTAATCCCCAACCAGCATGTTTTTGGTCTGTGGAAGGAAGCCGGAGTACCCGGAGAGAACCCACGCAAGCACGGGGAGAACATGCAAACTCCACACAGAAAGGTCCTGGGTCCCAGGTGGATTCGAACTCAGAACCCTCTTGCTGTGAGGCGACAGTGCTAACCACTGCACCACCGTGCCGCCCACAACTTGAGTTCAAACCAGGTCAAAAGGTCTTGCTACTCCTGCCCTCATCATACAGCAAGCTACTGGCTAAGTGGCAGGGACCTTTTGAGGCTCGTCGAGGGGGGGAAGACTCACAGCGGGGGACTCTGTGTTTACATCAGTGATGCCTGGTGCCGCAACGCTGCTGTGGTTTGCACACACTGCTCAACACTGGTGGAGTTTATGGTTATTAAATGCCGGGTGTTCTGCCCTCTGAATAGTGTTCATGTTCAGATTTAAATGCACTTGAGTGTTTGGATGAATGTAGTAATTAAAACTTATATGTGCTATATGTTTAGTAGGTGAGGGAAAACACACACATGCAGTAATATTTACATTCTGAGAGCTGAACTTTTATTTTGAAGTGTCAACGTAGGCTATGTGAGGTTACGTCTATACTCGTTGCAACCGAAGCGGGCGAGTAGTAGACAGTCAGTCAGTCGGTGAATCTTGTTTTTTTTTCTCAAACTCACGAACGCAATGGCTGTAAAGTCTATAATGTAGTCCTTTGAATCAATGAAGATGTCACTTTGGGGATGTGATGTTCAGTTAACCGGGTAGTGAACTGATGTAAAGTGTGTGCCTACGTTGGCAATTACGGTGTTTTATATTTTTATATATTGTATTTTATGTGCGGACTCACTTTTGACGCGTAGTCCTAGCTATTCTTTTATAGCTTTATTCAATTCTGTTTATTAACAACTTGTGCTGTAAGGGTTGTGTTTTTGTGTTGTTTCTGTTACAGTTTCACTCTGGGTATTTCACAATTTAAAAAAGGAAAATAAAGGGAGCAAGACGCTCCGATCCTGGCTCAAGTGTGTACCTGAGTTTGGCTTGCTGTTGAACTGCGATAAAGTAGGAGAGCTACGTAACGCGCAGGGAGAACAGTATACCGGGAATTTAGTGCCATACTCCTGGTAGCAATATACATTCCCCCTGGCTCCAACGACAACAGGAGCGAGGCACTGTATGAACTCTACCAGCACATCAGTGAGCAGCTGACAGCCCACCCTGATGCTTTCCTCATCCTGGCTGGGGATTTCAATCATGCAAACCCCAAGAGCGTGTTTCCACAACTCCATGGACACATCAACTTTCCCACACGTGGCAATAATATCCTGGACAATGTTTACACCATGCAATGCCCTCCCCCTGCCCACCTAGGAGCCTCAGACCACACCACCACTATGTTAATGCCTGCAGACCAACAACAGGTACGCGTGTGGCCTGAGGGGTCTTCAGAGACACTCCAGGACTGCTTCCTCATCACCGACTGGAGCATGTTCAGACGGGCAGCCACCTACAATAACACCACAGACCTCCAGGAGTACACAGACACCGTCACTTTCTACATGCGGAAATGCATTGATGACGTCACGCTCACCAAGAACATCCACATTCGGGCCATCCAGAAGCCATGGCTGACAGGGGAAGGCTACAGACTCCTGAGGGCTCGGAATATCACCTTCAGAGCTGGAGACGAGGTGGGCCTGAAGGCAGCCAGGGCCAACCTGGCACGTTCACAAACTGGACCAACTGGGACTCAACACCTCCCTGTGCAACTGGCTGCTGGACTTCCTGACGGGGAGACCACAGGCAGTTTGGGTCGGCAGCAGCACCTCCAGCACCATCACATTGAACACGGGGGCCCCCCAAGGATGTGTGCTTAGCCCCCTCCTCTTCACTCCGCTGACCCACGACTGCACACCAACATCCAGCTCCAACATCTTTATCAAGTTTGCGGATGACATCACTATGGCGGGTCTCATCAACAACGGCGATGAGACGATCTACAGGAGTCAGGTGAACAGGCTGGCTATGTGGTGCAAGGACAACAATCTCCGTCTGAATGTGGAGAAGATGAAGGAGATTGTTGTGGACTTCAGGAGAATGCACACACAGCATGCTCCACTGATCATTGACGATGCTACAGTGGAGAGGGTGAGCAGCACCAAGTTCCTGGGTGTGCACATCTCTGAAGACCAGTCATGGAACCACAACACCACATCACTGGCCAAAAAAGCCCAACAACGCCTGCACTTCCTCCGCAAACTGAAAAGAGCTGGGGCCTCATCCACCATCATGCACACATTCTACAGAGTCACCATGGAGAGCCTCCTGACCAGCTGCATCACTGTGTGGTACGGTGCCTGCACGTGTCCTGCCGCAAGCCACTGCAGCGCATAGTGAGAGCAGCTGAGAGGATCATCGGTGTCTCTCTCCCCCCCATTGGACATTTACACCACCCGCCTCACCAGCAAAGCCAACATCATTGTGACCCCACCCACCCATCCCACAGTATCTTCAGCCTTCTGCCGTTGGGGAGGAGACTGCGGAGTCTCCGGGCCAGAACCAGCAGGCTCAAAGACGGCTTCTTTCATCAGGCTGTCCGGAGGCTCAACTCCCTCCCTGCTCTGCCCCTGGCCCTCCTCCCTCCTCTGCCCCCTGCCACAGACTCTAACCTCGCATCCACCAGCATCATCTGACCTCAGACCATCTCCCTCCCACCACCACTCACAAACTCTGAACTCCACTTTGTCACTTTAGATTGTCTTTTGAATATATTTTGCACTGCAACAATGCACTACCTCACTTTTTTTCGTACTTGTATTTTCTGTGTTGTCCTTACAATGTCTGTTTGTCTGTTTGTTTGTCTGATTGTCCATTTTGTTCATTTTGCACCGCAGGTCTGAGAGGACTACAATTTCATCTGTGCTATATGTCTGCCATGTAGCACACTTGACAATAAAGTTACTTGTACTTTTACTTGTACTATTTTGTTAATTTATATCTGTGTACATATCATAGGAGTTGTCATACAATGTGATGGCGGTCAATAAATTAAAGTATGCTAGACTTTTCTTTGGGATGTTGTTTGTGCGTCCCAGATGAAATCGAGGATCACCTTGGAATCGAGGTAAATTTGTGTAGTCTGATCCCTGCATTATACTTAAACCATCTCTTCACACTGCTACTGCCACTGCTACTGCCCCTACACTGCTACTACCCCTGTCTCTATCGCCATCACTACTGGTAGGGCTATGGTTAGGGTCTAGGCTTATCTCTTAAAGGCCATGACTCACAGGGATGACAGTCGGCCTTTGGATAATGTCGGGCCGCTGGTGAGCATCAGTGACCCAAGTCTCCTCAATGTGCCATGCACCGTTGGTGCTAGTTGGCCCCTGCCTGTGGTGTCCGGAGGATTCAGCCTGTTGAATTGGAAAGAGTGGCCCTCGGTAAAATAAATCAGTCTCTCACTTACTGCACAAGAAGAGAACATCCCACGTGACCCCCCTCTTCCATGACCTCCACTGGCTTCCTGTAGTGGCTCGCATCAAATTCAAGATGATGCTACTGGCCTACAAAGCGTTAATGGAACTGCCTCCAAACATTAGTGAAACACCACGCCCCTGCTCGAGCACTCTGCTCAACAACCTCAGCTGGTTGACTGGTACCTCCATCACTAAAAGGAGGAAAAGGTTGGATGGTGAAATCACAACTCTTCTCCCTTTTGGCACCGCAGTGGTGGAACGAGCTCCCTGCCAATGTCAGGACTGCAGAGTCACTCCCCATGTTCCGGAAGAGACTCAAGTCTCACTTGTTCATAGTTCACCTGAACCCTGCATCATCAAGAGGGCACGTACAGTACAAAAAGGTATTTTTTCCACTTCATCTCCTGTGATCATTCAAAATGTTCACATATTTTTTATTTAATTTAGCTAGATTACAAAACCGTGTGGAATGTGGTGTCTGGTGTCAAATGGTAGGAAAACGTTGCTATGTTTTATGTTTGAATACAGCCGCAGTCTGAGACTACCTTCTTTGACGTCAGTATGGTGTGTCAGGGCCTTAAGGGATTTTAGGGTTAGAATGTTTAGGCTTAAAGTTATTTTTGGTTAAAAGAATTAGGGTAGGACTTCCGGCGGCGCCATGTTCATGTAGGACGCAAAAGTTCGAGCTCTGCTGATTAACCAACTTACCAAATCGACACTTGAACAAAACTCAGCAAAAACATGCCTAACGACACCACAAAGACGAGCGCTAGCGTCAAACTCGCCAGATATCATTTTAGAAACAAAGAAGGAGATGAAAAATCGTCGGAACCAACTGATGCTAACAAGCCTGCTAATCCCGACGAAGCTAGCACTAGCAAAACCACTGGTGCTGCCGTGACCAACTTGGAGGGGATGCTTCAAGCTATCGCCCAGTCAAACCAAGAAATACGGGGAGACATCCTGCAGATGAGTGTGGAAGTAAAGGAAATTAAAGGCCAAGCTAAGGAATCATTCACAAGGCTTGAAACATCAGTTGGAGGTTTAAGTGCACAACTAACAAAGTTGGAAAACAGGATCGTTGACGCCGAGGAACGCATAACAACTACAGAGGAGACCACCGCAACCCATGTAAAAGCAGTCGGCTTCCTACTGCAACGTGAGGCGGAATTATTTGAACGGTGTGAGGATCTTGAGAACAGACACAGAAGGCAAAACCTAAGGCTGTATCAGGTTCCTGAAGGAAGCGAGGGGAGAGACATGGCCGCCTTCATTAAAAAGCTACTGCCGGAGGTGCTGACTAATCTGCCACTAACTGAAGCCGACATCAGGATTGACCGGGCGCTGTCACATCGAAAAGAGTTAAACTAAACGATAAATGTACACAGCTTACACTGAACAGGGCTGGCGTGACCTCAGCCCGTACAGCTTACACTGAACAGGGCTGGCGTGACCTCAGCCCGTACAGCTGGTGCCGAAACACAGGTCCCGGTAGGGGAAAGGAGGCAAAGCAATGTTTTCTAAAGTAAATAATAATATTTATTGACAAAAGGGATAAGGGAAGGGGAGAACAAAACAGGAACAACAGTAACAAACTAATCCAACACAAGCAAACGACAACTATCACCAGAGAAAAGTAACTTGCCTGGGAGGAGCGGAATGACAACCAAAGAAGATAACTAAGAGAGCCTAGAGCCTACCAACCAGGGCCGGCCCTAGCCTTTTGGGGGCCCTAAGCAGAATTTGATTCAAACCTTTTGGGGCCCCTGTCCCACCAGTGTGGAGTCACCAGAATGTGAATGTAGTAGATGTGATTTCCTGTATTCTGGTTCATTTTAGGGATGGCCAGCTGGAGATGGGCCAGGGGTGGAGCCAGACTTTGTGTACATCCGGGGCTTAGTCCAGAGGGGGGTCTGGGGGTTCTCCCCCAGAAAAATTGTAATTTCTAAGATGCGATTTCCTGCATTCTAGTCCCTTTTAGGGTGACCTGCTGGACACTGGCAAATCCTAAATCCCTTCTAATTCATAGCCTATATTTTCAGTTGCAGGGCCTGCTCAAGACAATACTATTTAATGGAGAGAAACTATAACTATTTGGTTGTCATAACTTCAAAAGCTTAAAAAAGATCCAGGGCTTTTGAAGTGAGATTCGGGGCTTCAGCCCCGAAAGCCCCCCCCCCGCTCCGCCCCTGAGATGGGCTATACCTTAATTTGTTCAGATTCATAGCCTATAACCTGACTTGCAGGGCCTGCACCGGCGAACAGATACAGCACTGGGTTTAGCTGCCCCCAAACCATAAGCCTACTTTAAAGGCCTGGCCTATATTTTGGATTCAAAGTTAAGTCCATAATTGATTACATACATTCAGGGCTTTCAGATATATCACATCACATATCCTGGGCTATCAACCTGAGGGGCCCCATTCAGACATCAACCCATAACCCATTTTGTATGAATAAGGAGCCCTATTAAGACGTAACACATTCTATATTTGATCTGGGGTCCCATTAAGAGAGTAATCCACCCTTGTATTAATATAGTAGTTATTTACCCCAACCTAGTGTCTTTTTAACCTTAGAGGGTACTGAAATCACACATTTATTCTTAACTCTCATATTTGAAGTGAAACGCTTAAGTGTGGTTTACTTCTTAAAACAGTCTAAATTGAATGCTAAAAATTAAGAATAATAACAACAAGGGTTCAACAATGACAATTATTCCTGAAAACTAAAAAAAAAAAAAAAATGGGGGGGGGGGCCTGGTGGCCAAGGGGCCCCAAGCGGCCGCTTAGTTCGCTTATGCCTCGGGCCGGCCCTGCTACCAACAATGGCATGAAAGCCTACCAACAATGGCGTGAAAAACCTACAAATAATGGCATGCAAGCCTAAGCACGATCCGGCCAGTATCAACTGTGGCATAGAGCCATGTGGTGTGGGAGAGCACAGGCTTTATCCACCCGCCCCTTTTGATTGTAATTGCCTTCAGCTGTTGTCATCACTGGGCCTGCAGGATAATCTACAGGAAGGGGCGGGGGTACCTGAGCAGAGGGGGGGGGGGGGGGGGGGGGGTGGGGGGAAGAAAAGGGATCCTCATACAAAAATAATGATGATGAGCCAACCCACCTACGTAACAGGCGCACAGATCACTTATGCCAAAACCGAAAGAAAATGATCCGCCTCGCTCCATCGTGATTAAATTCGCGGACTATACAGTGAAGGAACAGATCATACAGCAAGCCTGGAGACAGCGCACAGTGAAGATGGGTGAGAAGCAGATTTACTTTGATAATGACTACTCACCGGAGCTGCAGAAGAAACGCGCTCAGGTTAAATACGTTGTGAAACAGCTGAAAGAGAAAAACATTAAAGCGAAGTGCATGTATCCAGCCCAGCTGAGGATGATGGTGGGAACCGAAGAGAAAACTTTCCAGACGGTGATGGACGCAGCGCCGGTGCTTAAGGATCTCAACTTTCAGGTCCGAGTTGACGAGCGGGATAAAGTTGAGCGAGAGCTGTCCAGACGCAGATGGGAGACACGGGTCGCCAACCGAGGAGGGCGGAATGTCAGCAGGTTTACAGAAGAAGACTGCAGGTTTTTCTTCCCTTGAAGTGATTGTGAATACTGTGCAAAAAGGTTTTTCCATTTGATTTAGACAGCTATGAGCAGCTGTGAATAATTTACTGTTTGATGGGCTGAAGTTAAATGGTCTTATTACCCTCCAATTACAGTGGTGTTGTTGGGCTATATATATTTTATTTATACATATCTTTTTTTATATACATTTACCTTTTTTTCCTGAAACCTTGTTTCAAGTTTTTATTTCTCTTATTAATGTTTATTTAGTCCAGAATGTAACAATAGCATATTACATGGTCGTTTTGGTTTGTGGCATCAGCTGCAATTGACTCATGAGTGATTTACACTCAGCCACTATAGGGCCGCAGAACCCGACGGAGCGGGTCTGCCACACAATGTGACATTAACCCGGAGGGTTCCCGCCACCCTCCGCCCGGTTCTACACGGGGACTGGCCACTGGAGACAGGCCAGTTGAGGACTTGGAAGCCAGGTTGTTGTGTCTGATTTCTGATGTTCTTTATTGGAAATTGTACATAGTTTCTGTTCTTTTTTTGTGTTACCTCCTTGACAACTGATAGGACTTTTATAACATGTGATGGTGCACTTGACACTTATAAGCTGACTACAAAGCATTATGACAGTAAGGATTAAAATAAGTGTAATATGGACGATTTGACTGTAGTTAGCTACAACATAAAGGGCCTGGGAAATCCAATTAAAAGAAAGAAAATACTTAACCAACTCAAAAATTTACAATGCTCAGCCGCGATGTTACAAGAGAAAATCTGTCTGAAGCAGAACACCTGAAATTAAAGAGGGACTGTGTGGAACAAGTATACAGTGCATCTCACGGAGGAGGGAGGAAAAGGGGGGTTGCCATCCTATTTAGAAGGAATGTTTTTTTTTAACTGTGAAAAAGTATTGAAAGACAAGGAAGGCAGATATATCATGGTGATAGGTACAATTGGGGAAAATAGATTTACATTTTTGAACCTGTATGCACCAAATGAGTATTGTCCTTTTTTTTTTTTTTTTTAAAGAAAATAGCCTCCAAATTGGCAGATGAAGGGAAGGGAATCATAGTGGTTGGGGGGGACTATAACTGTGTTCTAAATTTAAGTATAGACCTGCTGAGAAGGGACCTCGAACCAGAAAAGCAGCTACTGTTCTGGGAATGATGGAGGGACTGGGCCTGATTGATGTGTGGCGATATCATCATCCCAGAGACAGAGACTATACATACAGGTCCCAAGTTCATGGGAGTTACTCCAGATTAGACATGTTTCTTGTTTCAAAGGCTGATGTGCATAGAGTGACAGAGTGCAAGATAGAACCCATGACTCTGTCAGATCATAGTCCCTTTAAGATGAAAATAAATTTAGGTCAAGAAAAACAATTCAGATACTGGAGACTTAACGTCTCAATATTGAATGACCCCCTAATCCAACAGGAATTACGTGACAAACTAAAAGAATATATTGATATAAATGATAGCGGAGATGTTACTCCATCTATTTTATGGGATGGTGCCAAAGCTGTTATAAGGGGACATATCATTCAAATTACATCGAGAATAAGAAAACAAAGAGAAGCCAGGAGACTTGAACACTAGGTTAGAAAAAGAACATAAAATATCAAGGAAAAGGAATACATTAGAATTATTAAAACAGGAGAGGCAAAAATTAGATGAATTAGATGAATTAGATGATGAATTAGATGAAAATTAGGGAATGCTTAGATTTGTGAAAAGAAAATATGAGATGGGGAATAAAGCAAGTAGGTTACTTGCTTTTCAGTTACGGAAAGCTCAATCGAACCGCGTGGTACCCAAAATTAAACATCCCGACACAAATAGAACTACCTCCCAACCGAAAGAAGTAGCAGAGGCGTTTGCTGCATACTATAAAAAATTATATGAAGGTCAAGAATTATTAGGGAAGGAGGAGAGAATAACAAAACTCCTGGACTCGGTCCAATTGAATAGCTTATCACAGGATGAGGCTGAGATGCTATCTTCTCCGATAACAGTACAGGAAATAATAGAAAGTATTAGCAAATTAAAGAATAGCAAATCCCCAGGTGTCGACGGATACTCTGGGGAATATTATAAAGTTTTTGTTCACGAACTAGCCCCAACTTTATGTCAGGTATATAATTATGCACTGGATGAAAGGGACCCCCCAAAAACCTGGTCAGAGGCAATTATCACAGTTATACACAAGGATGGAAAGGACCCCACCCAATGTACGGGTTACCGGCCCATAAGTCTACTTTGCCAGGATTTAAAAATCCTGACTTCTGTCTTGGCAAATAGAATACAAAAACACATCCGGAAATTAGTTAACTCGGATCAAACGGGGTTCATAACCGGACGGCAGGGCACCAATAATGTCAGACGAGCTCTAAATTTACAATCTATTGCTTCTGGTAGAAAGACTCCATCAATGCTTCTCAGCTTAATTGCCGAGAAGGCATTTGATAGACTGGACTGGACATTGTTGGAGCAGACAATGGCTCATATGGCCTTTAACGAAACCTTTTTGAGTTAGATTAGATTAGATTAGAGTGTTTTATATGAATCCGCGGTCAAGAGTCAGAGTTAATGGCCTATGTTCCGATTTCTTTGATTTAGGAAGGGGGACAAGGCAGGGGGACGCGCTTTCGCCAGCCCTGTTCGCTCTTAGCATTGAGCCGCTGGCAGAATTGATTAGAAGTGACCCCCTTATACAAGGAATAAGGGATGAGAGTGGAAACCAACATAAAATAGCCTATACGCGGACGACATATTATTGTTTATTGAAAATCCTGTCCACTCAGTCCCAGTTCTTCTACAAAGCCTTAATGACTATTGTCTAGTATCCGGTTATAAAGTTAATCCTAGTAAATCAGAAGCGATGATGGTGTCTGGGACATGGCCTAGCCAACTTGATGATATAGTGTCCTTTCACAGATCTCAACAGGGTTTTAGGTACCTGGGGATCACACTCACTCCACAGGTAACACAACTATACCAGGCAAATCCGGCCAACAGTTAAATCGAACGCAACTGGACTTAGATTTGTCTGTGAAGACGTTTCGCCTCTTATCCAAGCGGCTTCATCAGTTCGTAACGCATCAGTCTGACTTGTCCGCACTAGTCTGACAGACAGTGGAGTTAGACCCAGGTATTTAACCTCAGTGGAGGAGTCCACCCACAAAACTCCTAAAACAATAGATCATTAGTGTAGCTTCACCTGACCATTGTTTGGGGCCTGTGAGTCATCTTGGTGGAAGATGATCATTAGGGGTGGGTGGGGCCACTGGAGAACGACAGTCGTTAGGTATGATGTGCAGTTACCAGTGAACGACAGTCGTTCTGTTCCATAGAGCCACTTGAGGTTTGTTTTGGGCAGCCTTTGTTGTTCACCCTCCTGGGAATGGCTGAAAGTGCAGCATTGTAGATGGGGGATAACTGATGTCTCAGACCCCCTCCCCTGTTGAGAGATGGCTTTTCCACTTTGCCATAGATGGCTTCTTTTACCCCTCTTTCAAACCATCTGTCCTCTCTGTCCAGGATTTTGACATTGCTGTCTTCAAAGGAGTGAGCCTTTTCCTTTAGGTGTAGATAGACAGCTGATACTGGACCTGAGGAGTTTTCCCTTCTGTGTTGGGCCATGCGCTTGTTTAGAGGTTGTTTAGTTTCACCAATGTAAGAGTCCTTACATTCCTCACTGCATTGGACTGCATAAACCAAGTTACTCTTTTGTGAGTGTGGTAGTCTGTCTTTGGGGTGTACCAGTTTCTGCCTGAGAGTATTGCTGGGTTTGAAATGGACAGGGATTTCGTGTTTGTTGAAAATCCTCCGGAGTTTTTCAGATACTCCAGACACATAGGGTATCACTATGTTTCTGCGTTGGTTCTTTTTCTCTTCACCCTCCAAGTTTTTATTCTTTCTGCATGTTGTCTTGTTGAGGGTCCAACCCGGATAGCCACAAGTTCTCAAAGCACCCTTTAGATGTTTGTGTTCTTTTACTTGGGCTTGAGTGGTGGTTGGTATATTATCCGCCTTGTGTTGCAAGGTTCTGATAACCCCCAATTTGTGCTCCAGAGGGTGATGGGAGTCAAAGAGAAGGTACTGATCTGTGTGAGTGGGTTTCCTGTATACCCCAATGTGGAGGCTCCTGTCATCCCCAAAGTGTACATCACAGTCCAAAAAAGGTAAGTGGTTATCTTTGGCATCTTCTCTGGTGAACTTGATGTTTACGTCCATTGAATTAATGTGTTCAGTAAATGCCTGAAGTTCTTGGGTTCTGATTTTAACCCATGTGTCATCCACATACCGGAACCAATGGCTAGGTGCTGTTCCTTTGTAGGATTTTAAAGCCTTTTGTTCGAACATTTCCATGTATAAGTTCGCCACAATGGGGGATACTGGAGAGCCCATTGCACAACCATGCTTCTGTCTGTAGAAAGTATTGTTGAACTGGAAGTATGTGGTGTTCAGGCACAGCTCCAGTAACTGACAGATCTGGTCTGGGTTGAGGTTTGTTCTAACCTGTAGGGTTAGATCCTGTTTTAACCGATGCCTCACAGTTTCCACTGCCTCCATGGTTGGAATGCAGGTGAATAAAGATGTTACATCATATGACACCATGGTTTCGTTTGGATCTAGTCTTAGACCCCGGATTTTGTCCACAAACTCCTGCGAGTTTTGGATGTGATGTGGTGTGTTACCAACCAGAGGAGCTAAGATGTTGGCTACATACTTAGCGATGTTGTAGGTCACTGAATTGATGCTGCTCATAATGGGTCTGAGTGGGACCCCTTCTTTATGAATCTTAGGGAGTCCATATAGGCACGGGGTGGTCTCCTGTGGGTAGAGTCTGAGGTACTGTTGTCGGTCAAAGAATCCATCTTTTTGTAGTTTTTGTAAGCATTCTATAACTTTTCTCTTGTAACCACTGGAAGGGTCACGCTTCAAGGGTTCATATGTGTTGGTGTCATTGAGCAGTGTGGAGACCTTGGATTGATAGTCAGTAGTATTTAAGATGACTGTGCATCTTCCTTTGTCCGCTGGAAGGATTGTGATGTTTTTGTCCTTGCTCAGAGATATCATGGCTTTCCTTTCAGTGGTGGAGAGGTTTGAAGGTGGGGTCTTCGCACTGGACAAGGTTGCTGCCACTTTAAGCCTAAGCTGCTCAGCTTCGGTCTCATTTAAGTTGTTTTTCCTTATGGCTGACTCTGTCGCTGTGATGAGTTCAACTGTAGGAACTTGGTCTGGTGTAACAGCAAAATTCAGTCCTTTGGCTAAGACCTCCTTCTCCGGGTGGGTAAGCTCTCTGTCAGACATATTCTTAACCCATCTGTCTTGTAGATCCCTTTGTGCGGGTCGGTTTGTTTCTTGCCTCCCATTCATTATGTCGGTTTTGTTTGAGTTCTTGCTTTGAAGGTGGAGGAATTTCTTTGTTTGCCTTTCTTTGCTCTTGTAATGTTGTGACAGTTGAGCTTTCTTGGTGAAGTCTACAACTCTTTCAAACAAAGCGCCCGGTAGGATGGTTTTAAGATTTTGGAGAAGGTGGTCAATCCTCTCCTCAAACCTTTCTACGGAAAAAGGACCTGCCTCAGGAGTTGTTTTTGAGCCTTCTCAAGTATTGTGTTGGCTCTGTGTCCTTTCACTGTGGAACGCAACTGTAGGCTGGTTGGTGTGAGCCTGTTTTGCCTGCACCTCAGGCTGAACCTTAAGTGGTTTCTGTGATCCGCAACTTTCCGAGCCAACTTTTCATATACTCGCACTGTTACTCCCTCCAGTTGAAATCACGAACACAAGTAGTTCCTTTAAATGCACGGGCATTTATTTGCACATCGCTGTGGTCAGTCATGCCGTAAGAACTAGATAAATTAAACAAACAAATATAATTGAGTTTCACATTATACAAAGCATTCCCAAAAACAATCTCTAACACAAAATAGCTTACATAATGCACTCAATTTGCTTGCAATATACCTTAATTGAAACAGGTAATATTAAACAATCACGTTACTTCGTAGCGTCTTAAACACATGTGAACATAATGTAAACATCACTCTGCATACCTCATTGGCCGCGTTACTCAATGGGAGTAAGAAAAGTAAACTTCAAAAACGTCTTCTTATCCGTATCTCCGTAGCAATATTAAACATTCTCTTCTCATTAACATGCCAGGTGCTCTGTTGCTCGTGCGCTGTGTTGAGTGCGTCTGATTAATGCTCCGCCCCTCTACAACATAATGACAATAGTTCCGCTATTGCATAGGCCTATACATCCCTCTGTCCGTGCGTGAACATAATATATTAACAGAATTATGACCCCTTTTAAATGTAAATTATTTATTTGTTGACTTGAAGTATAAATTAACTTAAACTGTATAACTGTCTCTGACGGCAGCTACACTCCCACTAAATCACTAGTGATTTCTTTAATGAACTTAAATCTAGAATTCACATGAGAATATTCATGAAATCTGTAACAAGAACTGTGAGCAGGCAGTATTACATGCTACTCAGCTTCAAGCAGGGTAACTGTCTTATGTATGGGCCTCTCTAGGAAGACTGGTTTAGTAAGTCGTCTCCCTTGTCCATCTAGTGCTGAGTTACTGATCATCAGCTGTAGCTTCCTCACACATCCTTCGTCATCGGGGTACACTTGAGTGACCTTAGCCAGCTTCCATTCATTTCTTGGAACAGCATCGTCTCGCACAATCACCACGTCATTGACCTTTGTATTTCTGTGTAACTTGTGCCATTTTTGTCTCTGTTGCAGGTTCAACAGGTACTCCCTTTTCCATCTAGACCAAAACTCGTTGGCTAAATGTTGCACTTTCCTCCATCTTTTGCGAAGATAAAGGTCTTCTTTTACAAACTCTCCTGGTGGTGGCAAGACTACTGATGACTTCATTGTTAAAATGTGATTGGGTGTAAGAGGCTGTGGTCCAGCTGGATCACTGAGCAAGTGTGCTGTTAAAGGTCTGCTGTTTATGATCGCCATGACTTCATAAAGATAAGTCCGTAAAGATGAACCATCAAGTCTCCGAGAAGACTGATCCAGAATGGATGTTAACACACTTCTGATTGTTCTGATTTGCCTTTCCCAGACCCCACCCATATGGCTTGCTGATGGAGGGTTCATGACAAACTCACAGCCTAGTTGCTTTAGGCATTCTTGGTTCATCTCCTTTACAGCTTCTAGGAGTTCACGTTTTGTCCCAACAAAGTTAGTGCCCTGGTCAGATCGAAGTAGTCGGACATTTCCACGTAGGGCAATGAAGGCACGAAGAGCATTGATGAAGGCGTCGGCCGTCATGTCATCAAGAAGCTCTATGTGCACAGCACGCGAGCACAAACAAGTAAATAGCAGGCCGTACCGCTTTACTTCCCTTCTTCCCTCCTTGATGTAGAATGGGCCAAAGCAGTCCATCCCACAATACGTAAAGGGAGGAGTTGTCTCCATGCGATCACGGGGTAAGTCTGCCATTTTTTGTTCTTCACTGGGCCTTCTGAATCTTCTACACTTGACACACTTGTAGATGTAGGACGACACAGAATGATTACATCCAAGTATCCAGATGCCATTTGATCGTAGTTCATTCATTGTTATACCACGCCCCTGGTGTTGCACTTGCTGATGGTAGTGCTTTATCAGCAACATTGATACGTGACAGGTCTTTGGCAAGATTGCTGGATGCTTAATGTGAGGGTGCAAAGCAGCGTGCTTTAGTCGACCTCCCACCCTGAGAATACCATGTTCATCCAAGAATGGATCCAATCTGTGCAGCTTACCAGCTTTGCATTTGGTTGTTACTTTCCCTTTGACTTGAAGACTTTGGATTTCATCAATGAAGGCTGCCTGTTGGACCATACCTATGATGGTAAGTTCTGCATCCTTTCTCTCTTCAAGACTTGTAGCTTCATTGTTTCTTGATGCCCCTTTCAGCTCCTTGGCACGTCGCACAAGCCTTGCGATAGCTTTGACCAACCTTTCCCAACTGGAGAACTTTAGGAAGCGATTGACCAATGAACCTTCTGCTGTCATAGTGTGTACCTTGTGTACCACAGCCTTACGAAATTCTGGGTCTTCAACTACAGCATCTCCCACCTTAATATCTCCACTGGGAAGCTCATCGCACCAGAGAAAATCTGGACCAGTGAACCAGTTGGATGCAACCAGCTCCTTTGCCTTAAGACCCCTTGAGGCGTGGTCAGCAGGGTTTTCTTCAGAGGCCACATGTCTCCATTGGCTTGGATTAGTACTGTCCTTGATGCGCTGAACACGGTTTGCAACAAATACATGAAACCGTCTGGCATCATTGCTGACATATCCAAGAACGACCCTTGAGTCTGTCCAGAAGAAATCCTGTGCATCTTTCATTTCCAACTCTCTTTTAAGCATGTCACTTGTCCGAACAGCAACAACAGCAGCTGACAGCTCAAGTCTTGGCACCGTGGTGACCTTGGTGGGGGCCACCCTTGCCTTGCCCATGACCAAGGAACAGTGGATTTGTTTTGATGTACTGATTGCTCTCAGGTATGTACATTCTCCATACCCTGTGACACTTGCGTCTGAAAAGTGATGGAGTTCGTATTTTTGGACTTCTTTGAAACCTTCTGGAAGGTAACATCGCTGAATCCTGACATCAGCTAAGTTCTGTAAATCTAACAACCATTCTTCCCACTGTGGCCGAAGGTTATCAGATAGTGGTTCATCCCACCCCATCTTGTCTCGGCACATCTGCTGAAGTATTTGCTTCCCAACCAGAATGAAAGGAGCTACAAAGCCAAGTGGGTCGTAGATAGAGGCTACTGTTGACAAAACACCTCTTCTAGAGAGTGGACGCTCATTCACAATCACTCTGAACTGTAATTGGTCTGAAGCTACACACCATTTAACGCCTAGAGCTCTCTCGATTTGTGGCTCACCCAAAGTTAAGTCTTGATTTCGTACCTTCTCGGCACACTCTTCTTTGGGGATTGATGCAAGTACCTCTTGGCGGTTGGAAACAAACTTGTGGATACGTAGCTTGCCAGTGCTACAAAGCTGCCTTGTTTCACCGACCAACTGTATTGCTTCATCTATTGTGAACACGCTTGTCAGGCCATCATCTACATAAAAGTTTCTTTCAATGAAGCGAATGGATGCTTCGTTGAAGTGACCTTGTCCTTGCATGGCAACATGTTTGAGGCCATAGTTTGCGCAGCCAGGCGATGATGCTGCCCCAAACAAGTGCACTCTCATCCGGTAGACTGATGGTTGGGCTTGAAAGTCCCCGTGGTCCCACCAGAGGAATCTTAAATAGTCTTGGTCTTCTGCCTTTACGTGAAATTGGTGGAACATGCGTTCAATATCGCACATTATTGCTACTGGCCCTTTGCGAAACCGGCAGAGAACACCAACCAAATTATTTGTCAGTTCTGGCCCGGTAAGCAGGTGATCATTCAGCGACACACCTTGAAACTTTGCTGAACAATCAAATACGACCCTTATTTTTCCTGGTTTCTGAAGATGATACACCCCATGGTGCGGGATGTACCAGGCAGGGCTCTTGTCGAGTTGGTCTTCTGGTACCTTTTCAGCATCTCCATAAGCTATGGTTTCACTCATGAAGGTTACATAATCCTTATGGTACTGCTTGTCCTTCTCAAATCGTTTTTTCAAACACTTGAGACGGTGATCCGCACATTTCCTGTTGTCTGGCAGACTTGGCCTGTCTTCCTTAAATGGCAGAGGCATTTCACAGTGACCATCTGCTTTTATTCTGATTCCTTCCTCCATTATTGATATGAAGCGGAAATCCTCTTGAGAGAAGTGAGCATCCTCAACGGTTCTCTCTGTGAAGTCTGCCTCAAGCGCCTTTATCACATCTGGCGGAGTGACTAACTCCTTGACTTGTGTTCGGCAAATGTATCGGACTTCACTTGTTAAATTAGTAGGTGACTTAAGATGAGGTGTCACTTGTCTCACAATGATGCTGTGGCTGCTTCCAATGGCATCACCATAGTCGACGCAGGGATTGACACAGCCGACTATACTCCAGCCAAGGTCTGTTTTTTGAGCAAACGGCTCATTATCTTTGCCTGACACAATTTCTCTTGGCAGCAAAGCTTGAGAACAATTGTAACCTATGAGCAGACCAATGTCACATTGGATTAAAGGTGCAATCTCGTCGGCAAGGTGCTCTAGGTGTGGCCATGCCCTTGCTGTCTTGGGCGTAGGAATATGATTTAGATTTACAGGAATAAACTCTCTTGAATAGGCTACTGGGAGAGGGATTTTCTTTGATGAATAAAAACCTCTGACCTGCAACCCAGTAATCTTTTGACTTGGAATGACAGCTCTTCGGGATGACAATGTGGAGAGCTTTAAATACACAGGCTCTTTCTGTGTGTCCAAAGTTTCTGCCTTCTCTTGTAGGATGAAGGTGGTGTCACTTTGGTTGTCCAAAAGTGCATATACGAGAACCTCAGTCTCTGGGTTACTTGTCGTGGACAGCCAGACTGGAATAACTGTGGATGTATAGGTGCTGTTAATGTCTTGCACCAATCGGTTAGATGTGGCTTCATACGACATTTCATTGGTTTGGTTAGAATCTGTTCTCTCCTTCGCGTGTTTCACACTCCCTTTACGTTCGTCAACCCGTTGTTCGTTCTTTCCGTCTTCCTTAGTACGGTCTTCATGTAAACACGTGGGGTGTTTCCTCTTACATGTGTCACAGACACTTCTCCGTTGACAGTCCTTTGAATAGTGTCCTGTTTTCAAACATCCAAAGCACAATTTTTTCGTTTGCACAAACTTGACTCGTTCTGCTATAGACTTGTTTATGAACTTTCGACATGTCTGAATGCCATGGTTTAGCTTCTCACAAAAGACACACTCTTTAACATCTGGACTTTCTTCAGAGTTACCTGCCAGTACCTTCGCACAAAAGGTTCGAGTCTTTGGTGTCTTAATTTTTTCAACATCACCAGACTTCAGAGCATGCAGTGAGGTCACTGGGTTACAAGCTATCTTGGCTTCCTTTGCGACAAAGTCAACAAATTGGCTGAAGCTAGGGAATTCCTGGCTTCCTTCTTCAATCTCAATAACCTTCCGGTTCCACCTGGCGGTTAACCAGTCAGGAAGCTTGCTGAGCATCTTTTGGTTTTCACCACAATCATTTAGGATTTCAAGACTCCTAATCTGCGACATTGCAGCTTGACAGCCTCGAAGGAAGTCTGAGAACTCTCTTAGTTCAGTGCTGTCCTTGGGTCCTATCCTTGGCCATGCTGTGAGCTTATCCCTGAAGGCTTTAGCAATCACAAAGGAACTTCCGTACCTTTCTTCTAGGATGTCCCAGGCTGCATAGTAGGCTGCATCTGTGCCTAACAGGAAGTGACCCTCAATGGCTTTCCTTACAGGTCCGCCAATATACTTGCGGAGGTAGTAGACCTTCTCATTTACTGGAATACTCTTCCGATCTATCAACGTCTGGAAAGACATTTTCCAGTCTTTATATCTTAGTGGGTCTCCACTGAAAACATAAGGCTCTGGTACAGGGAGCCGGCTTGCATTTATGGACTCTGCTATTGCTTTAGCCAGTGCTGTAATGCTATCCTCCTGATGAACATGAGCAGAAGGTTGCCCTGTTATGGCACTTTGTGTCATCACAGCAGGTTGTACATATGTAGCACCTTGTAGTACAGCCTGATGTACTGGACAACTTCCTGGATTTGGTGCAGGCTTCTCCTGTGTAGGCTTACAATCATGGAGCAACTCCGATATCTCTTCGTCTGAACCAACTTCTTGTTTGTATACTTGCAGTCGTGCTTTTGCAGCATTCATCTTCTTAACTGTCTCTAAGCGCTCTATTTGTCTGCGCTTCTCTTCTAACGCCTTCTTTCTTGCAGCATTTTCTGCTTCTTGTAGCGCAAGCCTCTGTCTATTCTCGCTTTCAAGATTTTCAAGCTCTTGTTTCTCAAGTTCCATTTCTTCTAGGACCTTTAAAGTAGCTTGTGTTGCCGCTAGCTCCGCTGCAGCTTCTTGTTTCTTTATAGAGGACAGACTTGAATGTCTTGATGTCATGCTTGCACTGAGCCTCTGAGATGTTGATGATGAGAATACGGAGCTAGTATCAGCCCAGCGTGCTTGTTCTTTATGAAGTTCTTCACCTTTACCTTTCTCTTCAAGATGGTTCCTAGCGCAGTCCAAGATCTGCGTTGAGATGGCATGACAAGTGTCTACTCGGCGTCGGGTCTCCCCATCAGGAACCATATGTTGGCGCAAGTCTTCATAAACTCCCTTTACCTTTGTTGAAGCATAGTGGATTTTGGTTATGAGGTCTTGTAGGATCTCACTTGAGGGTGATCCTTGGAGAGCTTTCTTAGCCTCCTTAGCAAGAACTTTCCATTTGTCATAATTGATGACGAAAAGACGCTGAAGGCTTTTGGATTTTGCATCATAGAGTGCTTGACCCTTTTCAGTGAGTTTCTGTGTTCTCTTGCTCTTTCTTGATCCTCCTTGTGTAGCAGCTTGTGCCTCTGCGCTTAGGTCAATTTCCTTTGATTGGTTTGTGTCTAAAGTTCCATTATCCTGGGTTCTAGACTGCTGCTGTAACCGCACAGCTTCACCCTTACTGTCTAAGTCAAACTGTGCACGCTCATACTCAGACATCTTCAATATTATTTGTACCTAAACTAATTAATTACATAGCTTAGCTTAAATGTTGCTAAACTGCTTATAGTTTTAAATTGCCTTAACGCTAATTGCAATTAACTTAGCCTTTAGACTGACTTAATATGTAGTGAACACCCTTTCACAATACAAATGCACTTCACTTGCAATGCAAAAAGAACACTTCCCCTTTAACTACTTAGCAAGCAATTTACACAAATAGTGGTTGTACTGTTGCTGAGTAAAGGTGTAACTATAGTAAATTCTAACTTAAACACTAACACTTTGATACTTATAGCGTCCCTTTAAATGTTATTCACATGTCAGAAATCAGCATTGACTTTAACTTAGAAACATGTACATAACACCATAACACTTTGCACTTTGTTATTCACACGTTAGAAATCAGCATTGACTTTAACTTAGAAACATGTACATAACACCATAACACTTTGGCACTTTTATAGTTCCTTTAAAGCAGTTGGCGAGGCTACTCCACCACACATTCAACTTGTTTTGAATGTGTTACTTATCGTTGCCGTAACCACGCGATGCTGTTTAACTCCTTGCCGCTTGCTTATGTTACCGGCGCATGCACAGTCTCAAGTCTGCTCGATGCTAGCGTTCGGTGAAACTCATTTGCAGCTCTGTCCACAGCAGGTGCAGAAAGTCATCTCATCACTTGTGTCGGAGCAGGCTGAGTTCTTACTTTACTCCCTCCAGTTGAAATCACGAACACAAGTAGTTCCTTTAAATGCACGGGCATTTATTTGCACATCGCTGTGGTCAGTCATGCCGTAAGAACTAGATAAATTAAACAAACAAATATAATTGAGTTTCACATTATACAAAGCATTCCCAAAAACAATCTCTAACACAAAATAGCTTACATAATGCACTCAATTTGCTTGCAATATACCTTAATTGAAACAGGTAATATTAAACAATCACGTTACTTCGTAGCGTCTTAAACACATGTGAACATAATGTAAACATCACTCTGCATACCTCATTGGCCGCGTTACTCAATGGGAGTAAGAAAAGTAAACTTCAAAAACGTCTTCTTATCCGTATCTCCGTAGCAATATTAAACATTCTCTTCTCATTAACATGCCAGGTGCTCTGTTGCTCGTGCGCTGTGTTGAGTGCGTCTGATTAATGCTCCGCCCCTCTACAACATAATGACAATAGTTCCGCTATTGCATAGGCCTATACATCCCTCTGTCCGTGCGTGAACATAATATATTAACAGAATTATGACCCCTTTTAAATGTAAATTATTTATTTGTTGACTTGAAGTATAAATTAACTTAAACTGTATAACTGTCTCTGACGGCAGCTACACGCACTGTCTTGAGGGTCCCAACGCCAAATTTCTCAGTGATAAGTCTATGAATGTTCTCATTCATCCAGGTCATGTTTAATCCGGCCAACAGTTCAATCGAAAGCAACTGGACTTAGATTTGTCTGTGAAGACGTTTCGCCTCTTATCCAAGCGGCTTCATCAGTTCGTAACGCATCAGTCTGACTAGTCCGCACTAGTCTGACAGACAGTGGAGTTAGAACTGGTACACCTCAAAGACAGACTACCACACTCACAAAAGAGTAACTTGGTTTATGCAGTCCAATGCAGTGAGGAATGTAAGGACTCTTACATTGGTGAAACTAAACAACCTCTAAACAAGCGCATGGCCCAACACAGAAGGGAAAACTCCTCAGGTCCAGTATCAGCTGTCTATCTACACCTAAAGGAAAAGGCTCACTCCTTTGAAGACAGCAATGTCAAAATCCTGGACAGAGAGGACAGATGGTTTGAAAGAGGGGTAAAAGAAGCCATCTATGGCAAAGTGGAAAAGCCATCTCTCAACAGGGGAGGGGGTCTGAGACATCAGTTATCCCCCATCTACAATGCTGCACTTTCAGCCATTCCCAGGAGGGTGAACAACAAAGGCTGCCCAAAACAAACCTCAAGTGGCTCTATGGAACAGAACGACTGTCGTTCACTGGTAACTGCACATCATACCTAACGACTGTCGTTCTCCAGTGGCCCCACCCACCCCTAATGATCATCTTCCACCAAGATGACTCACAGGCCCCAAACAATGGTCAGGTGAAGCTACACTAATGATCTATTGTTTTAGGAGTTTTGTGGGTGGACTCCTCCACTGAGGTTAAATACCTGGGTCTAACTCCACTGTCTGTCAGACTAGTGCGGACTAGTCAGACTGATGCATTACGAACTGATGAAGCCGCTTGGATAAGAGGCGAAACGTCTTCACAGACAAATCTAAGTCCAGTTGCGTTCGATTTAACTGTTGGCCGGATTAAACATGACCTGGATGAATGAGAACATTCATAGACTATACCAGGCAAATTATAAAAAAATATTGGGGATATTTAGAAATGACCTGGCAAGATGGGATATGCTACTATTATCCCTTTTGGGCAGAGTAGAGGCTGTTAAAATGAATTTACTTCCCAGAATTTTGTTCCTGTTTCAGTCTCTTCCAGTCGGGATCCCGACATCAGCTTTCAAAATGCTGGACAGGCTGATATCTAAATTTATTTGGCAAAAGAAGAGACCAAGAGTGAGACTTAAAACGTTCACTCTTGGGAAGGACAAGGGTGGACTCAGCCTCCCCAATTTAAGATACTATTTTTGGGCAGCACGATTAACAGCAGTGGTAGCTTGGATTAACAATGACATAGAATCGGGATGGGTGAACATAGAGCAGAATTCGTTGCCAGTTATACCTTTATCCACTTTAGTGTTTCTAAACAAGCAGTCCCAGAAGAAATTTGAAATCAGAAATGTATGGGTGAAACACACCTTAAAGGGATATTCCGCCATTTTTGGAAATAAGCTCATTTTCCACCTTCCCTCGAGCAAAACAATCGATCTTTACCATTTTCCCGTTCATCCAGCCGTTCTGTGAGTCTGGGGGTACAACTTTTAGCTGTAGCTTAGCATAGATCATTGAATCGGATTAGACCATTAGCATCTCGCCCGCTTAAAAGTGACTACGATTTCCGGAATTTTTCCATTTAAAACTTGTCTCTTCTCAAGTTTGAAAGTGCAATAAGACCAACGGAAAATGAAACGTGGCGATTTTCTAGGCTGATTTTACCCGGAACTATATTCTCTTTCTGGCGTAATAATCAAGGAAAGTTGCAAAGGTACCATGGGCGTAGTGATATGACGCAGCGCCTCAATAGTCCCTGTAGGCTTCTTCCGGCAATACAACCAACGTGATAACCTGCTATTACCGGTGGTATACCGGGACTACACTTTGAGGCGCATCATATCACTGCGCCCATGGTACCTTTGCAACTTTCCTTGATTATTACGCCAGAAAGAGAATATAGTTCCGGGTAAAATCAGCCTAGAAAATCGCCACGTTTCATTTTCCGTTGGTCTTATTGCACTTTCAAACTTGAGGAGAGACAAGTTTTAAATGGAAAAATTCCGGAAATCGTAGTCACTTTTAAGCGGGCGAGATGCTAATGGTCTAATCCGATTCAATGATCTATGCTAAGCTACAGCTAAAAGTTGTACCCCCAGACTCACAGAACGGCTGGATGAACGGGAAAAGGGTAAAGATCGATTGTTTTGCTCGAGGGAAGGTGGAAAATGAGCTTATTTCCAAAAATGGTGGAATATCCCTTTAAAAGTATGGTCGACAGTCCAAAAGAGAATTAGAGGGACAGCCGCCCTCTCAAGGGCTTTGCAGATTACTGGAAATCTGGATTTCCCCCCCTCAACAACAGATATCACTTTTAAGAGATGGGCAGGTAGAAACCTGAAGGTTATTGACCAATTGCTCTGTGACTCTGGTGTACAACCATTCTCATATCTCCAAGACAAATTCCTCCTACCCCAAAGTGATATGTTCCGGTATTTTCAGATAAGAAATTACATTACAAACCATACAGACTGGAATATAATTAAAAGTGCTCCAACGAACATAGAAACGTACTGTATTAATATAGTTAAACATCAATTACCCAATAAAAAACATGTTTCCCATATATATAAAAATCTGCTACTAGATACACCAGACAATACTTTTTATATTAAAAACAAATGGGAGCTTGAGTTAAATATTATAATTGAGGATGGGGAGTGGGAAACAATGTGCATTGGATGTCATAAAGGTATCAATAGCAACATGTGGAAGGAGTTTGATTGGAAGATGAAGACAAGGACGCCTTCCATGGTCTCTAAATTTGTGGATAACCCAGCTGCAATATACTGTTGGAGAGGATGTGGAATGGTTGGCGACCACTCACACATATTTTGGGATTGCCCAAGGATGCTTCCTTTTTGGAAAGGGGTAAAGAGCGAGATAGATAAAGTTCTGGGAATTGATATACTATTCACCCCAAGTCAGTTTCTTTTCGATCTAACTCCTGAAGACATGTACACTAGAGACCAAAAGCACTTGTTACATATACTCTTGATGACTGCTAGGAAAATGGTGACAATAAAATGGATGAATCCACAGCCACCTACAGTGGCACAGTGGAAACAGAAGCTGAGGGAGGTGTATGGAATGGAGGCTTTAACTGCTAAACAACAATTAAGGTCTGATGTTTTTGTGAGGAGGTGGCTACCTATAGCAAAATATTTCTCTAACTGAGGGGGACCCCACAATATGCTTGCAGACGTGCGCTGGCTCTCACGGGACTGAGTGCTGGTGCGTTTTGTGGAATTGGGCGAAAAAGTAGATGAATTTCTCAAAACTCACAGCCCGCACTGTCAGAGAAAGTAACTGAGTCATTCTGGATTAAAACAGAATACCTAGCCGACATCTTCAGTCTGTACAATGAAACCTTTACTCGTGGTAGGTAAGGTAGTAACTGATTACAGCTTCAACAGTCGACCCGAACTACTAGTCTAACCCAATAGAACCACCCACAACGACCCCAAGTCCATAGTGATTGGCTGTCAGACCATAACACAGATATGGGCTTCCTAGCTCCATATACTACATCCCCCTTCTTAGCTAAACAGTAGAACTGAAACAAATTCCATGTAGTATTCCTTTCTTCAAGAGTAAACATTGAATACATTATTCAACAAAGTGATTGCATATAACTCATTAACTCATACAGCTAACAGTACCACTGCGTATTACTAAGCCAAGCTGTACTAAAGTATGTAGTCCTGCAGTCGAGTTGGCAGTTTCAGGTTTCTTCCTGCTCTGGTTGTCAGGCCAGTGTCAGTCTCTGTGTCAGGCCTTGGTCCTGGCACATCATGTGTCCCATTCTGCCCTTGCTCACTCTCATGGTTTGAATCAGAGTCTGGGCCCGCAGTTTCATCACAGTCTCTATGCACAGCAACTCTGTCAGGCCTGAGATGCCTGCGGTTTCCTATGTATCGTGCACCTGTTGGTGTGATGATGTCATAGGACCTCGGCTCATCCCTGATTCGCTCAACTGTCGCTGGCTGCCATCCTTTTGTTGTCTTCATGCACACTCTCTCACCCTCCTCAAAGGGAAGAAGCGGTGACGCCGCCTTGTCATAGCTGTACTTTTGGCGAAGCAGCTGTCGTATGAGACTTTGCTGGACATTCTCTGGTAATGCAGGTGCCAGGGCTGCTTTGCTGGCGGGGAGATCGGAACGAAGAACACGCCCCATCAGCAGTTGAGCTGGTGAGTATTTCAGTCCCGTGATCGGCGTGTTTCTGAAGTGCAGGAGAGCCATGTGGGGGTCAATACCCGTCTGTGTCGTGGCTTTCAGCATGTTTTTCACTGACTGAATGGTCCTCTCAGCTAAGCCATTTGACTGTGGGTAGGCTGGGCTAGAATGCGTGATCTTGAAACCCCATTTCTTTGCAAACTGGGCCGTCTCTGCACTGGCAAAGGGTACATGATCTGCGATCAGCTCAGTGGGTATACCATGCCTAGCAAAAACACCCTTGAACTTGGCTATAACAGTACCTGATGTCTTGTCTGGCAACTTCAGGACCTCAGGGTACTTGGAAAAGTAATCCACGATGAGTAAGAAGGAGCGTCCTTGAAATTCGAAAATGTCAGCCGCTACCTTCGCCCATGGTGTATCAGGCACTGCGTGAGGAAGGAGGGGCTCCTTCTGGATGTCAGGTAGCTTCTCTTGGCATGAGGGGCATGATTCAACCATCGTTCTGACATCTTCTGTGAGACCAGGCCAATACATCACAGCTCTGGCGTGCGCCAAGGAGCGCTGGATGCCCTGATGTGCAGTGTGCAGCCGCCTCAGCATCTCAGCTCTGAGGCCTCTGGGGATTATCATACGGAGGTTGACCATCAGCAAGCCATCTGCAATGAAGATGTCATTCTTAGCATGCCAATATGGCTGTGCCTCTAGTGGAAGGCACTTCTTCCTATCTGGCCACCCTCGCTTGTGAAGACTCACCAATGTCTGCATCTCCCTGTCTGCCTCCGTCACTGCTCTCAGTTGCTCCTGGACAGACCCATCCAGCTGTCCCGCGTTCAATGTGGAATACGACCCTTTCATCCATACGACCCGTCCATACGACCCTTTCATCCCCCAGCTCACAGTCTTCCTGCCTGGCATTTGGGGGGACAGCTCTGGAGAGTGTGTAAGCTACCGCCATGTCCTTGCCTGGGGTATAGGTAATGTGGATGTCATATTTTTGAATCTGGAGTAGCATTCTTTGGAGGCGGGCGGGTGCCTTGCCAATAGGCTTTGTGATGATAGCTTCTCAAGGCTTGTGATCAGGCTGGACTTTGACCGTGACGCCGTAGACATACTGGTGAAATTTTTTCAGTGCGAACACTATGGCCAGGAGTTCTTTCTCGATCTGAGCGTAGTTCTGCTCAGCTGTAGAGAGGGCTCTGGATGCAAAAGCTACAGGACGCTTGCCCTGCATCAGTACTGCTCCCAGGCTGTCTTTGGACGCTCAGCTTGTATTTCAACTTCCTCTTTTGGGTTGAAAAACTTTAACAGTGGCGTGCTGGTGATGGCTGCTTTCAGTCAGTTCAGTGCTGCTTGGTGCTCTGGGTGCCATTGCCACATCATGTCTTTTTTCAGCAACATTCTGAGCGGAGCAGTGAGTGTGGCTTCGTGCGGGATGTACTGGGCAAGATATCGTGTCATACCCAACAACCTCTGTAGACCCTTTTTGTCTTCAGGTGGAGGCATTGCAGTGATTGCAGCCACTTTGGCATTATCCGGTCTGACTCCCTCTGCGCTGATGATGTGCCCCATGTATTTGACCTCACTCACCATGTACTGAATTTTGTCAGCGTTGAATTTCACGTTCAGCTTGACGGCTCTGTCCATCACCAGCTGTAGAATATCATCATGTTCTTCCTTTGTGGCTGCTGCTATAATCATGTCATCAGCAATGATGTGGACTCCCGCAATATCTCCAAAACTTTCAGTATTGGTTTGCTGAAACACCTCACTTGCGCTTTTAATTCCAAACGGCAGGCGCATGAACTGGTACCTCCCCCAGGGGGTGTTAGACGTGCACAGGTCAGCTGACTCATCATCAAGCTTTATTTGCCAATACCCATCCTTTTCATCAAGAATTTTGAACAGTCTTTCCTGCTAACTTGCATTGTACATCCTCGGGTGTGGGTATGGAGTAGTGTTGGCGAAGCACTGCTTTGTTGAGGTCCCTCGGGTCCAAACACACCCGTAGGGTACCATTTTTCGTTTCAGTTATAACAAGGCTGCTCACCCATGGTGTTGGCTTCGTTACCTTGCGACACACACCTCTCTGTTCTTGAATGTCCAGTGTGTCTTTCAGCCTATCCAGCACAGCAAATGGGTTTTCCTGCACCCATGGACAACAGGGGGCACCTTTGGATCAACATGGATGTGGTGTATGCCTGGAAATTCACCCAGTCCATTGAACACATCGAGATAGCGCTGGAGCAGCTCCTCTTTGGTCCGAGGTGGATTTCGCCCTGTTAATGTCTCTACTTTTCTGACGAGATCTAGACTCACACAAGCATCTCTGCCAAGCAGTGGCGTGTCAGATGTGTCTGTCACATAGAAGTGTAGGAGAGCCTGCTTGTGTTGGGACTTCACATGCAATGTGAGTATACCTTTGGGCTTGATGCGGGTGCCGCCATAGGCTACAAGTACAGTGTCTGTCTTCTTCATTTTATATTGCTTGGGCATTGTATTTGCTATTGTTTGTGGCAGCACGTTGGCTTCAGCCCCTGTGTCAAGCTTGAAGTTGACCGTTCGCCTCCCCCCGACATGGAGCGCTGTGTGCCACCCACTGTCTTTAGAGCGTGCTTGTGCTTGTGTAACAGCACCAATGAACAGTGCATCCACACCCATGCTTTCTGTAACAATGGGTGCAACATCAGGTGCTGACCGGCATATGGCTGCAAAATGGTTTCTTTTGCCGCATTTTCTACATTCCACATTGAACGCGGGACAGTTCCTAGGCTTGTGCATTCTGCCACATCTGTCGCATGTCTTCTCCTGCTGTTCACTGGATGGGCACGCGCGCAATCTCGATGCGTGGCGTTGGCGCCCATGTTTCTCTATTGCAAGCACATCTTGCTCTGTGCTAGCACTACCTGCCATGACTTTGGCCCGGCCTGAGAAACTTCTTTGGCGCGGCATATGTCCATGGCTTTGGTTAGAGATAAGTATGAGACAGTCAACAGTTTCTCCCTAAGACGTGCATCCGAAACACTGAACACAATTTTGTCTCTAAGCATTAAATCCTCAGTCTCTTTGAATTCACAAGTGCGTGCTCTCTGCCTCAATTCCGTGACAAACTTGTCAATACCAGTATGTTCATGAAACTGATGTGCCCAGAATTGATGCCTTTCAAAAACAGTATTCCGTTGTGGTGCACAGTAATTTTCAAAAGCTTTCATTACCTCTTCCATTGTTTTGTTGTCGGCATCTGCATGGTTAATTTCCAGTGTGTTGTAAACTTCCAACGCATCCTCACCAATGCAGTTTAGCAGCACGGCTATTTTCCGACCTTCTGCTTTCTCATTAAGTCCACTAGCCAATAGATAGAGGCGCAATCTTTGCTCCCATTTTCGCCAATTTTCTGCTAGGTTTCCCGTCAGGGACAACGGTGACGGCAGGGTGAATGATTGCATCGTGTCAAAGTTTCGAGTTTCCACGTACTCACTGCAGCGTTAGCGCGTTCTAGCGATGGTTGCAGTCTCTTGGCCTTTGGTTGCAGCAGTGTCAGGAAAGGCAGTGAGGTGAGAGGCATTCCAAGTCTTACCATTGCTCAGAATGTATGTGCTATTGCCAACCTTCTGACTTATGGTGAGAGGATCAGTGTACCTTCTGTGACCTTTCATCACGTGCAGAGGGTTTCAAATGCGCACCTTGTCCCCTTTTTGGAAAACCGGAGGACGTGCACCTCGTCTGGTGTCAGCGTAGATTTTCATCTTCCGTTGTTGTTCACTGACTCTGTGGTGAATGTCTGCATTCAGCGGCGGTGTGTAGTCAGGAGCAGGAGGTAACACAGTCAGTTTGGTCCGCATGGACCGACCGTGGAGCAGTTCAAATGGAGACGAGCCAGTAGTGGCGTGAGGAGTGGCACGGTAGACGTGGAGGAAGTCCACCACAGCAGGCTTCCATTGCTGGTGCTGCTGGATAGCCAACTGTACGGTTTGTCTCAGCACTCGGTTGAACCGTTCTACGGCTCCGTTGGCAGCCGGGTAGTAGAGAGAAGATCGGCTGTGTGAGATTTGTCTTTCTTTTACAAAGGAGGCGAAGGGTGCAGAGGTGAACTGCACACCATTGTCAGTGACGATGCTCAGCGGGTTCCCATGTCGGCTGAACACAGATGACATGAAGGAGAGCACGGTGTCAGTGGTGACGTCTCAGGTAAAGGCAACTTCTGGCCATTTACTATAATAGTCAGTCATAGTGATGGCAAATCTGCAGTATGGAGCAGCAGTTTCAAACGGGCCGACTATATCCATGGCAACCTTTTGCCACGGCCCCTCAGGAAGCGGTACAGGTTGTAGTGGGCCTGGACGCGGTTTCGCCGTTTTGTCGTTTGACTGACACAAGTAGCAGGCACGGATAGCATTGAGTACCTGATTGTCGATTTTAGGCCACCAGTACAGTTCGCTCAGTCGTTGTTTGGTCCGCACCACTCCCTGGTGGGACTCGTGAGCAATGGAGATCAGCGCAGGGCGGAGTGTGTCAGGCACAAGCAGTCTGAAGCCTCGAAAGATTAAGTTGTCTTTGACAGACAGTTCGTGGCGGACAGGGTAGTACGGCAGCAGGTCGGGGTCGAGACCTTTAGAGGAAGGAGGCCAACCCTTTGATATGATGGCGCGGAGCTTTGTGAGCTCAGTAGATGAGGCACAGGCAGAGTCTAAGTCAGCAGCAGAGATAGCCTCATGAGCAGTAGTGAGAAGAGCAATGTACTCTGCGTCGTCATCAGCCGAAGCAGCAGGAGGGTCATCAGCTGAGGAGACAGCAGGCAGAGGAAGGCGGGACATGCAGTCAGCAGGCGCGTTCTCAGCACCTGGGCGGTAGGTGACATCGTAATTGTAGGACATGAGACGGGCAGACCATCTTGCTACACGTAGACCAGCACGGCCGACACCCTTTGTAGTCAGCAGTGTCGTGAGTGCTTGGTGGTCTGTCTTTAAGGTGAAACGCTGCCCCCATAAGTAAGTGCGCCACCGCTCAACAGCCCAGACGCAGGCCAGGGCTTCCTTCTCTACAACAGCATATTTGCGCTCAGTAGCAGAGAGAGTCCGAGACGCAAATGCAACAGTTCTCTCGACGTTGTCAGGCCCCACTTGTGACATGATAGCACCTAACCCGTAGTCAGATGCATCTGTAGATATGATGGTGTGGAGTGCAGGATCGAACAATGCAAGAGCTTGGCTATTAATCAGCAGTCGCTTTACCTCTTCGAAACTGGCTTGTGCTTCATCAGTCCACTGAAACGCGCTGTCAATCTGTCTCAGGCATGCTCACATAGGTTCCACCACCGTAGCATGGTTGGGTAGGAACTTCAAGTATCAGGAGAGCAAGCCAAGGAAGGAACGCAGCGTAGTAGCGTCAGTGGGTGCAGGAGCGTCGAAGATGGCCTGTATGCGTGCAGCGTCAGGAAGCAGGCCATCGGCAGAGACAGTGTGACCCAGGAATGGCAGACTAGGCTCACGGAAGCGGCATTTTTCACCATTAAGCTGCAAGCCAGCAGCTGTCAGACGCTGTAGAGTAGCTGTCAGGGCCTTGTCATGTGTGTGCATGTCACCACCATGAATGATGACATCATCAATATAGTATTGCACGCCAGGCAAGTCGGCAAGGATGATGCTCATCATCTTCTGAAAGGCAGCTGATGCCGATGCCAGTCCGTATGGCACACGGCGGAACCTGTACAGCCCATCATGGGTGATGAATGTGGTTAGGTCGCGGGACTCTTCAGCCAGAGGCACTTGGTAGTAGGCGTTAGCCAGGTCGATGGATGAGAAGACGGTGGAGCCCTTCAAACTGGAAAGAAGTTCATCCATGTGGGTAATGGAAAGGCGTCAACGATGACTGCCTTATTGGGCTCACGCAGGTCAACACACATACGAATCTTGCCATTCTTCTTTTGTATGACGACAATGGGGGACACCCAAGCAGAGGCGTCGACAGGTTCGATCACTCCAGCAGCGAGTAAACGCTTCAGTTCATCAGAGACCGCACCCCTGACAGACAACGGTAGCCGGCGCAGCTTCTGACGTACCGCTGGAACAGAGGAATCAACCTTCACGCGATGTACAAAGTTTTGTGCACACCCCACAGCAGGGGCAGTAGCATTGGAGCACTGGAGTACAGGAGTAGGCGGAGATGAAGAGGCAGGAGCAGAGCTATCAGGAGGCAGCACTTTGTTGTTTGCAATACGTACACATAACAAAATCATCAAGTCTCTCCCCATCAGTGGAGTCCCATTCTCCACAATGAAGAAGGTTCCTGGAGCAGTGCGGCTATGGAGGGAAACATCAGCAGACATGCACCCTAGCACTGGAATGCTTGTCCTATTGTAAGACACCAGTCTGGCAGTTGGTTCAGTAAGTGAAATGTCTCTAAAGTACTGTATGTAGATGCTCTGGGGCAGTATAGAGACAAATGAGCCGGTGTCAACAAGCAGGTTCACTTTACAGGACTGTGAGTGTTCTGAATGGATCTCTACAGTGCATGTGATTTTATCATTAGTAAGTGCAGAGTGGTCAGTATTTAATATAATGACTTCTGGGACGGCAACCACTTCTGGGTTGTCATCAACCTCACGTACCTCTCTGTTGAGTGTCTGTGTAGCACGACACACTTTAGCAAAGTGACCCACTTTTTTGCATTGTCTGCACATAACTGATGCAGCTGGGCAGTTAGTTGCATTAGCTAAATGTCCATCTGATCCGCAGCGGTAGCACGTTTTCTTTCTCCGCTGGGAAGCATCACCAGCAACATTTGTCCGTTTACCTCTCTCTCCCCCTCTCCACCTCTGCATATGTTGAACAGCCTGCACAGACGCAGCCCGCGGCTCGCAGAAAGCCCTCGCTTGCTCCGTAGCAGCCTCAATCTGTGCAGCCGTTGTCATAGCACTTTCAAGAGTAAGTTTACTGTCCATCAAAAGTCTCTCGCGTATTCGCGGGTTGTGTAAATGTTCAACAATCTGATCACGGATTACCTCATCCGCGCGATCACCGAAGTCGCATGTGGATGCCAGTTCATGTAGCGCAGTCACATATTGAAGGACAGTCTCATCCGGCCTCTGTACTCTCTTACGAAATGCATGGCGTTCAGCAACGGTGTTTGTCTTGGGCACGAAGTAAGCCTCCAGCACAGTCATTGCAGCGTCGTAGTCCGTTCCTGTATCCGGGAGTGAGTAGAAGAGACGCTGTCCCTCGGTGCCAAGGCAGTGTAGTAGGACGGCTCTACGACGTGCAGCAGGCCAAGCATTTCCCGTAGCATTGATGACCAGCAGATAATTCTCAAAAATCTGGCGCCACGTTTTAAACGGAATGCTAGGCTGACCAGGCGTCGGCAGGAAAAAGCAGGGAAACGGCACATTTGCGGCCATTGTAAAGCAAAAACAATCCAGTATCTCGTCACCAAATATTATGTGCTATCTAGACTTAATAAGCACAACGTGGTAAGTGAACGCAGGTTTATTTTACAAACACAGAAGTACCGCAAGCAAGCTCTCAGCAGTCACGTACGAGTCTCCACTTCCCAGGTCAGAGGACACATCTATACATGACATGATACAGCTCTTAAAGGCACAGAACACAACAGTAGGCTAGGTCTGTTAATGATATGCACTGTAAATAATTGCATTTATTAAATAAAGGCACATAATAAAGGCAATATAAATGTATGATTTTCCTTTAAAAGCTTCTGGGGGGGGGGGGGGGGGGGGGGGAGAATTCCATCAGAAGTTAATTAGGGGGGCCCTGGAGAAAAAAGTTTGGGAACCACATATTCAGGTAAATAAGTTTTAAGTGCATGCCAATTCAAGAAATAAGCAAAGCAACTACTTTTAAGTGCTACCGTATTGTGCTATTATAGAAAAAAGACATAGAGAGAAAAATAAATAAAAGAAAATGTATAATATGTTGAACTATTCATTCACCAAGATCAAGACGACTGCATGTGATCCAATGCGATGGCAGATGAGGGTGCAAATGCGGCTGCCCTCTTGCCTCCACAATTAGGATGAAATGGAAATCTGTGGTTACGATAAAGGAATTGGTGAAGGCGCAGACCAAGGCCTTACAGTCATGGAAATCAGCAGGTGCAGAATGGGTTGTGGTATGGCCCAAATGGTTGTCTTTGCCTGCCAAAATGTCTGTTTCCTATCTATGCTAATATGACACACAGTAGGCACACGTGTCAAAGGGGATATAGTAGGTAGCATAGACCAGCACTGGTACACACAGGGATTCTTACATTCTGCACAGTTTTCATGCCAAATATCTTGTGTGCATTGTAATTAAATTTCCATTTAATTTCTAGGTCTCAAATCATGATATTGTATGATCTCAGTTATTATTATGCAAAGAAATGCACAATCCTGTTATCCCTTTTCTGTTTTTCTTATTCTTCCCACCAAAACGTGAAATTAATTCAGCTCTTCCTACTGGACCATATGATACAATTCAAACGTCATGACAAAGGTCTTGTTGAGCCTAGGTGTGGTACTATATTTTCATATTTGTAAACTTTATACTTTTTGAGATACAAACGATTTAAAAAGTAAAAATATAATAGGCTTTCAATGGCTCACAGTCCTCGCGCACAGCGCGAGGAGGACTACTAATTAGGCGACCTTTCCAGCTGGGTACATTGAAACACATGGCTGTGTGAACCTTATCGTCGGCTCCACTTCGTGCTCCTAGCGATAACGTTTGACGCGCTTGTAAGACTCGCCTTTGAGATATATTTCTGAAATTAAATTATTATTCACACCGAAACGTGAAATTAATGGAAGCTAAACGACTGAACCTCGACTGTATTACAAAGGTCTACTTCCGTATGGCCATGCTTTATATTTTTATTTTTTGTAAACTTTATACTTTGTTAGATATTTGCGATTTAAAAAATAGCTAACTGCTTTCCAGCTCAGGCAGACTCAACTGAATTCAACTCAACGATCACGGGCATTCCTATGCACAAGTAATTCCTCGCGTGGAATTACATTTTCTAGTTATACATATTACCATAACACATATCACCCTTGACATAGTGAGCCTCAGTTCACTGACAGTGAAACAGAGGTTTCATCTTGTTGTGGATGAAAAACAACACTGTCTTCTCTGAATTCATGCCGCTGTGATGTCAAGGTTTTCCCTCTGCTGTACCATGGGAGTGTGCTCACTGTTTGGGGCTCACTACAACGCTCACATCATCACTTCGACCTGAGACTGCGCATGGACATAGATATAGACATAGACAAAGACATACAGTATACAACTGTAACACCAATTTCCTCCACAGCATCACCAACAACATAGGGAGAGGATAGAAAGTCGCACCCACTAATTTCCCCAACACCATCACTATCATGTGATCACCTGATGGATTTTGTAGAATTAACACAAAGTGAGGAAAATAGATATTGTTTAGTAATAGTAGACATGTTCCCCAAATGGGTTGAGGTGTTTCCCACCAAAGCAGCTGACTCAGGAGCATCACCAAGGCCTTGCTTACAGAAATCATCCCGGGATTGGAATCCCAAGGAAATTGTCTAGTGACAATGGCTCACATTTTGTTCACCAAGCCATTTAACAGTTGTCCCAGTATGTAGAAATTGACCATCCCAGGAGGAGTCTAAATTTATTCACATGTTCCTGTCACGGATTGCTGTGGGGTAGGACCCAAGTGCAGAGAGGCGAGGCAGACAGGAATACTTCTTGCTCTTTTAATTGTAAATAAAGCAGGAACACAGATGATAACTCACATGACCGGCAACAACGACGTACGACGACACCAAACACGACGTACGACGACACCAAACACGACATACAACGACAAGACTCGGACAAACACTGAACAGAGGACAGGACTTAAATACACAGACTAATTACCAACCCAAGACAGGTGAGGGAACAAGACACAGGTGAACACAATGGGGCAATCAACCAGGAGGGAATCAGGACACAGGGGGAAACACAGAGTAAACCAATGAAAACAAGACACAGACACAGACCATGACAGGGGAAACAGAAAGCAAACCAATCACCACGACAGAACAGACACAGATCATGACAGAACCCCCCCCCTCAAGGGACGGCTCCTGACGTCCCCAAACCCCAACACCAAGATGGGTGGGAGGAGGGGGCCTGGAGGAGGGCTACCAGGAGCGGAGCAGGGAACATCAGGCGGCACCCCTCCGGAGGCCGGCGGCGGGGGCGCGGGCCCTCCGGAAGCCGGCGGCGCTGGTGCGGGCCCTCCGGAGGCCGGCGGCGGGGGCGCGGGCCCTCCGGAGCCCGGCGGCGCTGAAGGCAGAACCCCCTGGACTCCTGAACTGCCGCTGGGACAAGGGCCTCAGGGGAGGCTGAAGAATCTGGCGGCGGGGCCTCCGGAGCGGCCGCAGACTCAGGGGGCGGGGTCTCCGGAGCGGCCGCAGTCTCAGGGGGCGGAGTCTCCGGAGCGGCCGCAGTCCCCGGGGGCGGAGTCTCTGGAGCGGCTGCAGTCTCAGGGGGCGGAGTCTCTGGAGCGGCTGCAGTCCCCGGGGGCGGAGTCTCTGGAGCGGTTGCAGACGCAGGGGGCGGAGTCTCTGGAGCGGCTGCAGTCTCAGGGGGTGGAGTCTCTGGAGCGGCTGCAGTCCCCGGGGGCGGAGCCTCCGGAGCAGCTGCAGACTCCGGGGGTGGAGCCGGACGGACGGCCAACAGCGTGCGAGGAGCCGGACGGACGGCCAACAGCGTGCGAGGAGCCGGCGTCGGCCGGACGGCCAACAGCGTGCAAGGAGCCGGCGTCGGACGGACGGCCAACAGCGTGCGAGGAGCCGGACGGACGGCCAACAGCGTGCGAGGAGCCGGACGGACGGCCAACAGCGTGCGAGGAGCCGGCGTCGGCCGGACGGCCAACAGCGTGCGAGGAGCCGGCGCCAGTCTCCAAGACACTTTTAGATTAGATTAGATTCAACTTTATTGTCATTGTGCAGAGTACAAGTACAGGGACAATGAAATGCAGTTGGCGTTCTAACCAGAAGTGCAAATGTGCGATGAAGGTACAGGTTTAAATGCAGGAATGCAGAGTAAGGTGCAAAATTGAAAAACATGAACAACACTGAAGGACAGCATGCAGGCACCTGTCATTCCTTTGAGTCTTCATGGACTGTTATGTAGTCTAGACATCAAGTACTACTCTGTGGAATATCTGGCCCCATCTGCAATCATTGGAATGCCATATAATGCCCTTGAAACTAATTCAGTTCATAAATCCAATTTGCTAGGCCATAAAACCCCCATCTAGTTGTTAAGTACACTCTTATGTGGTCATGGTTTGGTGAAACCAGAGGATGCTTGACAGGTCATATAGAACAGACTCGAGGTTCCTTGACACCTCTACTCCGTACACATACAAGGGGTTAGGCCTGGTCTTGTCATGTACGAGACAGGAGAACCAGATGCGTTTCACGAACACCAGAAGGTTTCTTTATTGATTAAGGGGAAAGGGGATGGGAAGAGTGAGAGTCTGAGTGGAGTGAGCAGCAGCAGAAACCGGCACAGGCTGGAGCTGGGGTTGGCAGGCACAGACAGGAGCAGGAGAGTAGTCGTTGTCGGGTCAAACGGGTCGGGTCAAACAGGTTGGATTAAGCACGGAAATCAGTCGAGGAAGGCCAACGAACAGGAACACGCTGAATTGCAGACGAACTGACACTGAATGTCTGGAGGCCTGTGTCTTAAATACACACACACACAGCTGGTAACAAGATGCAGGTGGCAGTGATTAGGATCAATGAACAGGTGAGCTTCCTGATAGGTTAGAGTGTGAGGGGGGTGTGGCAGCAGGCAGAGTGTGGTGGAATGTTACCAAATTAGTGGAGCAGGGAGCAGACTCATGACAGGTCTAGCAATTACTGCCCATATGAGAAAGATGGTATCCATGTAAACCGAATTAAACTCCAGAAGGTGTTCCCCCACTAACACCGATTGGCTATCTCAGATAGTGTATGCTCACAATAATTTTTGTAGAATGGATGGTGCTCACGCCAGGCCTATAGAAACTGTGAATTGGAATATGTCGTTATGGGTTATGAAAGCAGTTAGCTTGAGGTTGTCAGGGTGCAGAAGTTGTTGTGGTAAGCTGAACTCAAGTCAATATGGCTGTAGTTCGTAGCCCTGCTAGTTCTGCAAAAAGGTTATCATATGAGGGAGAGGGTAACTCCATGATTACACTCTTATTGGGTTCACAAAGGTCAACACAAAGCCGCATTCCTCCACCACGTTTGCGTGCCACCACTTAGGGACTCACCCATTCAGATGCATCCACATGTTCTACGATGAGATCTGCTGACACATATTTGCTGAGTGGTAGGCGCCAAAAAAGTTAACTTCAGGCACAGGGCCTGAAGTTAACTTTTTTGGCCACCAGCCACTTTGGCAGGTGGATTATAAAATCCACCTGCCACAGAGGTTTTTTACCAGCCAAAAAATTGTTCTGCCTAAAATAAAGGTGAATGATTTAGAAAATGCATAAGAATGGTTCTTGAACTTGTACAGAATACACATTAAAGTGCTGTTGAGTTATTAACCAACTTAATCTCATTCATGGCTCGACCTACATAATGACTTACAACTGTATCTGACCTGGTGTGACAGGCATTTAGAATAGAAAATAACAGAAATACAAACAGCCAATCATCTCACTGATGGTCTAATTTATTGCAATTGTTACGTCCCCAAGGCTAGGGGAAGAGGGGAGTAACATTTAGTAGGACCCACTGGTGAAGAAGAGTGACGCGACACACGAACGGGCAATAACACGAAGGGTTTATTTACAAGGACAACTCAAAATACTATACTATACGAAATACTATAAATACTATAAAATACTGTAAAATACTATAAAATACTATACGAAAGACAAAAGGTGCGATGTTTTCAACAACGTAAGCGCCTTGACCGCAGCTGTCTGCTCTGGGGGAGCCGTCTTCCCAACTTTAAAAGTGAGTGTTTGTAAGTGGCTTTTGGAGGACTTGTGGTCCTTAATGGTCTCCAACTTTTTTTCGTTCCAACTACAAATGGATTCGTTCTTGCTTTTTCCGAGCCATATCTCCGGCAATCCCGACAGTGCATCTCCTCTTTTTTATCGTCATATACGAGCCAGTCCCTATCCAGTTGCCATTTCGAATTAAAACGTCTTTTTTTTTCTTTTTTTGAATCGTCATCATCTTTTCGGTCTGTGACAGCCAGCGGCCTCTTCACCCCAGCTATATGCCGCCACATTTTGTTTTGAAAATCCAAGAGAATGGCGGGGCTTGCTTAACAAATCAATAGGCTACGTGATTGGTCAACAACACAACACTTGTTGTTGTCTTATTGGCTACCCGCCAACGTGGCAGGTAGATTGACAGTTTCACCCGCCAATCACAAAAGTTACCCGCATTTGGCGTGTGGGCGGGTGCCAATTTCATGCCCTGGTAGGGGCATGAAACAGAATCACCATTGTACACTGTTTATCATTACCCAAGTGCTTATTGGATCCACATTAAAGGCATTTACTTTGCTGCTGGTTTTTGTGAGGCTGCACCACGGGCTGGCACCTGGAAGTTTGCTGGGTGTGTTGCTCTTTCATCAAAGATACACGTGCACTGCTGCTGATAGCCTATACTGACGCAGTCAGAACAGTTCTGAAGCTTCTGAGCTTCTGAAGAAAGTACTGGGGCATTTTTAACTGCTGCCTTTTCCTGGCATATAATTGTCTGAGCTTTATCCAGTGTGGAGATCTTCCTTCTGTTGTAATTTGTCTTTTACTGAGCTATGTGTTTGAAAGGAATTGATCTCTTATCATCTCACTCTCCATTGGTCAAAAACCACACAACTTAGGTTGAGGCTTACTGAGTCGCAGTTGCATTAACTTCTTAAACATGTCCGAATGTGTACAGGCCACCACATTAACTTAAAGGACAAAATGCTTCTAGGCGAGGTCATAGTATACGCCATACCTTGTCCCGGCAGTGTGTAGGACAGAAGCCATTGACGTCCCTTGTTTTTGGACCTTTGATTGTTTTCTGGAATAACACTTGCTCCCCCTCTGTGTGCCTTAGCCTGATCAGTTGGATTCTCTACTGTTGCCTCTCTCCCTACCCCTTCAACTTGTATGCCGGACTGTTCTTTTGGTAAGTTGCCCCCAGCTCACCCGTTTGATTATAACTCCAGCCACAGCCTTTTGCTTCAATATCATATGTATGTTATAAACTTTTATTACAGGCTCATGGCCCACAGGAGAGACAACACAGTACACAGATCAATAGAACAATACATCACACACTCATATATATATATTTTATACAACAACAACAAATACAAAAAAAAGCTAGTGAAGGCACACATGCCAGTGTTCCCAGATTTTAGACATGTACCTCACAGAGCTATGACTTGGATCTACTGTCTGAACAATTAGCTCATTTGTGGATTGATCCAGCCTGTTCATAAACTTGAAGGTGAGATTTCTCACCAAAGCCATGAAAGTAGTTAGACCTAGTTTGCAGAACAGCTGGCTTGCTCTGGTACTCCTTGGTTTCTTCAGGAGAATCCTGAGACAGTCATTATAAGCTACTTTCGGCTTGAGTAGGCTCTCCTTCTTGTATCTAACCCAGAGTGGAGCTGTGTAAAGAGGGGAGCAATAAGTTAGAAACAGGTTGATTTTAACATCTGTAGTGCAGTGGAATTTTCTAGCCAGCATGTTGGCTTGGACATATAGCACTCTCCTCTGTCTGCTCATGTCAGCATCATCCTCCATCGTATCAGTTAGGATGTGCCCCAGATATTTTGTGGTATTAGCTTCTCCCAGCTCCTCTCCAGATAGATAGAAAGAAGGGAATTTAATTTTCAAGTCATCTTTTGTTCTACAGATCATAACCACACTCTTCTTTGCATTGTATTTAATATCAAATTCTACCCCATAATCAGAACAGATATTAAGGAGCTGTTGGAACCCACTGCTACTTGGTGATAGAATGGTTAGATCATCTGCATATGAGAAATGATTAATCCGCCAACCATACAGCCTGTTTGGCATGCCCCCAACTGCCTAGACAGGTCATCCATATAGGCATTAAATAAGGCTGGAGATAAAATCCCCCCCTGCCGTACCCCATTACTGACATGAAAAGGTGTAGATAGAGTGTTCCCCCATTTAACCCGCACACTTTGGTTAGAGTACCAAAAGGCTAAGATTCATACCAAACTGCTGGGGACACCCCTGCACATGAGTTTATTAAACAATTTAAAATGATTGATGCGGTCAAACGCCTTGGATGCATCGATAAAACCTAAAAGCATACTAGAGCCCTGACTTCTATATGTCTCAACAATCTCTTTCAGTGCATAAATGCATTGATCAGTGCTATGCTTAGGCTTAAAGCCAAATTGATTATCGGTGGTGGATATACAGGCACTTATTTTGTCAAGAATTAGACTTTCAAGAACTTTTGAGATAATGCTGGCAAGGGCTATCGGTCTATAATTATCAATACTACCAACCTTACCAGTCTTGTCCTTGATTACTGGAACAAGAATGACAGACATCATGGAATCAGGCAATATACCATGACACACCAGTCCAGAGAAACAAATAGACAGAAGCACTGCCAACCTGGGGCCAGCTAGCTTTAGGTGCTCAGATGTGATGTTATCCATGCCGCAAGCTTTTCTGTCTGCAAGTTGCCCTATGGCCTTAACAACATCATTTGGATGAAAATAGATATATTTGTCCCCTATCACACCAACATCATAAGGCTCACTCTTTATACAGTTGAATAACGCTGAATAGTGCTGCCTCCAGATGTCAACAATTTCCTCTGGTGCAGTTACCCCCTCTATATTACATGGGAGAGCGGTCTTAGTTAAGGGTTTTCACCTCATTCCAGAAATTAGTAATATTATTTTTAAGCAAGTAGTCAGCCATTGAGGAAGCACTCAGCGCCTGCTCATGCTTATGTACCGCAATGCATATTTATATTTTGCATTCATTTTCTTTTTATGCTCAAGCAAGGGACCCTGTCTGGGCCGCCCAGCTTTATGAGCCATATTGGCTTCAGTAAGATGGTTTGCAACAAAATGATTCCACCCAGGCTTTATATTTCTGGTTTTCCTGGTCTGAGTGAATAAGGACCCACTAGCCTCAAGTAAGGCTTTTAATATGTCATTATACATATCACATAAACCATTCCTGTGAGAAGTGTCCACACAATTGATATCAGTGCACCAAATGGCATTCATAGGTAGCTGCAATTTACTCAGGGCAGCATCGGAATTAAAACAGTATTTAAGAACATCACATTCAGATAGTTTCCCCCAATTTATTTTGGCCTCATAAGCCTCTTCATTTTTATCTACCTTGGGGACATTTTCCACATTCAACACCATAGCAATAGGAATGTGGTCAGTGGTAGCCAACCCATAACAAATCTCAATGCTTTGTAAGGAGGCATGGGCATCAGCAGTAGATAAAATATGGTCGAGCCATGAAGTGGTATTCCAAGCTTCACTAATATATGTATAACTAGTGTCAGGCAGAAAGATTTTACTTGAGATGACAAGATTACTATCTTTGGAAAAACTCAGCATATGTTTATAAAACAGAGACTTGCTATCTGCCAAGTCAGCATTAAAATCACCTAAGACATAAATACATGTTGAGCTGTTGTCTCTGATGAAGGACTAAATACAAGCAAGCCTGCTAACATATTCATCAACATGATCATATGATTCATAAGGTGTATATACATTAAGAATAATAAAAATCTTTCCATTGAAATTAAATTCTAAGCCAATGGCCCAGTCCACGTTAAGACGCACAACTTTCACCATAGAGTCATATTTTACATTCCATAAGATCGCCACACCACCAGCAATCCTACCTCTGACGATCTTGGTGCTGAAGTCAGTAGTTGATTCACCCGCACCATGGAAATCGGGGTGCAAGTCATTTAGTTTGTCCAAGTCTTGTTTGGCCAGCCAGCTCTCCTGAATGCACAGCACATCACTGTCACCCAGCAAAGCGTCAACAACAAGGCGCCTGGCCTTGTCAGCTGCCGTGTGGCCAACTCGGAGGCCACGACAGTTGTAAGACACCACACGCATTATGCACTTTTGTCAATCCCAGCAGAGCCGCTGGTCTGCGTAATCGGTGAAGGGCCCGAACAGGGACATTTGTTTTCTACTCTGCCATTGCATCTAACGTACACTAGTGGTCGTACATTAGCGCCAATGTACGCAACATCTACATTTACATTCAGGGCATTTAACATCTGTGGATAATACATTGCAAAATAACCCCCCCCTTTTCAAACTGGTGGACACCTCTTATGATTTGTATACTGCCTGAGTCTGACAAACTCTTCAAAAGCAGAGTGTAGAATTCGTCAATTTCCCAACCAAGGATGGAGAGGGAGTTGGCGGAAGGTCTGACGTGGGGATTCTGGCAACGACTAGAATAACAATAAAACAATTAAATAAACCTTTATCTGACTCCATATTTTGGTACATTACCACTGTGTGCGGTTAACGCACTAACTATGACCGGTTTTCCTCACGAGGCAGGCTAACCCCGGATGATTGTTGGTAATTGAAATGTCTTTCCCGATCCTTTGAGTCCCCCTGCAGAGATGGATACCATGTCCCTTCACCCTTTACTGGTTCTTAGGCAGAGTACTATGATTCTTTTATACCGTCTCCAAAGCGGGCTACATCATAATTACCTAGCACATCAATGAGGCCAGATGGATACGAGCGAGCCCCATTCAAAGCCTCCGAGTTCACTCATTCTACCTCGGCTCTGTTTGATGAGCTACATTGACTGTCGTCACAGGAAGTACTACTCGCTAAATAACTATGTCCATAGCGGAACATCTCGCGGTTCTAGTTGGACTCAAATTCGGTAGGACCAGGACATTCATTTAAGAATAATCATTTATTAGACAGATGCAAGTCACTAACCAAACAAAAAATAAACACAATGAGGAATGATTATTGACAACACTACAAAAGGTTATAGGAAAACATAAAAATAATACAAGATAATAATCAGGGAATGAAAATACCTGGGTTGTAGGAATATGGCTACATGCATGGAGCGTGGGAAGTTCTGACTACAGATATCTTCCAAGAGCAGTGTCCATCGTGTCCCTATATACTGTTTTCCCAGTTATATGACGGCATTGTTTCCAGAACCATGTTAATTGTTATATGACCTAAGACCATGAGAATCCCAACCTCTGGGTTTCGGATGATAACCACATGATTTCCCTATGACACTGAGCCAGTTTTACTATACTTAGAGTTACCACACATGATATGAACACAATCATTCATTCATACTTCCCCCTTCACCCCATCGTCTGTGTCTTCAGTGTGAAAGGTGTGATTGTCTGGCCAGAAGAACAATGGGAAGAAAACACAGTTAATTGCATTATGTTAACATATCCTGAAATTCCTCTGCTGTCTATCTCACAGAGGGCAAACCCCCACATACATCACCACATCAAAGAGCAAACCAAAAGGTCCCGGCTAGAGATTTTCTATCCCTACAAGAGCAATTGCAAAGTGTCAATGTTTAAGCTAAGTTAACTGTTGCCTGCAATTGAGAGGATGCACACGCAGTCTGGCTCCTCAGTTCATTATCATTCAGTTATCTGGAGGATGCACACGCAGTCTGGCTCCTCAGTTCATTATCATTCAGTTATCTGGAGGATGCACACGCAGTCTGGCTCCTCAGTTCATTATCATTCAGTTATCTGGAGGATGCACATGCAGTCTGGCTCCTCAGTTCATTATCATTCAGTTATCTGGAGGATGCACATGCAGTCTGGCTCCTCTGTTCATTATCATTCAGTTATCTGGAGGATGCACACGCAGTCTGGCTCCTCAGTTCATTATCATTCAGTTATCTAGTGGATGCACATGCAGTCTGGCTCCTCAGTTCATTATCATTCAGTTATCTGGAGGATGCACATGCAGTCTGGCTCCTCTGTTCATTATCATTCAGTTATCTGGAGGATGCACATGCAGTCTGGCTCCTCTGTTCATTATCATTCAGTTATCTGGAGGATGCACATGCAGTCTGGCTCCTCAGTTCATTATCATTCAGTTATCTAGTGGATGCACATGCAGTCTGGCTCCTCAGTTCATTATCATTCAGTTATCTGGAGGATGCACATGCAGTCTGGCTCCTCTGTTCATTATCATTCAGTTATCTGGAGGATGCACATGCAGTCTGGCTCCTCTGTTCATTATCATTCAGTTATCTGGAGGATGCACATGCAGTCTGGCTCCTCAGTTCATTATCATTCAGTTATCTGGAGGATGTTGCACTCCAGGGCACAGATCTTAGGGGGACCACAAACATGGAATTTTTGAGGTATTTTCTGTTGGGGGCATCAATAATATGAGTTTAAAATGATTAAGAAAAACTATTATTAATAATCACTTTTAGGCCATAACTGTACAAATGTACCTTGACCATTATTTAGAGCCACACATCCACAAATACAGCACCATTCATTCTCTGAAAAAATAGGCATAGAGATATAGCGTGCCAATCGTATATATATGCAGCAGTTCAGACCACTGAGCAGGATACATAGGGGGGACACTTTTAAGAAGTAGGCTATGTTTGTGCATGAATTATCTAAAAAATGGAGTCAGCTTCTATTCAATATATATTTCCAATGACTTTTTTTTCTTTTTTCTTTTTTTCTTTTTTTTTTGACTATTTTGTGGGGTTATATTATATTATATTATGGGGTTATAGTTATAACTTTGTCCCCCCCAGGATCTGCACCATGGCTGCAAATCTACCACAGGGCTCTACAACCATGTTGGTCGCATGGGAGAGACTGACAACAGAAAGTCTATTGTTTTAACCTCATTTGACACACACACACACACACACACACACACACACACACACACACACACACACACACACACACACACACACACACACCACCCACCCAAGATGAGAAAGAGAGGTGTGGGTGTCCTTGGATCTCCATATCGGATGTCCAGTGAATTCTGCTGTCTTGTTAACATGGATTATTCATTACTACATGTTCACTACATGCGCTCCGAGCGGCTCTGTTACTAACTTAAAGTAAAGTAACAAAGTAACAAGAGAAATATAGGAAAACTAAGTGAAGATGTGTGTGTGTGTCTAAGAGAGAGAGGTATCTGGTGTCGTATAGGGTGTCAGGTTGTATTTGATTAAGAGCCAGGACACTGTGTTAACATGACCCAACCCCTCCCTTTACTATAGCAAGGTTAAGCATATTGTTGTTGTTAAGACTGGCATCCTGACACTACAGCAGTCTGTAGATACATATCTAAATAATACATTTGTATATTCAATGTGTTAGATGTAAACAGTCGTTCCAAAAGTTGTAGTTAATAATTTTCAAGTTTTAACAGCCTTGTGTTTTGTCAGTAAACAGGGTTTAGCAGTCGCAGAGATGCGGCCCCATTGTGTGCTGTTTGTGCCGCTGGTTGCTAGGATACTGAAGGTATAGCATCCTTTTTTAATTCTGTTTTTTATCTTATTTTTTTTGTAGCATACTGGGTATCGACACTCTTGTGTACCGCTGGTTGCAGGGGTTGTTAGTCACTAGGTATCGAAGCTTCTACCTCCTGTTACCACAGTTGCTCGCTGGTTGCCAGGGTGTCGGAAGCTCTCATACAGCTCCGTGCATGCGTGTTCCGGACTGACCGCTGGCGTTGTGCTAATGGTAGCTGTGAGTGTGCTAGTGAGTTTGCTCGTGGTCGGTGCGTTCCTCATTGTCCCCCTATAGACTCACGAGAAGCCTCTTCCTGGCAGGTAACGCACACACACACACACACACACACACACACACACACACACACACACACACACACACACACACACACACACACACACACACACACACACACACACACACACACACACACACACACACAGCGGGCTGTGTTGTGTTGTTTAATCTGAGGTTGCCGTTTCAGGTGTGTTAATTTTGAGCTAACACTAGCCGGGCAGTTTATTAAGGAAACAGCGTGGGTAGCTTAGCAGTTAGCATGTCCCAGTTTAGTCATCGTGTGTAATGTTGTGGGGTTACGGTCTTGGGCTACTGACTGTATCATTTAAAAAATGGTGTGTAGGTATGTGTAATCCACGACAATCCAGTAACTACGCCGGGAACTATCCGAGTGTAACCTACTCGACATGACTTGACTTGTTCACTAGTTAGTTGTCGTAACGTCATGTACACCAAGGAGTTTCGAGTTTGTTCGTGACTGATTTGGATTTAGGTTATGTACCTTTACCTCTTTACGTTCACCTAGCATATCTTCTACCATACATATCTATTATATCATATCATATCGTGCCACAATCATATCAGGTACATGGAGATCTGACCGTATCAGCATTCAAATACCTTAATTTCTATATTGAACTAATAATCGCATGTCCTACATTTAGATAATACAAATGACTACAATTTAGACTTTTTGTAGAAGCTTTTATTCAAATACTTAACAGTGAATTCAGGAACTAGGAGGGGTCAGGGCACCTTGCTCTACTGTGATGTTGCTCTTCTATGATTTTTTTTATTGCCTTGCCATTCTTTTATGTTTCATAATTTTGTACATTAATGTATTCTATTTTCTATTAACTTGTGTGGATCAATTTGAGCAGAAACATTATCCTCCCCCATGTATCAAAGTAATTTGATTGTGAATCTGGTTTATCTGACAGGCCAATGGACAAGATCTGACAGGCCAGTCAATGAGGTCTGACAGCCCTATGGATTCTAGTTGGCTGTCCATTTTATCCTACTGTGGACCTTCTGAGAGCAGGATCTCTATGGGTAGTCATGTGTTCATCCACGTAGTTACTAGCTGGCTTTCCCCCTAGGATCCAGGACCCTTAGCCCTAGGCTCCCGGCCCACTGCCCCCTGCCAGGGACTAGAGCCCTTACCCCAGCCAGCCTGCCTGCCTGCTTACCCTGTCTTTATCCCTTGTACGTGTACAAATCAGAAGCCTAGAGTGTAGCCATTGACACTAGCCGTCCTTCAGCCACCACCTCCTAGCTGCTGCTAACCGCATTACTGCTAGGAGCATGCTGTCAGATACTCACAGAGCTGCAGGAAGAATACAGTGTACATGTAGCGCTAGCCATCTGGACCTGACCACATCGGACGCCCTCACTGCTCTTCCAATCACTGACAACCAATTGCTGACTGTAAGTGAGGGGGATCGTATTTGGAGGAAAATCATACTACAAAGACCTTGACCACCTCTTACACGTGTCCATCTAAAGCCCAGAACCCCAGGTCATCCAGAACCAGAATCATGCCCACCAACCAATCTTCCCCCTGGGGTAGTGGGAGGTTGCGGACCCCCTCCAAGCCAGAGTCTCCCATCACTACCACCACCACCACCATAACCACCACTGCTAAAGTGCCTCCTCCCAAACACCATATCCCCAGGGAGTCGTCGCTCTTGCATTCTGGGAGTAAAGACTGGACCAGTGGGGACAGGATGAACAACAACACTCTCAAGTCCCTTTCCGTTGCATCACAACACCAGAGAGAAACCTCCCATTTAGTACTGGGTGGGGTCCCATCCACTCAGGACACAGATGAGAAATTCAGGAGTTGTGGGCACCTGACTAGTTCTACTGTCCCTGAGGATCAGATCAGGAGGACTTGCAGAGTTTCTGGTCAAGGACTTGAGCAGGTATTCAGTGTTCTGTCTCTTTATATATATATGTATGTATGTATCATACTCAAAATATATCACAAAATATATCCTTACCCCATGCTAAAGCTGAAGGGTTATTTAGTCTGCCACTCACTGTACCAACATACAGCATTTTGAATATAGACTACCATGGCATACACAATCTGTCCTCCCCTTGTTGGTCGGTCCTATTATTGTTTCTACTCCTTGTGGTTGACCTCTTGTGTGTTTTCTAACCTGTGACAACCAGAAAGCCCTCTCACCAGAGGAGAACATGGAGACCAGCAGTGCCTTCCACTCTGACAACCAACCTCAGCCCATGGCAACACCAACAAAAAGGCCCACCAAGCAAACAACAGCCCATAATTGCTATGCACCAGCGGATAGTCACCACTTACCATCCGATGCACAATGTAGCACTTCAAATACACACAGTATGTCTTCTCTGGCCACCAGAACAAGCTGTCAGCCAATCACAACACAAAGCCTTAAGACAGGAAGCAGTCTATCTACATCACCAACAACTGAAGTAGCTCACTGCCACTTCCTGCCAAAGCACCCCCCCTCGGCCTCCAGTGCAGACTGCTCCCTCCAGCCTACGTTGGGCACTATATTGCCTTCTAAGTCCTTTGCCAACTCCACAGCCAGTGAGGACAAGACACAAGGTACTGAACACTACCCGACTGCCTAGAGACCTTTTTGCTCTCTTTAAAGGGTTAGTTCAGGATTTGGGCTTTGTAAAAAATACTTACCGGGGTTAACGAGAGCACTGAGACCATTTTTTTGTTGATTGGTTGAGTGATCCTATGATACATACCTGGTACGTGTTTGCATTAGCACACTGATGCAAATCCCTAGGTGACATACCATAAGCTCCACAACTCCAACCAATTCACCTGCCAGATAATAATAACATGAATCTCTATACGTGTGTATGTCCTTAATAAACTATGTTAAAAAGGTTTTAAATAATTTTACAAGCAGTTACTACAACACTACTTTGAAAAGCAGTTTATTTTTCAGCTGGGCTGTGCACAATGAAACAGGCAGCCCGACAATAACAACAAAACCTACAAACTACCTGACATTTTTTATGGACATGAAAAAATTCTCCATAACAGCCGTGTTGATCAGGCTTTCTTTAAAGAGATTCAAGCTCCAGCCAGTTTCTTTAGCCTGTGATCACGTGACCTCACATTTAGCTTCACTGCATGGCTCAGTCTGGACCACTAGCCCCCACATTGATTTCCAGAAATTACACTGTAAAAATGTATGCAAAATACAGGCCGCCACTCCAAAAACAGTTACTGCGTCCCCCTGAAGCAACAAGCAGTAACATTAACATTAGTAGAGTATCCACAGCCATAAATGCTGTTACTGCAGAAAAGGACTTAAAACAGCTAGTAAAAAAACAACCAAAATATGCACTAGAGGTGTTTCTTGGAGTAAAATACGTTTTTGCCATTCTTGTGTATCCACTGAACACTGCGATGGCGTCATATGTTTTGTTAAGCTGATAGAGGAGTTTGTGTCAAGGCAAGTACTCCCACCCACATACAAGCATATAAGAAGATGGCAAACAGCAAAGGTTGTTCTTAAGTTATGTGACTACTTTGGCGTTTACATCCTCACATCTGCTGGTCCACTGACATTATCATACTTACATACATATTTACATGTAAATACCATGGACGCAGTTGCTAAAAGTGTCCATCAAAAAACAATTCTGCGATATCTTTACAACAAGATTGAGCTAACCAAGCATTTTTTGTGTAGATATGCACAATTATATTCATTTTGGGAAATCTCACATAGCCTGGCTGACGGGACTCAGATTGTAGATTGTTTAGAAAACGTTCATCTTGCCAGGTTGTTACTAAAATGTTACTTATAACTGGAATAATAAGATAGTGTCTGCATTCCATGTTATCTCATTGCTTTTCAGGCATTAGTCAAAGTCTGACATTTCTCCATTCGGATCATTGTTTTTCCAGGGACCCGTATATTTTAGCAATTCCCAAATGGTGGTATAAGTGGGGTAGTCAAAAATAATGCACTCATGGAGGTAAGCCCCCATCTGCTTTGCTTCAGGGTGTTCTTGGCCACGCTGTGTGCATTATTGAGGTGTGCTAAGTGCAGCACACCTAGTCTTGCACTTAGTTGTGCGTTACCCCTTGTGGGTGCACACCCACTGTACCCTCCTGCCATCCTGCTCTATAGCTCCTCCCCCTGAGCGCACCTGTATCTTATATAGCTCCTCCCTCATAGCTCATCTATTCTCTTACTAGAACCTGCTTCTTGTCCGGCTGGAACCGCAGTGGGAGCTGTGGCCAGTCAGATCTCTGCGATCCACCTGAGTAAGCTGAACATACCCTCCTCATCTTCATCTTTCTCACCACACCTTCCCCCCGGGGTGAAGGATTCTGATGGAGAGGCGGAGCACTCTGGGTGAGTCTGAACCTTTTAATCTGGTTTAGTTGGTGACTTACAACTGCTTTAGCTGGATACCTTTTAAACTGGATACATTGGTGCCTTTTAAAACTGGTTTAGTTGGTGACTTTATTTTGGTTTATTGTCTGTGTGTGTAGAAAGGAGTGTGTTGCTATGCAAGTGGATGGTGAAGAGGAAGAGTTTCCTGATGAAGTGGATGACGGATGCAGTATTGACGGTGAAACACACATACATACAGAATACATTTATATACTGTGCTGTGTTGTATGCAGTGTTTTTATGTCTGTAGAGTTAAAGGGGTCATATTATGCTTTTTCAGTTTTTCCCATTCCTTTATTGTGTTGTATAGCTTTTTTCATCCATGGATTAAGGTCTTTTAAGCTGCCAATCTTAAATTCCACGCCAAAGGGAGTTACTTTCCCATAGAAAACACCTCTGCTTAACTGCATGAAGCAGCTTGTTTGCAGTCAGTATTTACTTAGGTGATTTGGTGATGTCATGGAAGAGCAGGAGTCCCACCTGGTGGCTACTTAGGAACACACTCAAACAAAGCTAGTTGAGTGGATGCCGGTGGACGTCACTGCTGTTGCCATGTTGAGAAGACACTGTTGTCATCAGTGTGAAGGGAAATACCCTTTGTGTGGAGTTCCAAAAGAAGACGAAGTAAAGAAGCAGTGTTCAAAATTCATTTTGACCATTCCAAAAGAAGACTGTTTCCTGAGCTGGGCACAGTTCACTGGTGGACCTTCGCAACCTTTAGACTCAGGATCATAACCTGTAAGTATGCTTTATTAGTTGTGGATTTGTTCAGCTTAAACAGACAAGGTAGATACCACTGAGTGTTCAAGTGCAGAGTTGTTGGTTGTAGTGGAGCTATACACCCAGTGTGAATACTACCTTATACTACATTATAGTGTTCAAATGGTTCGGTGAGGCAGCTGTAGGCCTCGGCTAACTTGCTACCTCACGTTATTGTTGTTAAATGATTTGCTAAATCAGCTGTAGGCCTTGGTTAACTTGCTACCTAACCTTATTGTGTTCAAATGGTTTTGCTAATCAGCTGTAGACCACCTTTACCTAAAGATTTGTTCTGGAGTTCCACAACCGGGGCTGTAAATAATACAAAGATATTGTGTGGGTTTGAATGTGTTTACATGCATATATGTATGTGGTAAAGCTGTCTTCTAGGTCAGGGAACAAGAACTTCACCCTTCAAGAAGGTTGAATGCACCGCAAAGCCAATAAAAACAGGCCCAAGGTACAGTACTTTGTAATTACTTTCATATTATCATATTACACAATGTTATGCAATACATATTTTAACAACCTTTACATAACTACAAAAAAAGGTGGATTCAGAAAAGTACTTTATTTAAAAACACAAAGTGACTTTTATAAATGCAATATTTTACAGATTATGTCGTGATGTGAAGAAGCTCATCTTTGATGAGGTGTTTGAGGACCCAACGGCATTTGTTGAGTCGATCCCCATACCCAAGGACCTTTCATCCTAGTATTAGAAACCCTCAAAGGAGGTCGGTATCTGAGGCCATACTGCCCGCCAGATCAGGAACCTCCTGGCATATCCATTCCAGACAAGACATGATGACTACCCTGATATTCCTTCCTAATTAGCTCCTGCTGACATTTAAAAAAAATAAAGTTATTTTGAGAATTATTTGGGTCTTGTGGTACAATGAAACTCCTGTGGCATAATTAAACTTTTCTGATGCAACTGTCTCTTTCTGTGGAGACAGTTGTATCATTACCAATACAAAATAACTCTTATTCTGTTCTATGCCTCAAAAGGGCAATAGTCACCTTTAATAAATGTTGTTAATGTTCAGCATGGTGTAGATATTCAAATAGTAAGGCTCTAGGCCTGCATGTGAATAGGGTACCATTCTTTGAAGGGACTCGAACCTGTTTAATTCGTCTTCGAACCTGGTTCATTCAACATACAACCTTGCAACAAAGGAAATTGAGAATGATTTTCAACAGTTACTGTTTTATAATACAATGAAACCTTACTGAAAAAAGTACTCAAATTTAATTCGTTCCAAAAGGCTGTTTGAGTTATGAATTGTTCGAAAACTTAAACAATTTTTCCCTTAAGAATTAGGGTAAAATTGATTAATCTGTTCCAGAGTCCCAGATAATTGCATATTTAGACCTTCAGTATTTCATGTATAAAATTGTACATTTAACCTGGATAAACAGCGATAAAATAACAATAACATCTTTATCACTTCACAAGTGAAGAAATATCAGACACACCGTTTTCATCCTTTGCGATGATTTCCTTCTTCAACTCGATCGTTGTCCGCACTATGTTCTGCTTTTCCTGAGCACCAGCACTATGTCCCTTTGGAGGCCTGATGGAGGGCTTAGTTATACAATACATGCATGTTCAAATGGTGAAAAGAGGCACAGAGCAAAGAATGATGCCCAGAACAAAGAGGGTTGGAGCGTGCCTACTTAATACAGACTCCACGGTGGACTGATCCCTGCGTCCCACGGTACCAAAGCGCGTGTTCTGAAATGTGTTTGAGTTCTGGGACAGAGGTCGAACACTTGTATTTCAAATAAGATTTGGTTTGTATCGGTAGATGGTATAAAACGGTACGTTTTACGTTTTACATAAAGGATAACATAAAGCGAAAAGGGTGATTGAAATGTTATTACTTTTTTTTTTTTTTTACATGAAACCTATTCTAGTAGAACCCAAAATGAAATGGTTAACCTTAAAATGGCATAATAGGACCCCTTTAATATTTGGCATATACAGTATGTAGCACACATAGTCATGGCAAACAGGTAGCTAGTGACACCAGTAGGATGAGTGGAGGTGTGAGGAGTGGGAGAGATGAGGTGACATTGTTTTGCTTTTTTATTTTTTTAGAAAGTTCTGACTGTTCTTCTATCATCTGTGTTCCCTATGCTGCTGCTGCTCTCGATCCTCTGTACAGGTGAGACACACACCGTACCTATGTACACATGCACACGATCACACACACAGACTCACACACACATACTGCATGTGTGTAAACAAACATAGTTTAGTGTTAGATGGTGTACCACTAGAGGGCAGCATGTACTAGTGTGTACAGTGTGTTTTATCAAGGCATGGTCATTGAATATAAACAATAATCACTGTTGGAAGATGCTGGATAAGCCAGTATCTTCCAACAGTCACACTTAAAGGGTATAGATGTAGAAAAACTCTTACTGAAACAAAAAGTGTAAAGTGCTAGCAGCAGTGCATACTGATTGCAGCAGTGTATAGCATTAGTAGTGGCAGTGTATACTGATTGCAGCAGTGTATAGCATTAGTAGTGGCAGTGCATACTGATTGCAGCAGTGTATAGCATTAGTAGTGGCAGTGTATACTGATTGCAGCAGTGTATAGCATTAGTAGTGGCAGTGTATACTGATTGCAGCAGTGTATAGCATTAGTAGTAGCAGTGTATACTGATTGCAGCAGTGTATAGCATTAGTAGTGGCAGTGTATACTGATTGCAGCAGTGTATAGCATTAGTAGTAGCAGTGTATACTGATTGCAGCAGTGTATAGCATTAGTAGTAGCCGCAGTCTAATAGCCCTAGCAGCAGTTTATTGTCAATAGGTTGGTAAATTCCAGCAGAGAGTGGTGGAAAGCTCTGCTCTATTGTCCATCATATTGTTGTGTGAGCTAAAGGCCTTGCGTTGCCCCACAGATAATTCTCTACACAACACTGGGTAGGATCTCTATTGTGCTGCTAGCACATGCCCCTGCTCCCCGCTGACTGGCTGTATGAAGCACACAGCCGATGGTTAGCTCATCATGGCTCTGTAATCCCTAGTGCTGACACCATCTGAGAGCATTAGAAGAAGCTGTGTATTCGTCCGATATGACTGTCATGTGAGTTGGTTCCTTCAAACCTGGGATGACACATTGTGGTTGGTTCGTTTGAGTCAGGAATATTCATTTGAACAGGTGACGTAAGATGTTAGTATTTAAAGGATAAAACTATCCTGGGTAAAAGACTTTGATATTGTTGGAAAACATTTTGCGTCATTGTACACCTCATTCCTGGGTTTATGTTCTCTTATTTGTAGTATTGATTTATCGTTGTTGACTTTGACGTCCCTGATCTTCTCCAGATTGGTTTTTATTTTGATGTTGGATAAAGGGCAAACTACAGTATATAAAAGAGCTCTACCTCCTAGCTGTACCTAATAACAGGCAAGTAGTCAAGCTCCTGTCACCAAGTAGAGATCAGATCAGTCATCCAGAAAGCTCTTGAATATCACGAGAGCAGCAGTGCCATTTCATTAAAACTTTGCACAACGTACAAAACATGTTTTATTTGAATGATAACTTAAAGAACCCAGTACGTTCAAAACCTTGTTTAAGTGTTACAAAAGTAGGTCATGTTTCCAATGAGCGCACTCACAATGGTGCTGCCATACAGCGGCAGCCAGCATTGCTAAAAACCATTATGATCCAGCATGTTAAACAGAGAAGAAGACTTAACAACAAATCTTATAACATGCCATTTCTACGTTTGGAAACTGCCTGCCACTCTGGGGCTCATTTTGTGTGTGATCTGCAAGTCCTGCCGTAACCGAGTCAGATTCAGGCCAAGTCGCTGCGCCACTATTCCGTTGTTTCGGGAGAACCCCTTATGTACGTGCTTTGTAACTATAAAGGTGGTTTATTCAATATTTCCCTTTAACTCTGTGTTTGCATGTGTGCATGTGCAATGGTGCATGTTCTCAGTGTGGAGGACTCTTTGGGTGTTGAGGAGAGGTCAGCCCTGGTCCCCAGCCTGTTCCCCTTCTTCCCCTCCACTATCTACTTCAGCACGGCCAATGAGAGAGGTCAGAGTTCACCCCAAGCCTTCTGTTCGCTCATATATGTATTCAGTTTTTTCTCCATCCGTGATGTGATGTGATTAAATTTGTATGTATGTACAGTGTGTGTGTGTGTGTGTGTGTGTACAGTGTGTATGTGTGTGTGTACAGTGTGGGCGTGTGTGTGTGCGTGTGTGTGTGTGTGTGTGTGTGTGTGTGTGTGTGTGTACAGTGTGTGTGTGTGTGTGTGTGTACAGTGTGTGTGTGTGTGTGTGTGTGTGTGTGTGTGTGTGTGTGTACAGTGTGTGTGTGTGTGTACAGTGTGTGTGTGTGTGTGTGTACAGTGTGTGTGTGTGTGTGTACAGTGTGTGTGTGTGTGTGTGTGTGTACAGTGTGTGTGTGTGTGTGTGTGTGTACAGTGTGTGTGTGTGTGTGTGTGTACAGTGTGTGAACAGTGTGTGTGTGTGTACAGTGTGTGTGTGTGTGTGTGTACAGTGTGTGTGTGTGTGTGTGTGTATACAGTGTGTGTGTGTGTGTGTGTACAGTGTGTGTGTGTGTGTGTGTGTGTACAGTGTGTGTGTGTGTGTGTGTGTACAGTGTGTGTACAGTGTGTGTGTTTGTGTGTACAGTGTGTGTACAGTGTGTGTGTGTGTGTGTGTGCAGTGTGTGTGTGTGTGTGTGTGTACAGTGTGTGTGTGTGTGTGTGTGTGTACAGTGTGTGTGTGTGTGTGTGTGTGTGTGTGTGTGTGTGTGTGTGTACAGTGTGTGTGTGTGTGTACAGTGTGTGTGTGTGTGTATGTGTGGTACTGAGATGTGCCTCTGTTCCCCCCTAGTGGAGATGCTTCCTCAGGACAAGAGGAGGCTTCTAAAGTGGAAGATGAGCTCGGTGACTCCCAATGTGGTCCGACACATCATCGCCAGGTCCCACTTCAAGACCACCAAAAGTAGAATACCAATCTTACTATGTATCGTGCTAATACATCCACTGCTTATCATTCTACTTCTACTACATGTATCTACAAAATAAGTACACGTCATTAATTACCTTTTCTAGTTATTAGTTGAGTGCTGCAGGCAGCCCTCAACTATTGTTATTCTTCAGCTTTAGTATTTCTTTATATTTTTCTACCACTCTTTCCATAATTTTTCACCTGGATACTCCATTCCAATTTTAAATATTCATTCTTGCTTGGAACCGCCCGCTTCAACATTTTCAAATATTACACTTTTAAAATATTTGCTAGAAGTTAATGGGTGGACGAAGCTTTCTGCCCATTCTGGGAGACTTCACCTACTTCAGACTTCACAATTCAATCATTTTTTTAACTTTATAATCGGTTCAAACATTTAAAAATGACATTTTGCTCTCTATACCCATCCAAACAGTTTTATATAATTTATACTAGGTAGTTTTATACCCGCTTTGTAAATTTTCGCTTTGTCTCATGGACTTCCGTTGAGTCCTACTTAGAACGTGATGACCTCACCCCACTCTAGCACTCTGTAACAAAAGCTTAACATTCCAGACGTCGTTGGAGCCTTACAACATCAATATTTAGCTTTAACTGTATTGATAGTTCTTGTTTCACTGGTGTTAAAATGATTTGTCGATTGGAAAGATGCATGTTGAACATCAGGCGTTTATCCCTCATGACCCCAGTTGGGTCCCAGTGGAGACTCCCTCCTTTCTTGACACAACAACAGACTCATCTTTTAAACCATTTTTGAACTTGTGAATAAACTCGCATACTTGAAGGGGCAGATAGACGACATCATCGCATTCATCTACTTATTCTGAGAATGACCATGTCCAATATATAATAGTCCCAGTTATAGTTTGTGAGAACGATGCTATAATTCCCCCTGCCCCCCATCCTCCCCTGAACCAAAATGTGTTTCCAAATAAAACTAATAATATAAATAATGGCAATTGAGATAAAATGTAAAAAATATAGTTATAAAAGATAAAGTTATATTATAAAAGTTATATTATATTATATATTTATTATAAAGTTATATTATATGTTAATGTTATATATTTATATTATATATATTTCCAAACGTCTTTAATTACTAAAAATATATGCCATTGTTGCATACACTTTTATTTAGTTTTACATATCACGGTATGACAGTAGGTGCTAGACCACAGGGAAACTGCAATTCTTTTTTCTTTAATGACAAAGCTGGGCGCCTTTACTGAAGATAAGGACCACTGTGTCAACGTTTAAACAAGGACGAAATGTATCAAAATGTTGTTGTTGCTTATGCTAACTGAACGGCTGACTCATGTAATGGACACATCATCAGTGACCCCAGTGAACTGGGGTCATTGGGGTCATTGGAATCAGGCATGCGCCTGTGATTCCAAGCAGGCTGTATGCTTTGCAGAGAGATCGCGCTGCAAAGCCTCTACAGCCCACCTCTATTGGCACACACTGAGCACGCCACCCATGTCTGCGGCACTCCTCCAATAAGTTGGCACTTGTAGTGTGATACTTAGTTGGTACTTACCACGCTTCCTCTCAATGGCCTCTTCCATGCACTCCTCCCAGGGAACTGTCAGCTCCAGTAGGACCACCTGTTTTATTAAATCTGAGAACAGAACTATGTCTGGTCTCAGGGGGGTTTCCGGGATGTGCTCTAGAAATCTGAGCTGCTTCCCCAGGTCGGCCTTGATCTGCCAGTCTGGTGCGGTTCCAAGGAGTCCCACTGCCCCCCTAGGCTGGGGCTGAGGCTTCTCCACTGCTCGGACAAAAGCAATCGCCTGCCTTGCCGGTCGGAAAGGCTTGTTCTGGGTGATGCTGGTTTCTGCTATCGCCTTCAGGACCTAGTCGTGACGCCAAGTATAGCGTCCTCCCAGGGCTTTTGGGCAAGGGACAAGGGATATGATGGTGTGTCAACCTTGCCCCAATAGAAGAGGTTAGATGGGCTGGGTAAGACATAAACAGGCGCAATCAGGAACTTGATCAGGTAAGGTTCAGCTTGCAAAAGCTTGGACCAGGAGATCTTGCGGTCCACTGCCTGTTCCCATCTCGTCCATGCACCTTGCTGTCGCATCCCCACCATCTGACTAACACGCAGTTCCTCCACACCAGCTCTCACCACCTCTTGGACCAATCGGCGTCTGTCTTTGCCCCAGGCTCTGTCGTAGTGTGTGGTAGGAACACTACCAAGCCCTGCTCGTCCAGATGCCACTGGGCTGACCAGCACTCTGTGACGCAAGCGTGACTCGGCCTGCTCAACTGCTTACTGCGCCCTCTACTTCCTCCCAGTCCTGACTACAATGCCAGCCTGGGAGACTTTCGGGTCACTGGATTTCCTCTACTGCAGCACCTCTCTTGCACGGGTAACCATAATAATAAAATAATAATTCATTTTTTTGTATAGCGCTTTTCAGAGACCCAAAGTCGCTTACAAAATGAAAAAAAGAACGAAGAAAGACGATAGTACCGCATATATACATACATACAGAGATACTTACATACACAAGACAAGACATAAGGACAGGACAGAAGCAATAGCAGTTCAATGGGCCGAGTCAACACACTAATCGATTGGCGGCAGGTAGCAGCAGAATGGCAGGTGCTGCTGTTTCACCTTTCCAAAAACAAACTGGTAGAACGCCTGATTATCAAACTTCACATTACCCTCATGTCAAAACTAAGGAGTTTTTACGGCTGATCATCCTCGTCCTGTGTCTAACTATCCTCATAGTTTCACAATTGTGGGGGAACTGGTGCGCCGCTTGTAAACGCTCGTCTCCGCTGGCCTGCTCTCCAGGAAACCGCTGTGATCCTACCGCTCGATTCATGGAGCCAATACATCATTTACTGCAAAGTTTTGGATGACGGGCGAGTGCGAGTTCAGCAACTACAGCGTGAACAGAGCAAGAATGAGTGGAAAACATCTCGGTCTTCGACAAAACGGAGCATCTCGATTGTTTTCTGCACGATTCTCTTGCTATGTGGAGATGTCCATCTAAATCCCGGACCTGTATGCTCCAAGCCGTCTCATGTGGATATTTGCCAATCAGCTGTTCCACAGGGAATCAACACGCCGGCTATGTACTTCGCAGGACCACGAGGTAACAACCCTCCAACAAACTTTCTGTCTGAATACAGCAGGCCAATGCTGTTAAAAGCGAAAACATCTATTTCTGCTACGGCTAATATCATATGGCCCAACACTGTGTTTGTCAAACAACAGCAAACAAAATTATTTCAAACTGTCAATCACGCAAGCGTACTGTGGAACCCGTACACAAAACCGAAAGGAATCTTCGGTGGACATTTAAACATACGTAGCGTCATATCAAAGACTGAACAACTTGAACACTTATTAACAGACTCAAACATAGATTACTTGTGCCTTACCGAAACTTGGTTGAAACCTACAACTCCTCCATCTGTTTTTAATGTCCCTGGATATAAAGTGTATAGACTGTATATATATATGGACAAACCCTCCGTGACGTCACCCATAGACTTCTTAACAGCGGAGATGAAGCCTAAAATGGGGCTTCAGGGCGCCGCCATATTGGACATTTCAGTCTGTGTTCTAAGCCCGCCTACCTCCGGCCAGACCAATCAAAGCCTCGAATCCGTGAAGGTCATGCCGTGATGACAGATGAGAGCTGCCAATCAAGTTGACCACGCCCTTAATTATAAATAAAATAAATCCTCCTCTGTGCATTGAAATAATGGATTCTAAAAAAATTCACCCCCCTCACAGTTGTCATGGACTCGAACACTACTGAAAGACACCAAAACCGTTTTTTGAACCAGGCTGTAAACATGTTTATTTTGGCTGTAAAGTTGGACATTTTAACATGGGTGTCTATGGGAGTTGACTCCCTTCTGCAGCCAGCCTCAAGCGGCCAGTCGAGGAGAACTGCAAGTTTTTGCACTTCCGCATGGGCTTCATTTTTCAGCATGGAATGTTGCCGCTTGGTATAGACGTGACAGAATTAAAGGGAAAGGGGGTAGGGTTTTGATTTATGTGAAGGACACTATGCAAAGCGAGCAAATTAACATACCTGCCAGCAACCTGGAGTGTGTAGGGGTAAAAATAACACTATCCCCTCAAATGTCTTTTGCTGTTTTTGCTGTTTATTGACCTCCCGCCGCTACAAATGACTTCTTTGATTGTATAACTGATGTCCTCAAACAGTATGCAGGGAGTGAAATGATACTTATGGGAGATTTTAATTTAGACTGGCCCGATAGAGCACGTAGGAAAAAGCTCAAGGACATTATTAAAAATGTAATAAAAGTAAACCCACAAGAATAACAAAATCTTCTCAAAGACTTCTAAACCTCATCTTTACAAATAAACCAGACAGGATCACTAAAACCTACAACCTGATCACTGGTCTGTCAGATCATAATCTCACACTGGCCGCTAGAAAGCTGACCAAATCACGTTATAGGAATCAACCCACAATGAAAAATAATCCCAATATATCTTTCATCCCTAAGAAAGACTTGGCACTCATTGGAAAATAAATAAAAGAAACAAGATGGACTGACATTTCTGATAACAAATCATGTGAACAAGCAAGCCACGATCTAATGATGGCTTTTAAGGCTATTGTGTTGAGATATACAAAAACAAGGTCCAAGAAACAAAACACAACCTGCCTTGGTTTGATAGCCATCTATGGGACATAATGAAAAAGAGAGATACTGCTCTAAAAAAGTTTCTAAAGTCAAGATTAAATACTGATCATCTAATTTTTCAAAGTTTAAGAAACAGGGTTACACAGCAACTTAGAAAGGCTAGGGCAACTTTTTTTCTGGATCTTATCAGGGATGCCAAAGAGAACAGTAAAAAATTATGGAATAGCATTGATAAATTACTTGGGAAAGAAAAACACACACATGAGAGCTTAAGATAATTCAGCTTATTCAGTTTATTCAGCTTAAGATAAATGGCTCTATCTTAAATTGTAGTCATGCCATTGCTATTATTTTAATGATTATTTTTTAAATTCTGTGCAGCAACTTAGTCAGAAGTTTCCAGCAATAGACCCTCCGCAACCATTCACTTGTGATGGGCCTGTATTTGACCTGAGCACATTAAATGAGGAAAAGGTGGATACAATTTTATCAAACTTGTCAAACAGCAAGGCCAAGGATATACACTGCCTGGACACTGCATTTTTAAAGGTACATAAAGAGTCTGTCATCTCATCACTAACTACAATAATAAACAAATCTATAAATGAAGGCATCTTTCCCAGTACTTTGAAAACAGCTATAGTAACTCCAGTCCATAAATCTGGTGACACTCAGGAGGTCAGTAACTATCGCCCCATTAGTATACTCCCAGCAGCCTCAAAGGTCTTGGAAAAGGCAGTGGCAGAACAACTTATTGCCCACCTTGAATCCAAGGCCCTTTTACATCCTTTGCAGTTTGGATTCAAGAAAAAACATTCCACTGACATGGCCTGCTGCTACTTCCTTGAGGACATTAAAACCAACTTAGACCAAGGAGGAGTGGTTGGTGCTGTCTTTCTAGACCCGCGCAAGGCCTTTAATACTGTTACTGAAATTACAATCTTTCATCACACACTCAAAACTGGATCAATTCATACCTCAGTGACCGTCACCAGTGTGTGCGTGTAAATAATACACTCTCTCCACTTGAAGCCTGCACACTGGGTGTACCGCAAGGATCAATCTTGGGGCCATTACTTTTTAGCATTTATATAAATAATCTGGCTGTGTAATGATGTCAGCATAATAATGTATGCAGACGACACTGTAATATACACTCATGGTAAGAGCGCTACAGAGGTTGCCAAGGCATTAACAAAGGCAATGCAAGAGGTTGCTCTCTGGTTACACAACTCTTGCCTTACCCTGACCTTAGAAAAAACTGTAACCATGTTTTTCACCAACAGCCTCAAACTGAAAGAATGCCCCGACGTCTCAGTAAATGGGCAAAACTATCAACCATGTGGATAAATTCAAGTACTTGGGTTTTACCCTTGACCCAACTCTTAGCTTTAAAAACCATGTTAAAAAACTGAGAAACACAATGAAATTTAACCTAGCTAACTTCAGATACATAAGGAATTCACTCACTGTTGAGGCTTCCAGTATGTATCTGAATGCTATGATTATGCCACATTTTTTATGTTGTATTACAAGCTGGACTCAGACAAACAAAACAGTTCTAAAACCACTTGAATCACTGTACAAAAGTGCCCTCAAAATCCATGATAAAAAGTCATATACTCAATAAATATGAAATTTTAAACTTTGAGAATCAGATAAAGCACTCAAATGTCTGCTTACTTTTTAAAATTATTCACAATGCTGCTGCTCCCCCCTTGAAAAAATATAATACACTGCTCTGAGAAGTCAACAAGAACAACAAGATCTGTTACAAGGGGTGAGTTCAGTGTACCCCAACGCAAAACTGCATTTGGGAAGACATCATTTTCTTGCATTGCCATGACTCAATGGAATACTCTGCCAACAGACATTATTTGATGTAGAAGTCCCATCTTGCTAAGCGTTGGCTACTGTCAAGACAAGAGTGTACACATTTATGAGTGTGTGTGTGTGTGTGTGTGTGTGTGTGTGTTGTTCAATGTCTCTATCTATTTATATATTGTCTCTTTGCCTTGTTCTGTTATTTTACTTAACACTTAAAGTGATGGTTCGGAGTAAAATTCACCCTGAGGTAATTTCCACCAATAATCCAGCCAAATACCCCCTCAGATGCATTTTTAGCTACGGTCAATATTTATCAAGTTTAGGGGTATAAGCCGAATGGCTTAGTATTGGAGTGCCCGGTACACTGTGTATATCTCGTAAATTACCCCACTAATAATGCATGGATTGTTACTCAACTTCTGTAGTAGTACATATATGGTCTGTACTCACAAAGCAAGGCATTTTAAAGTTTGTAAGTACACCAGGAGTTTATTTAAAAGAGCACTTTTCTGATAGCTTCAACTAGCTGTTGCTAAGGCTACCGCTGCATCGACGTCTCTTCCGTCTTTCCGGATAAGTTCCTAAAAGTCCTCTCCAAAACTCACATGTGTAAGGAAAAGGTTTGTGAATTCAACACTCCATCGAAATGTATTGACAACTGGAATAATTGAATACTTGAAATTAGATGGAGTGTTGAATTCACTAACTTTTTCCTTACACTTGTGAGTTTTGAAGAGGACTTTTACGAACTTATCCGGAAAGACGGAAGAGACGTCGACGCAGCGGTAGCCTTAGCAACAGCTAGTTGAAGCTATCAGAAAAGTGCTCTTTTAAATAAACTCCTGGTGTACTTCCAAACTTTAAAATGCCTAATTTTGTGAGTACAGACCATATATGTACTACTACAGAAGTTGGGTAACAATCCATGCATTATTAGTGGGGTAATTTACGAGATATACACAGTGTACCGGACACTCCAATACTAAGCCATTCGGCTGATACCCCTAAACTTGATAAATATTGACCATCGCTAAAAATGCATCTGAGGGGGTATTTGGCTGGTTTATCGGTGGAAATTACCTCAGGGTGAATTTTACTCTGAACCATCACTTTAACACACTTAACACACTTAACTCTTAACACTCTTTCCTTCCATTTTTCATAAACAAGGTTGAGAAAATTAGAGCTAACATCACCATCACTGGGACCAGTCCGTCTTGCTTTAGGTCAGTTACTACAGTCTTTGAACATTTTGATTTAATTTCTTTGTCAGACCTATCCCACACCATCTCTCAGATGAAATGCTCCACATCTAAAATGGATGTACTTCCATCTTGGTTTTTCAAAGAGGTTTTTGATACAATTAGTTATGATGTTCTAGCCATAATAAACTCCAGTTTAACTACTGGTAAAGTTCCGGACTGTTTAAAGCAGGCTACAGTCCAGCCTCTCTTAAAGAAATCAAACCTGGATGCTAAGATACTGAGTAACTACCGGCCCATTTCTAAATTACCATTTCTAGGCAAGGTATTAGAAAAAGTTGTCTCCACTCAAGTATCTTCCTTTTTACATGAGAGCAAGGTCTATGAGACTTTCCAATCAGGTTTTAGGGCTCTCCATAGCACTGAGACTGCCCTTCTAAAAGTGACCAATGATCTGCTACTAAATGCTGACTCTGGGAACTGTTCAATCTTGGTCCTGTTAGATCTGAGTGCAGCTTTTGATACTGTAGATCATAATCTACTTATCGAACGTCTGGAGAACTGGGTTGGAATCAGGGGCATGTCTCTAAATTGGTTTATTTCATATATTAAGCACAGAACTTTTAGAGTCAGTATTGGGGCCTACTCCTCAGCACCTGCCATCATGTCATCAGGAATTCCCCAGGGTCAATCTTGGCACCGCTGCTGTTTTCTCTGTACATCCTCCCCCTAGGTGAGATTATTCAGAAATATGACATTTCATTTCATTGCTATGCTGATGATCTGCAATTGTATATCCCTCTTTCCCCTATTAGTCAGTGCTCCATAACTAGGTTAACTGACTGCATCCTAGATATAAAAAACTGGTTGGCGCATAGTTTCCTGCAGTTGAATGAGGGCAAAACTGAGATTATTCTGTTTGGTTCCCCTAAGCAAGCTGAGCGCCTGAAGGGAAACCTGGGTCATTTAACGCCTTTCACTAAAACACAGGTTAAAAATCTTGGGGTTTTATTTGATACTGAGTTAAAGTTTGACAAGCAGATAAATGCTGTAGTAAAGGGAAGCTTTTTCCAACTCAGAACAGCTGCTAAGCTGAAGTCATTTTTAAGGGAATCTGACTTTGAGAAAGTTATACATGCTTTTATCAAAAATAGACTTGATTATTGCAATGCACTTTACACTGGAGTAAATGAATCTTCCCTTTCCCGTTTACAACTGGTTCAAAATGCAGCAGCCAGGCTTCTCACTGGCACTAGGAAAAGGGAACATATAACACCTGTCTTAGCTGCTCTCCACTGGCTCCCAGTCAAATACAGAATCCAATACAAGGTAGCACTGACTGTTTTTAAAGCTCTAAATGGTTTCGCACCAGTGTATGTTGTGGACATGTTATCTCCATACATTCCAAAGCGACCCTTAAGGTCTGCCACACAGGCCTTGTTTAACACTCCACGATCACGTCTGACACAGAAAGGGGACCGTGCTTTTAGTGTGTCTGCCCCTAGGTTATGGAACAGCCTGCCCAATGAGCTAAAAACCATAGCTTCTGTGACTGGTTTTAAATCAGCCCTTAAAACGCATTTTTACCGTATTGCATTTGATAGCTACTGACCTTGCTTGTGATCCTGGTTTAGGGTATCTTTCTCCTTGTATTGTATCTGTCCTTTGTCTCTGCTCTGTGTTTTTCTTGTCCTCTGTCTCTCTATTTATACTTGTATACTGTTTTTTTAATTTATAGTATTTTTATTTTTTATTTTTTTTATTTTTCATATACTGACTGTGAAGCACTTTGGATCTAAATGTGCTATACAAATAAATTTTACGTACTTAAAAAAAACTTTTTCAATACTAATTTTCTATGTACTGTTCCATCAACCTGCCCAGGGACTACAGTTGGAAAATAGCAATCTGCTAGAACCTGGCACAATGCATATTCTCTTGTTGTACAAGATTAATGTGTGATTGTGCGCTGTCCCTGCCTTGAAATAAATAAAATTACAATTACAATAATTACAATGCAGGAGAGAGTGGCGAGGTGGGATGAGGGGGTGGCGGGGCATGAGGAGGGGAGAGGGTAAGGGAAGGGATTCTTAGGGTTATGGATAGGGGAGGTCGTAGGCTTGTGAGAAGAGGTATGTTTTTAAACGGGATTTGAATGTGGAAGGTGAGAAGTGAGGGGTTGTCATGAACAGATTGGGGGAGTGAGTTGGGGTGCTGCTGAGCACAAGGCTCTGTCGCCGAAGGTTTTGAGTCTTGATGGTTTAGTGATCAGAGTGAGTGTGGAGAAGGATCGGAGGGCTTGGGAGGGTCGATTGGGGGTGAGGGGATCTGACAGGTAGGACGGGGTAGGTGATGGAGAGCTTTAAAAGTCAGGAGGAGTATTTTGAAGGTGATGCGTTGTTTGATGAGGAGCCAGTGGAGAGTGGAGAGGACAGGAGTGATGTGATCACGGGACCGGGTGTAGGTAAGGAGGCGAGGTAACCATGAACTCCTCAATGGGGAGCTTCAGTTTATTGCTCTGCCCATACAGAGCGATGCTACTCAGGCTTTGTGGCAGGCCCAGCCATCTAAGGAGGTAACGGCTAATCCTCCTCTCGAAGCCCTCTACTGATGTTATCAGGAACTCGTACACAAGCAGGGGCCACAGAATCCTAGGGAGAACACCATACTGATAAATCCAAAACTTATACTTACCTGGCAGTCCCGACTTGTCCACTGCAATCAGCCACGCCTCCAGCTCCCAATGTGTGACCTTGATGGATGCAGCGTCCTTCAAGGTGCAATCAAAGGTCTTGCCGAGGCTCCTGACGGGTTTCTTGGTGACCGATGGAATCTGGGTGCCATCCAGTGAAAAGCGGAACTTGTCCATCACTTTCCCTCTCTTGAGCACCAGGGACCTAGATTTTGCAGGCTTGAAACACATCCAAGCCCAGGTGGTGATCTTCTCCAAGCCCTGGAGGATCCATCGGCACTGACGTCATTATGACTGTCAGGTCATCCATAAAGGCTCTGATGGTGGGCTGACGGACTCCAGACTTGGTGAGCGGACCACTGCACTCGGCTTCGGCTGACTTGACCAGCGTATACATGGCCGAGGCGAAGAGGATCACTGAAGTAGTACATCCAGTGATGATCCCTTTCTTCAGCCGATGCCACTAGATGTGACTGACCCAGAGGTGACTCTCAGCTCGAATCTCTTGTAGTAGTCCACAATGAGGTCTCTATACTTACCTTGGACATGGTGCCGATCCAGCGCTGTTTCCACCAGCTTATGGGGAATGGATCCATAAGCGTTGGTGAGGTCGAGCCACAGCACTGCTAGGTCTCCTTTCCCTTCTCTTGTCTCTCTGATCAACTGCGTGACCACACCTGTATGCTCGAGGCATCCTGGAACCTTTGGGATTCCACCCTTTTGTACAGAGGTGTCAATGTACTTATTCTTCAGAAGGTACTCCGTCAACCGATGGGATAGGATGGCGAATAATATCTTCCCCTCAACACTGAGCAGCGAGATGGTTCTGAACTGCTCGATGTTCTTAGCATCGTCCTCCTTCTGCAAATCTCCATTGTTGGACTACCTTTCCCCTTCAGATAACCCTCAGGATCTTCCACAGCTGATGGAGTCTGGGACACCTCTTGTATATACTTTATAGGGCACTCCGCTTGGTCCAGGGGCTGAACTGGCTCTGGCTGCCTTGACGACCTCCTGAACCTCCTTCCAACTGGGCTCCCTCCTGTTGAAGTCCATGGTGGGTCTTGGGGGGTCTATCAAAGGTTTATAGGGACCTAGGTCTTCCTCCCTAGCCGCATCACTGTAGGAGTTGCGGAGATGATGGTTGATCTCCTCTTTGGGACAAACAAGGTGGCCGCTTTGTTTCTGCCCAAGCAACTGCTTAGTGACTCCAAAGGGGTTTGCGATGAAAGCAGACCGTCTCTTGGCCCTCTCTTTCCCCTGCCATCTGTGCCATTCTTCCCTTTGAATAGTGGTGAGCTTCTTCCTGAGGATGCCGTGCAGTTCTGCTAATGCATCCCTTTCCTCTTTTCACGCTTCCTTGCACTGCCGCTTCAGGACCCTCACTGGAGCCACTGTTTGTCGATGTTGATTGTTGATGTTCGGTTACTCTGCCTGGGTCTGGGGCTACTGGTACATGGAGGTTCCGGGCACTGTGGGGTGACTCCGGGCCTGGCTCCTCCTGCGTCTCACCAGGGGTGATCCCTGTGTGCTGTATCAGTTGCTCCTTCATCAAGCATTTCATCTTGGCCTGGTGGATCTTCTGGCCACACAGGTTTTTGCATGCTTTGCCGCAGTAACATTCTGCAATCGTTGTCGGTAATCTGTTTGCGTTGGTCGTTACCGGTAGGTCCGTTCTGTTGGGGTGCTCATTCTCCCCCTCTCGGGCACCCCTGGGGGTATGTTTCTTTAGGGCTTTCCGTAGCTAATTTGGGTACTTCCTCACAGAAGTTGCAGGTTGGGTTGCTGGCCCTTCCTGCCCCGGTTGCCGTCTCTCCAAACTGTCCACTGTCTCTCCAGTTGTCACCACACTATTCATGGTTGTCATCCAGTCTGTTCCTGAATGTCACTGGCCAAGCCAGGGTAAAGTAGTTTGATATACATCTGTGGATGCACTAAGACACATCATCAGTGATGGAACAGCGCTAGTGCTGCAGTGCACTTTCATTGAAACTTTGCTCAATGCACCAACAACCTTTTGTTTCAATAAGAGCAGCCCACCAGCGCCTCCATACAGCCGGAATATAATCCAGCTCTGCTCAAAGTCAAGATTATTATCGTTAACGAAAACGAACGAAATAACGAAAACTAAAATTGAAACAATTTCGTTAACTGAAATAAATAAAAACTAAAATTAAAAGTAAAAACGATAACTAACTGAAACTGTATTGCATGTTTAGAAAATGAACTGAAATTATAGATATAATTCCCTTCGTTTTCCTCTCTGTCAAAGCCTCAATTGTTTGATTCATATGATCGAATTATTCTGTTCTGGCAGCTTTGCACCAGCACCTTACTGCACCTCATGGTCCGCGATATCACCAGGCAGCACCATGGCGGTTAAAAGAATAGTTCACCCAAAAATAAAAAGTCAATTATTAACTCACCCTCATTTTTTTAAGCATCTTTTGTTGAATTTTATTATACAATACTCACTCTGACCTTTTTGAATCCTGCATGTGACAAATAACCTAAAGTATGAAAAAACTAAAACTAACGCTAAAACTAATAAAAACTAAACTAAAACTAAGCATTTTTGAAAATATAAAAACTAATAAACCCACACTAAAAACTAATTAAAACTAACTGAATTGGAGGGGAAAAAAAGTCAAAAGGAAATAATATTAAACTAAAATGAAAAATCCAAAACTATTATAACCTTGCTCAAAGCTCGGCATGCATCGCAGCACCATCCATTACAACCCCTTATATTAAACACAGAAAAACACCCACAATGTAATCATCTCACATGGTACTTGTTGTACTTTCTACTACGCAATTGGCCTTGTGTCTGACCTGTTTCACATTGAAGCTCCGCCGCAACCAAGTCAGACTTGTTGTATTATAGTTTTCTTCTTTTTGTTTGTTTGAACAAAGTGAACCATTTTAGCAATTCAACTTGGGAAAATATGACGATGTCAACTAAATATGGGCGTCCCAACAACCCTATTATGTTCCACTGTCACACGGTGGTGCAGCACCACTATTCCATTATGTTGGGAGAACCCTGAGGGGGACGTGGAAAGTGTCTCCAGTGAGCTCACCCTCACTCTGCACAGACGAGCAATGAACTGAAGGGATAAAAAAGGCTGAATATCAACAATGATCAGATATCAAAAAACTGTTTGGATTAGTATACAGATCAACATGATGATTTGTAATTAGCTGAGGTCTCACATAAATTGAATGAAAAGGTAAAGCCAAGGATGAACAGTTGAGCTTATTACATCTAATTACATTGCAACATGGCAAAAAAGGCTGTTCCTACGATTGGTGTGTTTGAATAGTGCTGAGCTGTGATCATGTGCTTGTAGGAAGCCATGATTGGCTTGGTTGTTGGGGACATCACATGAAGTCTCCTCTTTTCAAGACCATTGAGGAGCATCAAAAGGTAAGACAAGATGTCCATGTTGTTCTCACTATGGTGTGTGTGTGTCTGTCTGTATAAAGTATGTTGTTCTCACTGCAATGTGTTTCTGCTCTGTTGTGTTGTATTCCAGCTGAACCACTTCCCCGGTTCCTTCCAGATTGGTAGGAAGGACCGACTGTGGAGGAACCTCTCTAAGATGCGAGCTCGCTTCGGGAAGCAGGAGTTCAGCTTCTTCCCCCGCTCCTTCATCCTCCCCCAGGACACCAGGCTGCTCCGTAGGGCGTGGGAGGACGCTGGGGCACGACAGAAGTGGATCATTAAGCCTGTAAGCCTATACTTCCTAATAAATATCATTAGACCTGTATGTCTTCATCAATATACCTCCCAGTAGATCATTAAATCTGTACTTCCTCATCAATATACCTCCCAGTAGATCATTAAATCTGTACTTCCTCATCAATATACCTCCCAGTAGATCATAAAATCTGTACTTCCACCATTCAATCAATTCTCTCTCTCTCTCTCTCTCTCTCTCTCTCTCTCTCTCTCTCTCTCTCTCTCTCTCTTCTCTTTCCTCTCCCCTCTCCAGCCTGCCTCTGCCAGGGGAACAGGTATCCAGGTCATCTACAAGTGGTGTCAGATGCCCAAAAAGAGACCCCTACTGGTCCAGAAGTCAGTACGACCACCACAACATGACTATTAGCACTATAGGAGGATATAACACAATATCATCACTTAATAGGACATCACTATATGATGGCTTACGATTACATCTTTGCTATACACTGACATCATCACTTAATAGGACATCACTATATGATGGCTTAAGATTACATCTTTGCTATACACTAACATCATCACTATAGGATAACATCATCACAATATTGTTGCAAAGTGGGCAGAGCTACTGTATATTGACACTTTTCCTACAGACGACTACTAGTCCCACGGACCATTGCTGTAAGACTCAACCAATCACAGAGCTCAAAATAGGTTTTAAAATGGGAAATTGAGGTAATTGAGTTTAAAATGAGCCTACACATATTTTAAATAAAGCTTCATAGTTTAAGACATATAAATGTTCGATAGCTGAACTCGAGTGAAAATATTTTAAGGGTTAAAAAATGTAATGTCTGAATGGAGCAAGCTTGTTTTAATGTTTAAAAAATGATGAGTGTCAAATAAAGATAACGAAAGTGAGAAGTTTGAGCCTAGGTATAGTAGTATGATAAGTAAGCCTATTAGTATGCTATGTAGTAGAAGTAGTACTCGTATGATGCATAGTATCAGTATGATCCAGTGGAAGACGCTCAACCACCTGAGAACAGGAACAGGGCAATCAAACTGTGTAAAGAAATGTGAAACTGTCACATAAAAAGCTCGAAAAAAGACACAAAAAGAAAAAGAGTATGATACAGTTGGTATAAAACCCAATAATATTGGTAATATTACTATAGTATAATAAAGGTAAGACATTATTTGGGGTTGTAACCTGGCAGTGTGTTATTGATGTTATTCATTCACATGTAGTTTCTCAAGTTTAGGTCACAGAATGATAAGCTCATGTGGTTGGAATCTGTGCAGCTTTCATATTACCTATCATTTGTGTAGATAGCATGATGTGGAAAAGATTGTTCTTAAAGGAAAATGCCACCGTTTGTCCACACTGGACTATGTTCTTCCCTGATCTTAGATGAGTTGATACATACCTCTCTCGCTTTTGTGCGTGCACTCGATCGCTCTGGCGCGCAGCGCTACTTCGCTAGCATGTAGCTTGGCCCGGTATATTCCTTAGGATCCAAACGGGGTGAAGTTAGAAGCGACCAAGCACTTCCACATTTTCCCTATTTAAATACGTTTACATGAGTAGTTACACGACCCAAGTATGGTTACACTAAAGGAAACATTGCAATTTTCTAAGCGGATAAAAAAGGATAACTATAATGTATGGTGAAATAACACCTGGGAGCACTTTGACGTCAGCGCAGTAATATCATCACTCCTCAAAGATCCCCTCCCCCTGTTACCTACGTCAATAGAACCAAAGTGACCTGCACGCCATCGCCTGCACTACCTGTAGTAGTAGAAGTAAAAAGTCACATTGGTTCATTTTGTGGAACCATACTTGGGTCGTGTAACTACTCATGTAACCATATTTAAATAGGTTAGAAGCTTGGTCGCTTCTAACTTCACCCCCGTTTGGATCCTAAGGAATATACTGGGCCAAGCTACATGCTATCGAAGTAGCGCTGCGTGCCAGAGCGATCGAGTGCACGCACAAAAGTCAGAGAGGTATGTATCAACTCATCTAAGATCAGGGAAGAACATAGTTCAGTGTGGACAAACGGTGGCATTTTCCTTTAAGTAGCATTAGCATTTAGAAACAGCCTACCTCATTTTGCTTCAACTGGAAGCAGACAACCAGCAATGGCTGAGGAAGACTTAATTTGTTAGTCATAGATTCCTGATGAATATCTAATCCTGAATCCTTGGGAGTCCATCCGTACCATTGTTTGATGGATGAACACAAGTCAATAACTTATGGCAATAATGTGACTTGCACATGGTCTGTAGTAGGCTCAGCTATGTTTTTTCATTGTTCTTTGAACAATCACAAGTGGAATGTGCATACAGTACATGTCATTTAACCGGACAATGTTTTCATTGGAGAACTTCAAACAAAACTGAAGCACCCATGACAGCACCAATTACGCTCCAAATGTTGTTTCTTTTTATTGACCTTGTGGGATGTGGGTCTATTTTAGCATTTGGCTGTGCGTCTGATGCGTGTCAGACGTGCTCGGGGTAGCAACCCTTTTTGATTAGTGTGGGAGTATTTCCTCATGGTTTGATGCAAGGCTACACGATGTGACGCATCTTGTGGCGCAAGTCTAGCAGGGGTTTATACAGTACATACAAATATGCTCTGTGTTTTTCGCCTCCATTGATACTAATCACATCATGAACGGAGAGTTTATTTTGAGTTTCTTTGAGATGGATTTGTATTGGATTTGTTCATGATTGACCTTGGGGTCATTCCATGCCAACTCAGCCACCCATGTACATGGCACCTCTCAGATTTTGCTGAAAAGCTATCAAAATATGCCTTATGTTACCAAACGAAGGAATCCCAAGTTTCAGGTCAATATCTCAAACGGTTTGCCCGTGGCGGCCATTTGAATGTCGGGTGCCATGCCCCTTTTTGACACATTGGAATTGCGCATTTCAATGTATGCCATTTTTGGACGTCCATAACTTCTGTTCTAACAGTGATAAAAAGCTGGAAATTGGTGTGCTAGTTCATTCTAACCTGTACTACACAATCAGAATCAACATTCCTTACTGTATGGGTGAGAGGTGGGTCACCAAAATCCTAATTGTTTTTGATGGCCCGAATTATTTTTCATTTTTTGGGTACCCCTAGCACCACAATTAATGATAATTTTTATTCCAAACAGGATTATTTGTTATATTTGGGAACTTTGCTCTTGTCAAAATTAATTAGAAGGGTATGGTACCACTGGTGGGGGTTTTAGGGGGGTGCAAAAACCCTTTCGGGCAGAGGTGACCCTTTCGGACCCCCATATTTGGACCCCGGAATGACCATGTGGGCACTGGATGATCCTAATGGGATTTATACCAGATAAAGATACACATTTATTCTTTCTTTTAATGAAATAAAACCTTTGACTATGAAGCTCCTTCAATATGAATTTTATTCTTCATAATGCACCATTTTGGACATTTTTTTGCAAAAATGTCTAAGTCCGGAATGTTGGTCAGGGAGAATTTAGTGATGATAAAGCAGGAAAATAGTGGAAATAAGTTAGCATTATGCTCAGTGATGGCAAACAACTAAATACTTAGACTGCTGGCCAATAATTTGCTGAAAATGAGGGATTAACCCCCTTGAAAGAGACCCGCCTGTGACCACCAAGCATTCAAACTTAAGATCACGGGGATAAGACTGCAACAAAATCATCAACAAAGCTGTTTTAAAAAGATTGCTATCACATCACACTGTAATTCTAAAACTAAAAACCTGGGATTATCACCCATACTTTGGATTACAACATCTCTTTTAATCACAATAATAGATGGGGAGAGGTAAACTGTTTTCACAAGAACTTAATCTCCTTACTCTTATCCCAGCATCCTTATCAACCAACATGATTAACAACTTGTCTTTGATTATTGGTTCATTGTCTCAAGTACATCACACCTGTATCTCTTTGTTTTAACGTAGGCACTTATTCATGCTCCTGGAATTTAGGCTTTTAGTAAATCTTCTAGACTGAAAGAAGTGAAGTCAGTCCAAGTCTGTATGTGCAGATGAATAGTTGTGTATAAAGATGGCAGAATCTGATGATCAATGTACTGTATTTTTCTGAATGAAGTTTGTCATAAGAACACATATTGCAGAAAAAGGGACTCTGCTTGTAAGCAGAGTCCCTTTTTTCTGACTGACTGACTTCACTTCTTTCAGTCTAGAAGATTTACTAAAAGCCTAAATTCCAGGAGCATGAATAAGTGCCTACGTTAAAACAAAGAGATACAGGTGTGATGTACTTGAGACAATGAACCAATAATCAAAGACAAGTTGTTAATCATGTTGGTTGATAAGGATGCTGGGATAAGAGTAAGGAGATTAAGTTCTTGTGAAAACAGTTTACCTCTCCCCATCTATTATTGTGATTAAAAGAGATGTTGTAATCCAAAGTATGGGTGATAATCCCAGGTTTTTAGTTTTAGAATTACAGTGTGATGTGATAGCAATCTTTTTAAAACAGCTTTGTTGATGATTTTGTTGCAGTCTTATCCCTGTGATCTTAAGTTTGAATGCTTGGTGGTCACAGGCGGGTCTCTTTCATGGGGGATAAGGGGTTAATCCCTCATTTTCAGCAAATTATTGGCCAGCAGTCTAAGTATTTAGTTGTTTGCCATCACTGAGCATAATGCTAACTTATTTCCACTATTTTCCTGCTTTATCATCACTAAATTCTCCCTGACCAACATTCCGGACTTAGACATTTTTGCAAAAAAATGTCCAAAATGGTGCATTATGAAGAATAAAATTCATATTGAAGGAGCTTCATAGTCAAAGGTTTTATTTCATTAAAAGAAAGAATAAATGTGTATCTTTATCTGGTATAAATCCCATTAGGATCATCCAGTGCCCACATGGTCATTCCGGGGTCCAAATATGGGGGTCCGAAAGGGTCACCTCTGCCCGAAAGGGTTTTTGCACCCCCCTAAAACCCCCACCAGTGGTACCATACCCTTCTAATTAATTTTGACAAGAGCAAAGTTCCCAAATATAACAAATAATCCTGTTTGGAATAAAAATTATCATTAATTGTGGTGCTAGGGGTACCCAAAAAATGAAAAATAATTTGGGCCGTCAAAAACAATTAGGATTTTGGTGACCCACCTCTCACCCATACAGTAAGGAATGTTGATTCTGACTGCAGAATTGTGTAGTACAGGTTAGAATGAACTAGCACACCAATTTCCAGCTTGTTATCACTGTTAGAACAGAAGTTATGGACGTCCAAAAATGGCATACATTGAAATGCGCAATTCCAATGTGTCAAAAAGGGGCATGGCACCCGACATTCAAATGGCCGCCACGGGCAAACCGTTTGAGATATTGACCTGAAACTTGGGATTCCTTCGTTTGGTAACATAAGGCATATTTTGATAGCTTTTCAGCAAAATCTGAGGGGTGCCATGTACGAGGTACCCTGATATTGGCTGTTTTCACATGGAATGACCCCTTGTGCTTCAAGTATAGCAAGAACAAAGAGCTGCAAATAACGGGTATTTCCTACAACTGGCAAGGTGTGCAGCACCCCATATAGCTTCATATAGCTTTGAATTGAATGCCATATTAGAAATGTGTCTCCTAATATGAGTCAATTGTCATCTCACCCAACTATTGTAGAACAAAGGAAGAATTCAATATGAATAATTCTCTGAAGGGGGCATGCATCCCGGACCCCTGTGTGCATGGTTTTGGCAAGTTTTCTCTATCCATTCTCAACTTTGTACTTTATACTCCTTATCTATCTGCATCCCTGTGTATTGTGTTTATTTTTCTTTACTTGCTTGTTTACTGTTGTAGAACTTGCAGGATACACTTCTAAACAGCTATTTAAATGTTATGTCCCATGGGAATGTGAGACATGTCGAACACTGGTGAACTCCACCAGGACCAGCAACTAAACATTGGCAAAATAACATGCAATGTTGAATGCCACATTTTTTAACATTTAATTGATAGTTTTTCAAAACTGGGCCAAAAACTATATATCAACTAGTACACTTTTTTTTAATAGTGGCGGCCTTTTCTAAGTATGTCAAACTGACTAATTATAACTGCATGAAATAAATAAATCACAACATTTTCATTCAAAGTAATGTTTGTTTTTTTATCAATATTTTTGATAAAATCATTTTGATACAATCATTTTTGTGATTTACTTTTTCTTTAATCCCTGGACGTGTTTAGCTTTTTCTAAAGCTAGCCAAAGTCAATGAAAGAAGGGAAACATTTTATAAAACACAAATTGTTGAGTATAGAAAGGTATCGAAATGCCCTTCGGACTTCAGGTTAAGTCATAAGTCATACTGTGAAGCAGTCTTGACTTGACGTGAATTATAAAACGTAATGTTTTGGAAAAGAAGCAGCATATGGAAAAAAAGTAAACAATGGTAATGAAAGTGTATGCGCACTACACTGATATATGCCCAACTTTCTAGTGGTTTGGTGTTAAAGCTAGATATTAACCATCCAGTTTATGATTGACCGTGTGGTTGCATTTTTTGTTGAAGTGATGTTGGCTTATTTGTGCATTTGGGCTTTTTCAATGACCAGTCCCTATAGCGACTGGCCACAGCGCTACCAAACTTTTTTTTACATCAGTTCTAGGGATGTGTATTACATTTGACAACCGTTCCTGTTTGGAGGGGCCTCATTCAATTTCCATATGAAATAATATCACAAACATTAACTACAACATCGAACAGTCATGAAAGTTATTTAGCCCATGCCCCGTCAACCATAGAGGCTGCCCTTTTCATGCGGTTCATGGGGGCACATCTTTTCTTAATTCCAAAAAAACACATGCACACATACACGCACACAGACAGGCACAAAGACAGACACACACATGCACACACACAGACACTGGTTCATTAGTAGATTTAGTAGGCATTTCATTTTGATTCTAGGCCCCCCATAGGAGACGTGGTGCATCATGCGTAACTGTAAATGACACTGTGATGTCATGGAATGAGATATCAACACCAAATTTAGTATGCATGTCAAGAGTGTGCATGGAAATGTTCCTGGCACCTTTTGAAGCAGACTCGAGCGTGGTTGATAGAATAATGTTTGCTAATTACCAGGCCTGGAATTTCATCATTTTAGGAGCAAGGCCGCTCAGCCTTTGGTGTTGTCAATTTTTTGAGGGCACAAAGGCCAAATGCCAGGGCAGCAAGGTCATCAAATAAAACAATGATTTTAAGGGTTAGTGGTTATTTTTAATACATTACGTTACGTTTGTTAACATAAATGTTGCAGACATTAGGCTAACGTTAATACTCATTAGGCATGTAACACTTATGCCACTGGGTCAGCTAAGTCAACGTTGTGGCACTATACAAGCAATACGTAACATAATATGTTGAGTTTCTTGTCTTATTCATGCGCTAATTTATTACATTTCTTACCTCAGCGCAATCAACTTTCTCTTCTCAGAAGTTCTCAGATTTTCACTCTTTTACATGGAGACATACTGCCGTAAAGAAGATTCGTCATTACGCCAGTCAGCTTTGCGGCATTGGCACATCAGGATGAGTTTGATGAAGTCTCCTGGTTGGCCGGTGCTAGATTTGTGTCAAACTATCGTCATAAAAAGCCCGGTTTCTAGCGGTTCATACCAGGCTTGAAATTGAACCCACCACTGTGCATTATGTGCGCAGCGTTTCACTTGATGTTGCCCAATAAGGGCAGCAGTAGCTCCGTGGGTAGAGCGGGTGGACAGAGCGGGTTGTCCACTAACCGTAGGGTCAGCGGTTCGATCCCCTTGATCCCCACTTCCAAAACTGTCTGCATGTCGAAGTGTCCTTGAGCAAGACACTGAACCCCAACTTGCTCCCCGGGCACTGATCATAGCAGCCCACTGCTCCTATGACCAATAGGATGGGTCAAATGCAGACAACAAATTCTGTTCCCACAAGGTCCCAGTAAATAAAAATAAATAAATAAGATTTCAGAATCTCAAAAGATACTGGTGTCTAAAAACCGTATTGAGGGGAAAGAAGCAGAGGAGAAAATGGTGAAATCAGCTGTGGCAGTGCAGGCGGGGCAGCAAGGCCACTGTGGCCACAGGGCCTATAATGTTTTGAGGGGCACAAGGCCAAACTGAGGGAGCACGGCAGCCATGGCCGTCGTGGCCTCCGTGAAACTCCTGCCCTGATAATTACCATATTTTTAAATTGTCATAACCGTTTTCTTAAACATCCTACAGTGATCAAAAAATCCTTCTATATTTTAGTTATATTTTAGAGAGTCACTCCCCATCTTCCGGAATAGACTCAAGACCCACTTGTTCAGAGTTCACCTGAACCCTGCATAACCCTACCCTCATGCCCTTATTTTTTGTACGTCTTGGCACTTTAATCACTCTTTGTAACTTGGCACTTTAATCACTCTTTGTAACTTGGCACTTTAATCACGTTTTGTAACTTGGCACTTTAATTGCTCTTTGTAACTTGGCATTTAGTCAGAGATGTTGTATACTAACAATGGTTAACCTAGCAATTGAAATGCTTGAAACTTGTTCTGGGGCCTCTCTTACTGTATTAGCAGCAATGAAATGTATGACCTTCTTATGTCAAATGTACTCTTTGTAAGTCGCTTTGGAGAAAAGCGTCTGCTAAATGCCCTAAATGTAAATGTAGTGTTAGTGGAAGTGTTTACTTGGAATTAGGCAATATGCGAAATTAACTGATTAGTTCTGTAGCTGAAGTGATGGAAGAGGAGATAAAAAGGGAGATCAATTAAGCAGCTTTTATCGCAGTTATGGTGGATGAAACTACAGATGCACTGCTGCCCGGCTGGTGTCAAGGAGAGGTTTGACAGATTTGACAATGTTATGAGTGGCAAGTAGGCTGATGACATTGCTGCTCTCATGATCCAATCCGAGTGCCTGGATAAAGGTGTGGCACACTGGACTCAGTGGGGTGCAGGCTAAAGTTAAGTTGAGGGTATGGCTCTATTCATTGCTATGAACATTATCTTAATTTATTACTAACTCAAGGGACATGAAAGCTTACATAATCTTTTTTGCAAATCTCAATGGCTTAGCTGTAGTTTAGCAGATCCCATGTTTGGCATTATCTGCCAGCGGTATCATCCTGGTGTGGCATCAACAAGGTGTTGCTATAGTTCTAGATCGGTCAGCCTGGTCTTTGGAAAGAAAATTGCCAAAAACCAACTATTTCACCGCATAATAGAACACCATGATGAGTATGACGATGACTTGTGCGCTGTGTTGACAGATACAATGAACATCTGAACATGATTGGTGAAATCATGTTGAAAATTGCTTTCCAATTTTCATGTGATTTCTGAGTGTTCTTATGTGCCTTTGCGAATACTGCGGATCACATACCTAGATCTGAATTGCTGTCTCACAAGAATGGATGACTAATCCTTTCTGCTGCTGGGACAAGGCTGCTATGGAATGGTTGGGCGACCCTTCTTTTCTAGAAAAAAGGTTTTATCAGTAAAAATCTGCCACGAATTAATCAATGTATCAAACATTGGGGCAGTTGGCTGGTCTGTATATGCAAAATTGCTCAGGAATCAGGAAACGATGTATTGCTAAGTATTTTTACATACAAGTAATTTGCTGTGGTATATATTGGTGCGCAATTGAAAAGTAAAATGAAAGTACTGCGGGAGTAAATAAATAAACAAAAAATAAAATAGACATAACAATATTTACAATATACAAGATGTGCAGTAGAGTATACAATATGTGCAATGTGCAAAAATATGGGCAATATATCTGATAATAAATGAGAAATAATAATAAATAATATAGCTGCAAGCAGCAATGAGGGGGTCAAGCTGGGCTGCGGAGCTGCTGGGCTGAAGCTTCTGGCTATCTTGAGTCTATGTACCAAGTTTGGTGTTGATACGTGAAAGTGTTGCTAATTATAGTGCCCCTGGTGGTCAAACATCACTAAATCTGTTGGGCATCCTCAGGATGGGATCCCGAGTCCATGTACCAAGTTTGGTTTCCATACATGAAAGTGTTGCTGAGATATGGATTAACTTCCTGTTTGAACTGATGGTGGCGCTGGAGTGTTCAATGCAGAGGCACAAAGTGATGTGAGTGATTGGAAAGTTATGCAGCAAAGGGCTGTAAGCAATGTAAGCTGTACGCACTTTAATGAACTTAAAATCAAATACGCATGTCCAATATTGAGCTGATGGTGGCGCTAGAGCATTCAATGCATTGGCACACAAATTGATGTGAGTTATTGTGGTGTTATGCAGCACAGAGTTGTAAGCAAAGTAAGCAGCATGCATTTCAAAGAATTTACAAGCATAAATGCATGTTAAACATTGAACTACTGGTGGCGCTAGAGTGTTCAATGCAGAGCCATGAAAATTGGTGTGAGTGATTGCGACAGTGTCTTGACTCCAGGTACCAAGTTTGGTTACGCTAAGTCATAGCATCTGTGAGATGACAGCCCACTTCCTTTTCGATTGCCTCTCACGGGGGAATAAACTTGAAATTGAAAAATCTTCTAAATGACTTTTGTGCGGCTTGGTCTGAAGATCATCTGTGTCAAGTTTCGAGCGAATCGAACAAACTTTGTGACCCGTGAAGATTTTTAAAGCTTTCTGACATAATCCAACATGGCGGATGTCCAACATGGCCGAAAGTGACGGGCCATGTATCATTGAACTCAGGTTGATGCAAGGATCACAACGCTACCTCACTTGTGAAAATCACATGCACGAGTCAAGGTCCACGTCACAAATGCATTTTCAACTTTCACCCATTGGTGGCGCTAGAGTGTTGGGCATAGAGGTCTGTTAATTGGTGAGAGTGATCAGGGGACTGTCCTGAATATGTTTGCTGAATTTCATAACGTTCGACCAAGCGGTTCAATTTTCGGCAAAATTTTGACCCGTTGGTGGCGCTAGACGGCTGGGTTTAGAGGTCCGTAAATGAGTGGGAGTGATAGACTCAGTGTACTGTTCCGAAACTTTCAGCCAAATTTCAGCACTTTTTACCAAGGCATTTTATGGGCTGCCATAGACTTCAATTGCAGAGGAAGTATAATAATAAGAAAACATAGAATCACTATAGGTTGTCTCGCAGCTTCGCTGCTTGACCCCCAATAATAAGAAAACATAGCAACACCATAGGTTGTCTCACAGCTTCGCTGCTTGACCCCCAATAATAAGAAAACATAGAATCACTATAGGTTGTCTCGCAGCTTCGCTGCTTGACCCCCAATAATAAGAAAACATAGAATCACTATAGGTTGTCTCGCAGCTTCGCTGCTTGACCCCCAATAATAAGAAAACATAGAATCACTATAGGTTGTCTCGCAGCTTCGCTGCTTGACCCCCAATGAGAAAACATAGCAACACTATAGGTTGTCTCGCAGCTTCGCTGCTTGACCCCCAATAAGAAAACATAGAATCAATCACTATATGTTGTCTCGCAGCTTTGCTGCTTGACCCCCAAATAACAAATAAGCTCTGATAATAAAATAAATGAGAAATTGCACGACAACTACCAGCAGTAGGGCACCTTTGGCTTAATTGGGTGCAGTTGCTCTTCCTCACACTGGCCCTCATTTATCAAAGGAACGTAGAAATGAGCGCAAATCTGAACGCATGATTCATTTTACGATAGGACCCACGTGAGATTTACGAAACGTATCGTATCACACCAATCCCAGCGTACGAAGGAGCTTGGTGTTGATAAATACGGCGGCTGAGATCGATCGTAATTAACGTAACACGCCCCTATAAAAGAAGTCTCGCCCCTAACTTTTACGACATGGAGAAACATCCAACGGCAAAGAAGAAGCAGATTTTTTCAGAAACAGAAATGGAGACACTCGTGTCACTTGTTGATGCGCCCTATGGATGCGCCCCCCCCAAGGACACTCACCCCTGCCCACCCAGCACCCCCACCCCTCACCCGCCTGGACATACTTCATATTATTTATAGTAATGTTATTTATTGTATTATTTATTCTCATCTGCCGTTGCACCCCCCACCCCCATATCCATACAATCCACATTCATCTGTTGTACCGTTCCGTTGTATTGCACTAGCGCACTATTGCATCACCTGTACACTTCTTGTATTATATTACTATTTCTCGCACTACCTGTACATTGTTTACATTTTTTTAAAAATTTTTTATACTGTTTACAGTTTCTGCTAGTGTTAATAACCGTTTACTACCTCGACGATCACTACCTCCACCTGCACTGTTTACTGTCACTTTAATAACTACTGCCACTTTTCATGTTTTTCAATTTTGCACTCTGCACCTTATTCTGCATTTCTGCATTTCAACCCGCACCTTTATCGCTCATTTGCACTTCTGGTTAGAACGCCAACTGCATTTTGTTGTCCCTGTACTTGTACTCTGCACAATGACAATAAAGTTTAATCTAATCTAATCTAATTAAGGGCAAGCAAAAATACGCTATATGGAAACAAATCATTGTTGCAGTCAACAGTGTGTCCCATGTTCAGCGGGCTACGGAAGAGGTTATAATTAATTGAATAATTAGGAATAATTAGGAATAATAATTAGGAATAATAGTTAGGAATAATTAATTGAATAATTAATTAAATGTAAAATTGATTTTAAATTGATCCATCTTAAAACATTTCACATTTGACCTATAGGCTATTGTTTGCATTGCGTTAAAGTTATTTTATTCCGAATAAGGTGAAGAAAAAGTTGTCCGACTCTTGCGGATATACCAGTCTCGCCACTGTTCGCACTCGAAAAAGTTGCGTACACGAGCTCAGACCTGACGTGAGATTTCATCGCAGCCTGCGCTCACGTTCAAATTGATAAATGCCAAGCTCAACGTGGAAATGAGCGTATGTCCATTTTACGCCCATTTTCTGTCGTACGCTCGTTTGATAAATGAGGGCCACTGTGAGGAAGTTGAGAGAAGGGTTGCCAAGTTGACTCTCATATAACTTGTGGTAACCTCCAGTGGTTGTCTCACTGAAATCACCAACTTCAAAATGTTCTTAACTTGCTTGACACTGCTTATAGCTGCTTGCAGCTGTATTCATTATTATTATTAATATTTACACTTGTGTTCATTATTCATTTGGTAACTCATTATCAGAAGCTTGAAATGATAAATTTGGCTCAGTTCAACTGACTGATAACCGCCTGCAGGTACCTCCACAAGCCCTACCTCATCAGCGGGAACAAGTTTGACCTAAGGATCTACGTCTACGTGACTTCCTATGACCCGCTGCGCATCTACATCTTCTCTGATGGCCTTGTCCGCTTCGCCAGCTGCAAGTAGGATAACCACACCCTCCTAACCCCACCTTGCACCCTGCTAACCCCACCTGTCCTCTGCCCAACACAATCCTTACCACATTCTCCTAACCCCACCCTGCACTCTGCTAACCCCAACCCTACACCATCCCAACCACACACCCTCCTTAGCCCACCTGCCCTTCTCCCAACAAACTCTACCTACATCCTCCAAATGCCATCCTACACTCTGGTCATCACATACCTATCTAACTCCTAACCCCTCCCTTCACCTTTACCCCATGTCCTCCCAACCCTAACCCCATTTTACTTCCTTCTAACCCCACACCCATCTTACCCCACCCTCTGCCCAGCACACTCCTAACTCTACCCTAACCACACCTTATTTGGTCCCAACTCCTACCCTACGTCCAGCTTACCCCACCCTTCCAGCCCCACATTGACCCACCCTGATAACCCTACCCCACTCCCACATAACCCCACCCTAAATCCAGCTAACCCCACTGTACTTACTCCACCTTCCCTACATCCAACACCCTGCTAGCCTGACATCCTGCGAACCCCACACCCTTCACCCTACCCTCTATCCACCCAACATTCTCCACCCCCACCCTTCTTCCATCCTCCTACCCCACCCTCCTTACACCCTCCTACCCCCACCCTCCCTCCAGCTGGACCTAACAAAATGAACTCTCTCTCTTTGTGTGTTTGTGTGTGTATGTAGGTACTCTTCCTCCATGAGGAGTCTTGGTAATAAGTTCATGCACCTCACCAACTACAGCGTGAACAAGAAGAACTCTGAGTACCAGACCAACAGTGATAACAAGGCTTGCAAGGGACACAAATGGTGATGTCAACTCATCTATATCTGTATATTTTAATATGAAAGCGCTGTGGCATATCTATGTATCTATATCTAAACTATATATATATTTATTGGGCTCTGAAGGCGTTTTGAAAGAAAATCTATATACTTATCAGTGGCAAGCGGTGACTTTTGAGGCGAGGCATGTTGATGGGCTCGCCCCCAACCCCACCAACACAGACTAGTGATCAGCCAGTGTTTCCCCTAGATTTTTTTGTAGCAGTGGTGCTGTGTGTTGGTAACCTAGCAACACTAGGGGGGTCCGGGGGCATGCCCCCCCGGAAGAAAATTTTAAAAAATAACCCTTTAAATGGTTACTTCTGGTGAGATTTTTATGAAAAAAAGTTAGATTGAGCTTCCAAATATGACATAACAACCAACAGAGTCAAGGTATCTGCTGAGACCAGATCATTGTGAAAATGTGCGATCACACTGTTCAATATTGCGATGACGATATGACTTGCGATAATAAATAAGAAAAGAGTAAAATTTTGGTCATGGTGAATACGTCGATATGAATTTAAACAAATTTGCATATCGTGACGTCACTGACCGCGTCTCCATCCCGTAAAAGTTTAGTGGTCTCCTTGACATCAGTCGACACGTCACTTTATAGCGGTGTCGAGATATTTCAATGCATTTTTTCATGTAGGACCTATTGCTACGGTGCCTGAACCCAAAGTAATAATTTAGCCTTCTATAACTTTGAACGGTGACTGTGAACATTTTCTTTACTGCAGCCGCAGCCATCATAACAGACAAGCAAACCATTGATGAAATGAAGCGAATATAAAAGAAAGAACGTAGCCTACGTGTGTGTGTATGTAGGCAATTTATATTCGCGATACTTTCTAAAATATAATTAATAGGGTTTTATTGTAGTTGCATTAGTTATTTGAAGAGTTAAAAAAATAAACGTCTGTCTTAACGCAAGTATACAACCGGCAAGTCAGTCGGACTAAAAGGGAAAAATAAATATTTGGGTCGGTCCTAAATTGACAGGGTGGGTCGGGTTACTGCAAACCACAATATTTAAGGATGATTTAATAAGGATGGACCGAGTGTGCGTGGCGAACTTATCGCATTACAGACCAGCTTTTGTGATTTGTTTATCATGAACGCTCACATCGCGATGACGATGAAAATTGAGACGATGAGTCCATACAAAGTACTGATAAACTAAATTAAAAATGTTTATTTTGTGTAGTTGTATATTGCAATAATAATGTATGGTTGTCACAAAATCCCACGGCACACCTGGACTTGCCTCACGGCACACCGTTTGGGAAACAATGGTCTAATGAATGTGACGTTACTCCAAGCACAGTGGACTAGTTCACTAACGACATGAAGTAAAAAGCATAGGGGTAAAACTAGACAGTATAGGCCTACATATCTAAAAAAAAAAAAGTGCTTTTTTGGGTTTTTTTTTGCAGTGGCGCTGACAATCCAGCAGCGGTGGTGCACCGCTGCTGAATGCATATAGGGGAAACACTGGATCAGCCATGACAAATTTTGGCTATGACACTAAGAAATTGTAAATAACAGTGAAAATATGACACACACTCACTAAACCCGCAACAAAAGCGCTTCTTACATGTAATTTCCAGTTGAATTATTTAGATTCTGTGTCAGTACGTTACCTTGGTTTTCAAGTTGCGTCTCTTTTCAAGTAATGCATGCATTTAACTTTTCCTACTTGTTTATGTGCATTGAAAACACCTCCTTCTGCCAACCTGATATAGTATTTTGTACAAACCCGATTCCAAAAAAGTTGGGACACTGTACAAATTGTGACTAAAAATAGAATGCAATGATGTGGAAGTTTCAAATCTTAATATTTTATTCAGAATATAACATAGATGACATGTCAAATGTTTAAACTGAGAAAATGTATAATTTTAAGGGAAAAATAAGTTGATTTTCAATTTTATGGCATCAACATATCTCAAAAAAGTTGGGACAAGGCCATGTTTACCACTATGTGACATCCCCTCTTTTTTTATATAATAATAATAATAATAATAATAATAATAATAATATAATTATTGGGACCTTGTGGTCTTTATTTGTCATTCCCATGTGACATGGGAACGAAATTCGTTCTCTGCATTTGACCCATCCTATTGTACATATTGTACATAGGAGCAGTGGGCTGCTATGATCAGCGCCCGGGGAGCAAGTTGGGGTTCAGGGTTCAGTGTCTTGCTCAACGACACTTCGACATGTAGACAGTTTTATAGCAGTCTGCAAACGTCTGGGGACTGAGGAGACAAGTTGCTCAAGTTTAGGAATAGGAATGTTGTCCCATTCTTGGCTAATACAGGCTTCTAGTTGCTCAACTGTCTTAGGTCTTCTTTGTCGCATCTTCCTCTTTGTGATGCGCTAAATGTTTTCTATGGGTGAAAGATTTGGACTGCAGGCTGGCCATTTCAGTACCCGGATCCTTCTTCTACGCAGCCATGATGTTGTAATTGATGCAGTATGTGGTCTGGTTGGAAAACGCAAGGCCAAACCCTAAAAGAGATGACGTCTGGATGAGAGCATATGTTGTTCTAGAACTTGGATATACCTTTCAGCATTGATGGTGCCCTTCCAGATGTGTAAGCTGCCCATGCCACACACACTCATGCAACCCCGTACCATCAGAGATGCAGGCTTCTGAACTGAGCGCTGATAACAATTTGGGTTGTCCTTGTCCTCTTTAGTCCGAATGACATGGCGTCCCAGTCTTCCAAAAAGAACTTCAAATTTTGATTCGTCTGACCGCAGAACAGTTTTCCACTTTGCCACAGTCCATTTTAAATGAGCCTTGGCCCAGAGAAAACGCCTGCGCTTCTGGATCATGTTTAGAAATGGCTTCTTTTTTGACCTATAGAGTTTTAGCCGGCAACGGCGAATGGCACGGTGGATTGTGTTCACCGACAATGTTTTCTGGAAGTATTCCTGAGCCCATTTTGTGATTTCCATTACAGTAGCATTCCTGCATGTGATGCAGTGCCCGAAGATCACGGGCATCCAGTAGGGTTTTCCGGCCTTGACCCTTACGCACAGAGATTGTTCCAGATTCTCTGAATCTGTGGATGATATTATGCACTGTAGATGATGATAACTTCAAACTCTTTGCGATTTTTCTCGGAGAAACTCCTCTGATATTGCTCCACTATTTTTCACCGCAGCATTTGGGGAGTTGGTGATCCTCTGCCCATCTTGACTTCTGAGAGACACGGCCACTCTGAGAGGCTCTTTTTATACCCAATCATGTTGCCAATTGACCTAATAGGTTGCAAATTGGTCCTCCAGCTGTTCCTTGTGTACATTTAACTTTTCCGACCACTTATTGCTACCTATCCCAACTTTTTTGGAATGTGTAGCTCTCTTGGAATGTGTAAGATAAGATAAGATATTCCTTTATTAATCCCCCTTAGGAGAAATTCACAGTGACCAGCAGTACAAGGGGATAGAGGAGTGCGATAAAAAACCTGACTATAGACAATAAACAATAAATAAGATTTACCTAAATAAGATTAGTTTTATAAAACACAGGATATGATGTTATCACCCTAAAGTGCAGCGGACTTTGCATGACAGGGGCGTCCTTCTCCCTGAGCCAAGCTTGTGCCTGACCGCATACCTAAATGGGACTAGGTGTTGCAATCCTAACTGTACTCTGAGAACTGTGGGTGGGGATGTCATCTCAGGGTTGGGTGGAAGGGGCCAAGGGTTTCATCGGGGTCGTCAGGTGGGCGCCCTCCATCCTGGGTGCTGACTGGGCCCCACGACAACTCAAGAGGGTTCAGCAGCAACACCTGGCGTCCCAGGTGTGCCCCCCTCTTCCTTGCCCCCTTCCAGATGCCGTCTTGACTTCAGTAGTCATTTTGGAGACCAGCTGTTGTCTCTCCTTCTGATCCAGAGCCACTGGCTTGCTCTTTCAGCAGCACTGGACAGGGCTTTGATGAAATTATATGTGAGCTCTTAAAATGCAGCGGACTTTGCATGAAAGGGGCGTCCTTCTCCCTGAGCCAAGCTTGTGCCTGACCACATACCTAAATGGGACTAGGTGTTGCAATCCTAACTGTACTCTGAATATATGTATGTATGAGAACCTATATACATACATAGTACTCATCTTTGAGATGAACAGTGCAATTGGTAGATGAACATACATAGTAGTCATCTTTGAGATGGACAGTGCAGTTGGTAGATAAACATACATAGTAGTCATCATTGAGATGAACAGTGCAATTGGTAGATGAGTAGATGAATAGTGCAATTGATAACAGAGTCTTACTGAGGTGTAGATATAAAATTAAAAATAGATGTGCAGTTGTAAGTTGTGCAAAATAGATGTGCATATGTGCAAAATGCAAAATGTTCAAATTATACAGGAAATTCCAGGTAGTGTAGGTAAAACATGTGAGAAGACCTAAAATAACGACGGCTTAGAAAACAGTCCTGAGGTGTGTGGTGTGGTATTCAGTCCATTATCTGGTGGCGTTGGGGCTTTCGCGACGTTGGGAGCGGGTGGTTGAGGTGTTGTAGAGTCTGATAGCTGAGGGATGAAAGAGCCCCCCAAGCGCTTTGAGGCACGTGGCTTAGTGAGCCTGTGGCTGAATGTGCTCCTGAGTTGCCTCAGCTCGGCATAGAGAGGGTGAGAGGGGTTGTCCAGGATCGTCTGCAGCTTTCCCCTCATCCTCCTCTCTGTCACCGCCTCTACACAGTCCAGCTTCATCCCCACCACAGAGCTCGCCTTCCTCATCAGCTTATTCAGCTTGCTGGCACCACCGCTCCCAATGCCTCCTCCCCAGCACACAGCAGCGAAGAAGGTGACACTGGCTACCACAGACCACGGTAGAACATCTGTAGCAGCCTAGTGCACACATTGAATGAGCTGAGCCTCCTCAGGAAGAACAGGCTACTCTGTCCCTTCCTGTAGAGGGCCTCAGTGTTGTCCGACCAGTCCAGTTTATTGTTCAGGTGCACCCCAAGGAACTTACAGGTATCCACCATCTCCACCTCCTCCCAATTTATGGAAACCGGTAATGGGGGGCTCTTTCTGCGGCGGAAGTCCACCACCAGCTCCTTGGTTTTCCCGGTGTTGAGCTGAAGGTGGTTCCCATCACACCATCCCACAAAGTTCTTCACTAGTTCCCTGTACTCCTCCTCCTTGTTGTCTGTGATGCATCCAACAATGGAGGAGTCGTCAGAGAACTTCTGCAGGTGGCATGTTCGGGAGTTGTAGCAGAAATCCGAGGTGTAAAGGGTGAACAAGAATGGTGAAAGTACAGTTCCCTGGGGTGTGCTGGTGTTGCTTGTCACCGTGTCTGACAAGCAGTGTCGCAGCCTTACATACTGCGGCCTGTCCGTGAGGTAGTTTGTAATCCATGCCACCATGTCAGGATCGACCTGCATCACCAGGAGCTTCTCAGCCAGCCGGCCTGGCTGGACGGTGTCGAAAGCACTGGAGAAGTCGAAGAACATGATCCTCACCATGCTCTGCGGCCTCTCCAGGTGTGTATAAGCTCTGTGAAGCAGGTAGATGATGGCATCCTCCACACCAATGTGGGTCTGGTACGCAAACTGCAGTGGGTCCAGGCAGTCACGCACCATGGGCTTGAGGTGATCCAGAACCAACCTCTCGAAGGTCTTCATGACATGTGACGTTAGAGCCACAGGTCTGAAGTCCCCTGGAGCATTGGGACGACCCTTCTTCGGCACAGGGACTACGCAGGATGTCTTCCATAGAGTTGGCACCTTTTTCAGCCTCAGGGAGAGGCCGAAAAGATGCATGAACACTCCTGCCAGCTGCTCCGCACAGATTTTGAGCACCCTCGGGCTGATGTCATCGGGTCCTCTGGCCTTGTTTGGCCTGATCCTTGTGAGCTGCCGTCTCACGTGGCTGGTGTTGATTGTTGGGGTTGTTAATGCTGGGGTCGCAGGAATAGTAGGGGGTGTGGTGAGGGGATGACTGTCCTCTGGGCTGGACATTGGTCCAGCCTCCCTGTAAGTGTGGAACGGAAGAGAGAGAGAGGGTGGTGCTGGGAGGGGAGGTGCAAGAGCTGCCATGCCCGGGTCTAGTGGTACAGCAGGGAGATGAGTAGGGCAGGAGGGGGGATGGGGTGTTGGTCTGGCCCCAGTTGGTGAGGCAAATCTGTTAAAAAACAGGTTTAACTCGTCGGCCCATTCCTTTGTCCCCTCCTGTGATCCTCCGGCAGTTTTCATGCCAGTGATGGTTCTCACCCTTGCCCACACCTCTCGGGAGTTGTTCTGCTGCAGCTTCCCCTCTATTCTGCTTTTGTAGCAGTCCTTAGCCCTCCTCAGTTCCCTCGTCAGCTCTCTTTGTATCTCCCTCTGTGTGTCCTCATTGTCTCTTGCCATGAAGGCTCTCCTCTTCCGGTTCAACAGGACTTTGATGTCCCTGATGATCCAGGGTTTGCTATTGGGGAAGCAGCGGACCTTCTTGGTAGGGACAACACTCTCCTCACAGAACTTTATATAGTCTGTGACGCATTGAGTGAGACCCTCAATATCGTCACGGTAGTCTTCCTGAAACATCCCCCAGTCTGTTGTCCTGTAGCACTCCCTTAGGGCCTCCTCTGCCTCCTCAGACCACTGCCGCACAGTCCTGGTGGTTGTCTCCTCACAAGAGGCTTGTATATAGGAGACAGTAGTATCAAGCAGTGGACTGATTTGCCCAGGGGGGGAAGGGCTGTTGCACTGTATGCCTTACGCATTGGCATACAGTAAGTCCAAGGTCTTATCTCCTCTGGTGCTGCTCACATACTGGGTGAAGTCAGTCAGTGTCTTTGATATGATGACATGGCCGTTTACTATAATGAGAGCGTTGGGGTGTCTACTCTGCAGGTCTGCGACGGTGGAATGAAGCTCTGGAATGAAGTGTTGGTCTCATGAAATCCAAAATGAGCCAATATTTGGCATGACATTTCAAAATGTCTCACTTTCAACATTTGCTATTTTATCTATATTCTATTGTGAATAAAACATAAATTTATGAGATTTGTAAATTATTGCATTCCTTTTTCATTCACAATTTGTACAGTGTCCCAACTTTTTTGGAATCGGGTTTGTATTAAATGACCATAATAATGCAATCTATATCTATACTTTGAATCTACAGGGCTCTGATGACTCTGTGGCAGTATATCTATATCTATACTATATATATCACCAGGGCTCTGAAGGTGCTGTTACAGTATATCTATATCTATACTATATATCTCCAGGGCTCTGAAGGCGTTGTGGCAGTACCTTGGTGCTAAAGGGATCAACACTACTGTGATCTGGGACAAGATCAAAGACATGGTTATCAAGACCATCATCGCGTGAGTCTCTGCGCCCTCCACTCGTCTCCTCCCCCTCCACTAGTCTCCTTCCCCTCCACTAGTCACCCCCTCTACTAGTCTGCTCAAAGTATTTCTAACAACTTTTAGTGTATGATGCATGAATATGTTTCTGTGTGTGTGTGTGTGTGTGTGTGTGTGTGTGCAGGTCTGACCCCTACATCAACAGTCTACTGAAGATGCATGTGCGTTCCCCCTACTGCTGTCATGAGCTGTTTGGGTTTGACATCATGCTGGATGACAAGCTTAAACCTTGGGTGTTGGAGGTCAACATTTCTCCCAGGTGTGTTTCGTTTACACATACACTTGTATATATTTGTATCTATATATCTCGTGTGCATTTCCACGTGTTAAGCATGTATTTGTGTGTATTTTCCTCTATTCCCATGGATATAGTCTCCACTCCAACACAGCTCTGGATGTGACCATCAAAGGTCAGATGATGAGAGATGTGCTGAACCTGGCTGGTTTCCTGCTCCCTCCCAGAGAGCAGGTAGCGGCCTGTAGCCATGGTGCCTCAAGCTCTTCCAGCAGGTGGGGAGGAAGTACTGCACCTCACACCACACACACATATATGATTAACCTCAATTTTAACCACAGATTAACCTCAGATTTTCATGGAATTTCTTATCAGATTAAACCACAGATTGACTTCACATTATCTTCATATTGACGTTACAATTAGATTAGATTCAACTTTACTGCACAATGACAATAAAGTTGAATCTAATCTAAACATTGACGTTACAATTACAGATCTGTATCCATCAGATTATACCAGTTAAACATAACATTAGCATTACATTAACATCACATTAACCATCACATTAACATCACCTTGACAGTTGACACGCGGAGAGGTCAGTGGCTGGGTAGAGGCTTTGGCTATTCTTAAATGGAGATTCTCAAAGATGCAAGGGGTAGGTCTTTTTATTTGACAACCATCCGTTCAAAGCAGTGTGCAGTTTACACATGACATTGCAGTCCATAAAAACAAGACAAGATGTTATATTATGACTATTATGACGAGCAAAAAAAAGTAACTATTTTCCCATGCACTCATACCAGTTGTTTCCCTAAATGTTTTTGTAGCAGTGGTGTTCTGAGTTAGTAAGAAAAATTTGAAAAATGACTCAATCAATAGATTCAAGGCATCTGCTGAGATCATTGTACAAATGTGCCTTGAACTGGGCAGAAACAAAGTTCATAACTTGTGTTAATTTTATCTTAATGTTCTTTGATATTCATCATATGCCTTAGAAAAGATAAAAGTGGCACAATATGGAAATGTATTTGTGGAATCTAATTTATTTGGCTAAGTATGAAAGTAAACTAGACAGATTTAATGGCACAGGGTACATTCTGATGGCGAGCATTTGATTTTTCTTGGCTTTTCAAAAAACAGCTCCAAGGCTCGCTGATCATTTCCTTGTGATATGGGGCCCATTGATACGGATGGCAAACAAGTCGCCAAATGGTCCCCTTGGAGCTTATTCCGCAGATCCGTCTTCACCTACAAATAAAGCCAATAGTACATTTCGGAAAATGTGAAAATGATCATTACTGTCAAGTGTTTTTCTGGAAAATGACTTAGCATTAAGTTGTATTGCACAGACTCCCAATCAAACCAGAGAATTTCCTGTTCCATGTATCAGTAAAATAAGTCCAACCCACATTCTGATCACTTCAGAATCAAAACATGTATGCAAATATCATTAACTGCGACTGGTGTGGCTGGAGCTGTAGTAATGTAATATAATGTAATAAATCCGTAGCCTAGTATTCCAGAGGAGTTTTGACTTTTAAAAAACCGTTTAGACAACAACTATTAGGCTTCGCAAGCATAATTCTAATGTCAAATTATTGTCATTGATTTACGTTCACAACTGTGGTGTTGGGAAAGTGCGCCCGAGCGAGCATCATAGCAATGTAGTAAGTTGTACCAATCAGAGAAACTTTATAATCTTTGTTTTTTGTGTCCGTCAAAGATTCTAGACGTTTGGTTTCAGTAGAGTAGTGTTTTGCCTATGAGTGTGGACAGCAGGTCTGAGGGGGCTTCAGACAGCTCTGTCAAGTTTACCTAGCTAGCTGCTAGCAACTTTTAATGCAAGCTAGCAGCTGGTCTAATTAATGTAACGTTAATCCAACAAGCGCAGTAATTCAATCACCACATTGGGTCAACATTAAAATCAGAGACGGTTAATAAAGGATCTAACGAATATTTGGTACTTGTTTTTATTATAGCCTAACTACTATACAAATGTTGTCCACATCACATCTGGCTTCGATGAGTCGCCTGTTGCAGCCTTTGAATAGGATGACAAGGATTTCAGTCACTCAACTTAAACGGCTTAAGCAGGTCCAAGTAGCTCACAAATAAATGCCATATGGTAAAATATGGTATTAATAATGGCACAATGCTATTCAAGAGCATGAAACCACCATACCAAAACAGGCTTTTCGTTTCTTCTTTCTAGTAAAGCTGTGGTGTTATGGCTCACGCTCAAGCATATCACTTAGCCAGGGTAAGCACATAATTCCTCTGCCTACCCTCTTTAACTGAAAAACACACAAACCAGGTAATAGACATGTGCAGAATGCAAAATCTCCTGAATGAGGCATCCCCAGGAGGGGAGGCAGAAGAACTATGCCAGCTCTGGCCATTAAGTAACGAGAGGTGGGAACACGGGCCCTAGTACCTCACACCCAGGGTTGAAAATAGTTTTTATTTCTTGCCGGTACTATCATATTGACCATATTGACATGGTGGGCCGAAAAATACATTTAAATATTTATATAGTCTACTTATCACACATTCACTAGGACCTTTCACTCTAGTACTTTTATAACACTAGTATATCTCTTTCATCCCCCTGTATCATCATTACAAATACATTAAACATCATTTCAACAACACAATCATTTTAATAACTTTTATTAGCTGAAGAGTTGAAAACTATCTTGACTTTTCATTTTGGACAGTGAAACAGAACAAAAAAGTGAAAGTTTAGGTAAAACACTTATAGAAACGCTTCTGAGTGACTTAATAATCATTTCATAATCACACTGTTGATAAAGCAAAAAAAAGCATGACTGTGCGTTATCCAGCAGCAGATCATAACAGGAAGAGACCGGAGCGGGGAGCCCGGTGATTAGCTTAACTTCCAAACAAACCTTTATGTTTAACGGCTCACGTTAACAAAACAGAGAATCATTTAACCAAATGATCTACAATTTCGCATTCGCTTTTTTTCCGCGTTTCCGCTCCGCAATCCGAATCCGCCTTGGTGTGGAAGGGCCTTAACAGTCAATTTTCTTGCTATCATTGAAAGTGGGCAGTTGAGAGAACCCATCGGACATCACATAACAAAACACCAGCAACTGACCATGTAAAGCACATTATAACATGAATACACATCACAGATGAGATATTTTCACGGTCTATACTTTGGGTTCGGTCTGCAAATGCGTCCTGAGCGTGATTTGTATTGTGTGGTACTGTTCTCAGTGGGGAAGTGTGGTATAGGTATTGGCTGGGGAGGGGATGTGTGTTTTGGGTGCATGGCATTTGGTTCTGGAATGTGGGGTGTACAGTCCATTTTGCAGGGACCGGAGTTCAGTGAGTCTGGGTCTTCTGCATGATGGAGTAGTGGTGGCTCAGCGACAGGAAGGATGTGGTTTCTTCTGTATGTACCTCCATTGGATTGGATGACATAAGAACGTGGCTCCTTGCGTATCTCCTTTACCGTCCCAAGTTGGTCATATCCTTTAGGAGTCTGCATACGCACCACTTGTCCCTCCATTAATGGCTGTAGAGGGCGACTCGATTTTTCATAGTGTCGCTTCAGGGCGAGTCTTTTGTTGAAGAGGTGGGCGTTTATTTCCTGGGCTTTTTTCAGAGCCGCTTCCAGTAGTTTGCTGCTTACCGGAATGGCTGCGCGTGTCTGTTGTGACATCAGACATTCAGCAGGGGAGCCTAACGTTGTGTCACAGGGAATGTTTCTGAGGTTCAGAAGGTTGGGGAGAAAATATGTTCCATCTCTGTGTGATCTCTCCATCTGCTTGGCACTGAGGACTGCTCTCTCTGAAGTCTGTTTGATTGGGGAAATTCAGGGCTGCTAGTAGCATGGATGAAATCCCATTGTTTGGCAAAGTCCTTGAAGTGCTAGCTGGTATACTGTCTAGCATTGTCAGAGAAGAGGGTGTGTGGCATGCCATGGACTGAGAAGTGTCGTTTCAGCTTGGAGATCACACTTAAAGATGTGATGTCAGGGAGAAGTTCGATCTCGAACCATCCAGAATATGAATCGACAAGCACTTGGTAGTACTTTCCATGCCACTCAAAGATGTCTGTGGCCACCATGGACCATGGAAGGTCTGGAACTGGGTGGAGTTCCAAAGGTTGTTTCTGTTGATGGGGCCTGGTACTGCTCCGTAGCAGTACCAGCTCCGTAGAGATGTCGTTCGACATTGTTGGCCAGAAGATGATGCTTCTTGCTCTGTGCTTGGTTGCTTCAGCACCTGGTTGGCCTTTGTGCACAATGTTTATGTAATCTCTATACAGAGACTGGGGGATGATGGTTTTGTGGCTTTTCATGACAATTCCATCTTCCACCGTGAGCTCATCTCTATATGGGAAGAAGACTCTCACAGCAGGTTGGAGCTGGCTTTTTTTGGTGGGCCAGCCTTTCTGAATTACTGTGTTGAGGGTTTGTAGGTCATCCGCTTTTGTGTGCCTCCTGAGTTACTCCAGATGGGCTGTAGAGATGTAACTCACTGACATGACTTCAAAAGTGTCCTCCTCAGCAGGGGTCTGGGGGATAGGTGTATTCGGGGCTCTTGAAAGGGTGTCCGCCAGATACATATACTTGCCCTTTTTGTACACCAGACTGATATCGAAGCACTGCAGTTTGAGTAGCATTCTCTGAAGCCAGGCTGGGGCGGTATGAATGGGCTTTTCAGGATTGTGACAAGAGGTTAGTGGTGGGTTTCCACAATTGTGCGTCTTAGAGTACCATAGTAAGCGCTATATAAATCAGATTTATTATTATTATTAATTGTGGCTTTTCCATGTAGTCCTTGAATTTTGTGCAGGCAAACACAACAGCTAGAAGCTCTCTTTCGATCTGGGCATATCGTGTTTCGGTGTCTATTAGAGTTTGTGATGCAAACGCTACTGGTCTGCCATTTTGTATGCACGCAGCCCCAAGTCCATAGCATGATGCGTCACAGGTAAGCGTGACTGGGGCCTTGAAGTCGTAGTAAGCTAACAATAACACCGGCTGGACAGACACGATTTGAGGCGGTCAAATGCCTCTTGATGTTGTTCGAACGCTACAGTGGTGCAGCACCACATTGCTGCACCACTGGTGCAGCAATGTCACTGAAGTTTGGGATGTACTTGCCAAGGTAGTTCACCATGCCAAGGAAGCGCTGTAGTGAAGTGACGTCCATGGGGATTGGCATAGCAGTGATTGCTGCAGTTTTCGAGGGGTCAGCTTTTAAGCCTCGGCTTGTCAAGATATGACCTACATGGCACACTTGGTCCAGGCGAGATGCACTTTGCTGGATTCAATCTGAGGTTGACCTCTCTCACTCTTTCAAGTACTCTCTTGAGGTTGGCATCATGTTCAGCTACACTGCAGCCTCCGATGATGATGTCATCAACGATGACTGAGCATGGATAACCCGTGAATAGCTGTTCCATTGAGCGCTGAAACACCTCGCTGGCGGAGCTGATGCCAAAGGGCATCCGTAGGAATCTGTAGCGTTCGAACGGGGTGCCGAATGTTGTCAACATTGAGGATTTCTTGTCGAGGGGTATCGGCCAGAAGGAGTTCTTTGCGTCGAGAACAGAGAACACTGTTGCTCCTGACATCTGCGCTGCCACTTCCTCAACACTGCGCATAAAAACTTACCTTGGTTGTAATTCAGATATTTGTATCAAATGGCAGTTTGACGAGCGAATCAATTGCACGGCAGTGAATTGAGCAGAGGATAGTGAAAAGGTTCACAGCTGTAGCGTGTGTCAATCATGCCAATGCTGCTTAATTGTTCTCAGCTGGAAAGTTGATTAGCGGAGTCATAGTAACAATGGGATTACGGGCTCAGTTAGTTGTAGGCTATCTATACAGGGAATTTCATGCTTTTTTAATCACAAATAGCTCAAAACTTATAAAGGTTTCATGTCTGAAAAGTAGATAGGACATCTACAATTAACGAGACCTTTGTAATGATGTTAGATCTGTATCATGTGATCCAATGGTACGGCGGGAATTAATTGCAGAAAAAAGTCGCAAGAACCGACCACCCACCTTATCTATGCCGGTGACCTACCAGTCACCTACCTGCCACAGACGACTTCCAGCTGTTTGTGTATTACCTGGAAAATGGCTCTCACATCGCTTTGACGGATAACTTTTTTTTTTGCCTTCCGCCGCCGTTCCATTGCATCGTTCCAGTACTGGCGCTGCCTAACTAGCATCCCGGCTAGTCAGCGGCTAGCGAGGCTTGGTGGCGTCCGTCCTTGGTTGGCATGGCGTTCAGGTATTCCTCCGCACAACTCCTCAAACTCAACTCTGCAGTCTCTCCTGGACTTAACATCCCCATCATAAAAGAACTCAGAATCTTGCGTCGCACCCGTTATGCCCACCGGAGTACACGCAGAAACTTTGTTTACCACCAGCAGCCTGAGCAGTGTATTCTGGACGCCTGTCGCGCAACTGACACGTCATCAGAGCACAGCTACCAAGAGGCTATTCCATGGAAAACGTGGAGTGGATTACAGCCTACTCCGGCCCCTACAGAGACACTCCGCTACCACCAACCCAGCAACCCCTGCTAAATTTGAACTTTTTAATGCACAGTCCCTCAATAACAAGGCATCTTTTATTCATGACCGTATCATCAACGAGGAGATACACTTTATGTGCCTAGTTGAAACCTGGCAACAACCAGATGTTTATACTGGTCTTAATGAAGCATGTCCCCCTGGCTACACCTACCTCAGCAAGGCCCGCACCACTGGCCGGGTATACTTTCAGTTGTCCCCCCTGCCCCTGCCGGTCCACTCCTCATTTGAATGTCTTGCATTCAAATGCAAACCGCCACTTTCCACTACAATCCTCCTGATCTACCGGCCCCCCAAACCAAACCCGGCCTTCATCCCCAAGATACATGACCTCCTCACTACACTCTACACAACCTCAGGGAATATCATCATACTCAGTGATTTTAATATCCATGTTAACAACCCCTCTTCCTACTCTGTAGCTGAATTCACTAATCTTCTGGACAGTCTCAACCTCACCCAACACGTCAGTGTTCCAACACACTCCAGAGGCCACACTCTTGATCTGTTGATCACCAACTCCACCTCCATCAGCAATCTCTCAGTGCACGATCTGGGCGTGTCTGACCATAAGGCCATTTCAATGGAACTACCCACCCTGTCCCCCCTCAGTAAGCCCAGCAGACAAATCAGATTCAGGAACCCTAAAAACATCAACCCTGTCACCCTGACAGGGTTGATGTTTTTAGGGTTCCTGAATCTGATGCTGACCTCCGCCATCTCTCCACTGCCAACCCCCCTTCAGTCACTGAATCTGTGGATCTCTACAATTCATCACTCAGCACCCTCCTGGACCGCCATGCCCCAGTGAAGCCCAGAACCGTCACATTCACATGCTCTGCCCCCTGGTACACCAGTGAGCTGCGGCTACAGAAGAGAACAGGGCGTGTCCTTGAACACCGTTTCAAGGACTCAGAACTTGCTGTTCACAAGCTAGCCTACCGGGAACATCAAAAGGCCTACAGCAAGTCCCTCAGTGACACACGGTCCCGGTTCTACTCCCACATAATAAATAACAGCCCTCCAAGCAACTTTTTTCAACCATAAATCATCTCCTCAAACCTCAGACCCCTCTACACTCAGATAACACGCAGGAGTGGTGCAACAGCTTCCTCTCCTTCTTTAAAACCAAAGTTGAAAACATCCACTCCCTTCTCTCCAGCCCCCCCCGCGCCCCCTGCCTCCCTGCCCCCCCCTTTTTTCCAGCTCCCCTGCTCTTCCTGCTCCCCTGCCCCCTCTTCTTCCCAGCCCCTCTGCCCCCCCAGTCACATCTACTCAGCTCCTCTGCTGTTTCACGGACATCACTCAGCACGAGACTGAAAACATCCTAAGGAAGATGAAGCCCTCCACCTGTGACCTGGACCCATTTCCCTCAGCCCTGATAAAAAGTCACTCCTCTGCAATAAGTCCCATGATTACAAAAATCATCAATCAGTCCCTCCGGTCCGGCCATGTCCCCACATCTCTGAAAAGTGCTGTCATCAAGCCCCTTCTCAAAAAGCCCAGCCTTGACCCCGAAGCACCCGCAAACTACCGCCCCATCTCCAACCTCCCTTTCCTGTCAAAGGTGTTGGAAAAGGTAGTTTCTGCCCAACTCAACGACCATCTCACAACAAACAGTCTTTTTGAGAAGTTCCAGTCTGGTTTCCGCTCTGGCCACAGTACAGAAACTGCCCTGGTCAGGGTCACCAATGACCTGCTGATGACGGCTGATGCTGGCTCTCCATCACTTCTCATTCTTCTCGACCTCACTGCAGCATTTGACACCGTTGACCACCACATCCTTCTACACCGCCTCCACTCCTCCATTGGACTCTCTGACACTACCCTGGCCTGGTTCACATCATATCTCACGGACAGAACAGAGTATGTATCCCTGGGTGGGGCCAAATCGGACACACACTCTGTCACATGTGGTGTCCCCCAAGGATCAGTCCTTGGCCCCACCCTCTTCACGCTGTACATGCTACCCCTTGGTCGTGTCATCAGCCGGCATGGAATATCTTTCCACTGCTACGCTGATGACACCCAACTGTATATCAAAACTAATCCAACCCCCTCTGCAGCCCTTTCCACACTTTCCACCTGCCTGGAGGAGATAAAGGCGTGGATGACGGCTAACTTCTTGCAACTCAACAGCTCAAAAACGGAAGCCATTCTTGTTGGCACTCCACACCAGACCCGATCCTCCACTATCACCAGCATCACCTTCTCCGGCCACGACATCCACCTCTCATCCTCAGTCACAAACCTCGGTGTCAGAGTGGACCCTCACCTGACTTTTGAGACCCATATTAAATATCTTTGCAAAACCTCCTTCTTCCACCTGAGGAACATTGCAAAACTCCGCCCCATACTCACTCTCCCCGATGCCGAAAAACTTCTCCACGCCTTTATCTCCTCCAGGCTGGACTACTGCAACGCACTCCTCATCGGGATCCCCAGCAAGAACATCCAGCAGCTGCAGTACATTCAGAACTGTGCTGCCAGAATCCTGATGGGGGTGCGGAAGTACCACCACATCACACCCATCCTCAAATCCCTCCACTTCTCCACGGCTTCCTGTCCGGTACAGAATTGATTTCAAAGTTTCCCTTCTGTCCCACCAGTGCCTCAATGGCACTGCCCCCCTATACCTCAAACAACTCATCATCCCTCATTCCTCCTCACGCCATCTCCGCTCTGGACAAGCCAACCTCCTCCACACTCCGAGGACAAGGCTCCGAACCATGGGCGACCGCGCCTTCTGTTCAGTTGCACCCAGTCTGTGGAATGCACTCCCTGACCATCTAAGGGCTCCACAGACTGTGGACTCTTTTAAAAAAGGCCTTAAAATCTTTTTAGAAAGGCCTTTGGATAAGCTGCTATTTTAATGTTTACTCTACTAGTTTTAAAGTCTTTAATGTTGTTTTATCCTGTAGCACTTTGAGGTCATTTAATTGATGTAAAGTGCGTTATAAATACATTTTATTATTAATTAGTGTTAGATTTCCAGTCCAGTCTGTTGCCGATCACCAGCCCCAAGTATTTATAGTCCTCCACCTCCTCCACCACGTCCCCCCTGATCCGTAGTGGCTGTGAAGGCATCCTCTTTGTCCTCCCGAAGTCGATCACCATTTCTCTGGTCTTGTTGATATTTAGTCTCAGGTGATTCTCTTCGGACCACTCTACAAAGTTGTCTACCAGTGTCCTGTACTCACCCTCCTCTCCACCTCTTATACACCCAACAACAGCTGAGTCATCAGATAACTTCTGCAGGTTACATGACTGAGTTGTACTGAAATTCAGTGGTGTACAAGGTGAAGAGGAAGGGAGAGAGCACAGTTCCCTGTGGAGCTCCTGTATCACTGACCACCACATCAGACAGTGCACTGCCCAGACGGACAAACTTTGGCCTGCCTGTCAAGTAGTCAGTAATCCAGGAGATCATAGTGTCGTCAACACCCATCACCCGCAGCTTCTCACCCATCAGCAGAGGCTGAATGGTGTTGAAAGCACTGGAGAAATCAAAGAATGTGATCCTCACAGTGCCTCCCCCACCATCCAGATGCATATGGGCTCGTTGCAGCAGGTAGATGACAGCATCTTCGACTCCTAAATGGGGCTGATATGCAAATTGCAAGGGGTCCAGAAACGTCCTCACCTGTGGCCTCAGCTGGGCTAAGACCAGTCTCTCCAGGACCTTCATCACATGCGATGTTAGGGCGACTGGTCTGTAGTCTGCCGGTTCGGACGGCCTCGACTTCTTGGGGACTGGGACCAAGCGGGAGGTCTTCCACAGCAACAGGATTTTCTCCTGACTCAGGCTCAGGTTGTACAGATGTCCCAGTGCAGGAGACAGCTGGCTGGTACAAGTCTTCAGGATCCTGGGTGAGATGCCATCAGGGCCTGCAGCCTTGCGCTGATGCAGTCTTTCCATCTACCTTTACCTGGACTGTAGGCACCGTTGGCAGGGGTTGGTGCAGATGTTATCAGTGTAGGAGGAGGAGAAGGGGGTGGAGGGAAGGAGAAGGGGCAGATGGAGAGGTGTTGTACAGGAGAATGCTGGGGGGAGGGTCAAACCCTTTGGGACAGTGTCAGTGTGTGGGGGGATGGGGGTGTTGGAGGGGTATCAGAAGGTGAGCTAAACCTAAGCAACTACAATAAAACCCTATTAATTATATTTTAGTAAGTATCGCAAATATAAATGTACTACATACACACGCTCGTTCTTTCTTTTATATTCGCTTCATCTCATCAATGGTTCACGCTTGTCTGTTATGATGGCTGCTGCTGCAGTAAAGGAAATGTTTGCGGTCACCATTCAAAGTTATATGGGTTCAGGCACCGTAGCAATAGGTCCTACATAAAAAAATGTCAAGGACACCACTAAACTTTTACGGGTTGGAGACGCAGTCAGTGAAGCCACAATATGCTGTTTGTTGTGCTGAACCCCCTCACATAGTCTGCTTTTTTATTTGGGAGACTATGCAACAAATGTCTGTCTACTTAAACACTTTTGATTACCAGCTGCACACATTGGTGCAGCTAAGATCTGGTTGAGCCGTACGCGCGCTGTGTAGCTCGCTCATTGTCTGTCCAGCGAAACACTGCACACATAAAAAACTGAATATTGAAACATCAACATATTTTTCTGTGTATGTTGTTTTTTCATTTGGGAGACTTTGCAACAAATATCTGTCTACTAAAACACTTTGGATACCAGCTGTGCACATTGGCGCAACATGGTTAAGAAGCACGTGGGCGCTATCTCACTCGTTGTCTGTGGAGTGAAACACTGCACGGAAGGTTCAGACACAATTCAGACACAGTTAAGAACGAGTTATATGCAATGTCTATAAACATGTTGCCTCTGGTAATGTGACGTTAGCAGCCGTGTTGTCATGCTGAAAGTGCAATTCTTTTCAGAGACAGTATATTTTTCTTTCCAGTAAGGCCCCCTCCAAATCTTAGTGGTACACCGTACCGGCCAGTACCTGCTTACTTTCACCCCTGCTCACACCAGTTCTTAATGTTGTTTTGGGCAATTTTTTTGAAAAAACAAACAAACCCAGAACCATTGTTTAAAAGTCATTTTGATTGCATTTTGATTGCACCTCCTACCCTGCCTACCCTGATCAGATGTCCCTGCCTTAATATCAAATTCATCGTCAAATTAACCTTCATATTAACATCACATTAAAGGTATATGTAATTTCTGGCACTAGAGGTTGCTCAGTCAAAACAATAACAAAGGACATAGTTTGATGATGTTGTGAAGTAAAATGGGATCATGGGAGTTCCTTATCTGAAGTGACTCAGGCAGAAAACATGTTCAGGTACTTAAGTTAATGTATTATGTATTGTAATGTTGTATCCACATTACTTTTAGCCACCCTACTATACCCTCTGCAATGAGAGAGAGAGGGAGAGGGGGAGGGGGAGGGAGAGAGAGAGAGAGAGAGAGAGAGATTTACAAAACAACAAAATATATAATTTAGGTTGTCGTTTAATGCACAAAAGATATCAGGACTTCTTTTAATTCAGGGCAGATGAAGGTAAAATTGGCCATGAGATGAACATGAGAGTAACATCACTTCAACATGTGTTTATTGTTCAGTGTGTGTGGTGGAAGGACGAGGCGCAGCAGGACAGAGCTCTCTACTGATGAGAAGGTTAAGCGAGCCTTCTACATCTCACAGACTCAACAGGTACACTGTCACACACACACAAACACTCGCTGTGTGGCCGCTGTGCTGGACGTGTTGTCCCCAAACCATGTATGTGTGCTGCTTCGTGTTGTTTGAGTGTGTAGTCATAGATTGTATTGTTGTACCTTAGGACCTGTACTCCAGCATTCTGGATGTCCTCACCCCAGAGGATGTGTGTGTGCTGGCTCAGAGCGAGGACGAGCTGGGCCGGCGGGGGGACTTTGAGAGGATCTTCCCCTCCTCCTCCTCCTCTCAATATCTGCGCTTCTTCGAGTGTCGCCGCTACCTCAACATCCTGCTCAGCCAATGGGAGCACAGATACGCCAGTGACAGGAACACGGGTACAAATTCTACTGTGCTATGGCATGTGTTGCTATGGTGATGGTGTTTTGCTATAGTAATGTGTGTGTTTATATAGTGTGTTGCTGTGGTACAGTTTATATATATTGCTATAGTATGGTGTGCTGCAATAGTAACATGTATCTAGCTACAGTGTGTTGCTAACCTGTTCCTCCTACCAGACCTCTTATGTGTTGCTATTTGTAACCTGTATGTGTGTTGCTATAGTAACCTGTGCGTTTATTCCTCTAGGCATATCTTTGCTGAGGTCTCTCTGTCAGAAGGGTGTCCACCTGGGAACCAGCGACCCCACCCACATGGTGAGGAACAAGCAACTGATTATGAATCAGAAAAAGCCATCTGATTGATCTATACATGTCACTAACTGTGTGTGTGTATGTGTGTGTGTGTGTGTGTGTAGTGGTCCAAATGTAGCTATGTTTCTAGGTTTGAAACCAAAAGAGCAGATCTCAACAGTTTGAGGTAATGTCACCAGCATTTCTCAACAGCACTTCAAATAAGTCACCAATACATCTCAACAGCACTTCTCAACAAAAGCGTGTTGTTTTCTCCTGCAGCATGGCGGTCAGCTGGCAGCGTTGCATCCACTCTGATGATGATGAAGATGAGGGTGTTGATGGTGATGTTTCGGACAGAGAGGTCCACTCCATCTCCTCCAGCTTTCTTAACATCAACCCCTCCACATCCCCCAGCCCTGGCTCCATACCTACCCCCACTCCCACCCCTAGCCCTGTTCCTTAGCCTACAGCCCTGCCACTAACGTCCTACCCTGTCCTAGAGCCTGCCCTCTAGCCCTGTTCCTTAGCCTACAGCCCTGCCACTAACGTCCTAGAGCCTGCCCCCTAGCCCTGGCACTTTTCCAAAACCCACCCTCTCCCCCATCCATTTATAGTACTACCCACAGCCCCTAGCCCACACCCACACCCAGGCCTAGTATCAACCACAGCCCCTAGCCCACACCCACACCCAGGCCTAGTATCAACCACAGCCCCTAGCCCACACCCACACCCAGGCCTAGTATCAACCACAGCCCCTAGCCCACACCCACACCCAGGCCTAGTATCAACCACAGCCCCTAGCCCACACCCACACCCAGGCCTAGTATCAACCACAGCCCCTAGCCCACACCCACACCCAGGCCTAGTATCAACCACAGCCCCTAGGCCACACCCACACCCAGGCCTAGTATCAACCACAGCCCCTAGCCCACACCCACACCCAGGCCTAGTATCAACCACAGCCTCTATTCCAGTCCATAATCCTAGCCCAGCCAGCCTAGCTCTTTCTCCATCCAGCCAGTTCTGCTACAGAGGGCTGAACTCCCTGACCTTGGTACATCACTCAACACCACAGCACTGGAACCCTCGCTGACCTTGATGCCAGGACCTCTAAATACATACATTAGACCCTGCGAATGTTTCGATAAACAATTTACTCTCAATCTCTGAATATTCTAAATCTGTTACAGAATATCTGGCCACAGTAGCGAATGCTAAATGTCTTGAAGCTACAAAAGAGCAGCTGTCAGTCTCAAAACTGTGAACATGATGTTGTTTTCCTTCCATAAATGGAAATATCAAAGTTAAACATCTAAGAAGCTGTCTTGTTTCAGACATGGTAGCTCTTTAAGGGACCACAAGAATGCTAGTGCTACAACGAGACGTTGGACAGATCTGTATATTCTACATCTTGACAATGGGCTGTGTATCTTCTCGATGGAAGGGATAAGGTGAAGACAGATTTTTCAGGTAACCATAACGGGCCCAGTCTGAGTCTTGGGTTTCCATCCCAGCTGGGCTAACTTCTGGGTTTGAAGTGTACTTTATTTTATTTTTATTTTTTATTATTTTTAGTACTATTATTATTAAGTAACAAGACATTGGAAATGTTGAAGAATAATGCTGTGTCAAAGACTTGCAGTGTCTTGACAAAATGCTCAGGTTTGATATTAAAGTTGATGGATTAACCACATATTATTGGCCTGCATGTTTTTATTGGTAAACATTTTATTGGTAACACACGTAGACCCTAGACATTTCATAATTCAACGTATAAAATGCTGTCCTATGATATTACACTTACCTTAGTATTTAGGCGTGGAGTTCTTCAAAATTCTTGTGTTCTTTTTGTGAGGCTGTGACCCACTTCCAATTGGATTGCAACCCATAGTTTAAGAAACGCTGTTGAGGGCTACAGACAGGCCCAGTTAATTTCAGAAATGTTAAATAAAATCTTATCAATAATTCATATTTTATTTATTTTTGCTAATTAGTTTGGTTACCCACATTGTTGTTCTGTCATGTTACTATTCCACCCTGTTTTGCGTGATCATAAAAAAACTTAGGTGTGAACATCAAACCAATGCCAATGAATAAGGCTGTTTTTTCATACTCAATTTTAGAATATTCTATATGGACAGTAAATGGGAAATAACGATCAAATCATCCTTTCCAAATGAATATGAGGGAGATGTCAAATTAAAGTTAAACCAGATGTAAAGAGGTCTCAACCTACCTCAAACGTTATAGACCCATCAATGAATATAGCCATACTTTCTAAGTGCAGGCCTATATGCCTGCTGGATCTCCTTGCTTAAACAACACCTCTAGAATGAAATGGTCTGTATGTTGTCTAATTTATCCCTCACGCAGTGGCTGGTGAATAGGTTAGAGATAATGTGAACTTAATTGTTTTGATTTTGTTTAATGGTTTTATAGTTATTTACTGAGTAGGTGTACTGATGTGTGATATCAGGTGTAATGAATCTGTTTAAAATGCAACATACTTGATTGACACACGCAGCTGTTTCAGCAGTAGTGTACATTTCACCTAATAGAAACACAGTCAAACATAGAATCATATTGTTTGAATGGAGCAAAGCACATGGAGAGTGAACATTGCATTCTTCGTTTGTTCTCTTCAAATAGACAAACAATTTAATTGAATTGAACTTTTTGCACCCTTTTACCCCACACTTATTTATAATACAGTAATACAGTAATACTAACAGTGTAACTGTCAATGTTTAACCCATTTATGTTCTGTGAAGCCACCTTAAGGCTTATAATTATTTTCCTAGTTGCACAACTTCCTTGTGGACCGGTGGTCTGTCCAGAGGGGCCCAGTGGGGCCCATGGCCTGGTGGTGGAGGCTATTTATGGACCATGGAAGCGGAGGTATTCGAGATGTTTGACATATCCAAGAACAAGCTATTAATACCCAGTAGCCATAGCTAGCTTGAAACTGCTATCTACAGCTAGTTGTGTATTTGTGGCATGAGTAAATGTAAATGTGTGTACAGGAAATAACAAATGTAATACTCTATGCACCTTTCTGTGTGTGAATGATTTATCCCTCTCCCTATTTGTGTTGAGAATTTCTCTCTCTCTCTCTCTCTCTCTCTCTCTCTCTCTCTCTCTCTCTCTCTCTCTCTCTCTCTCTCTCTCTCTCTCTCTCTCTCTCTCTCTCTCTCTCTCTCTCTCTCTCTCTCTCTCTCTCTCTCTCACCCTACTTTTAGCGCTGGATCATTCTTTGACATTCAGTGGTGTTTTCACCGCGATCTGTAAACAACACCAGCGACCAGGACACGTAGGAGTCTCTCCTCTGAGCCATGGAGCCCCTGGCCGAGGTAAGCACCCTGCCGCTGCCTAGTTAGGAGACACTTTGTGTGTGTTTGTACGTGACAGAGAGTACAGAACAATGTTCTGTAGACAAAAGTTTGAACTGGTGGAATGGACAGCATGTTTGCACGTGAAAGAGAGAAAGTGTGTGTGCATGTTGAAAATGTGGTGTGTGTTTACGTGGGTACTGACAACTGATCATTTGTTGTGCATGTGTGCGGGTAGACAAGTTACAGACAACATTGAGCAGGCAGGAGGAGTAAAATCGGACTAATTCAGTTCAATACATCATCCGAAAGTGGAAATAGTATGGCACAACTGCAAACCTACCAAGACATGGCCGTCCATTGGTCAGAGAAGCAGCCAAGAGGCCCATGGTAACTCTGGAGGAGCTGCGGAGATCCACAGCTCGGGTGGGAGAATCTGTCCACAGGACAACTAATGCACTCCACAAATCAGGCCTTAATGGAAGAGTGGAAAGAAGAAATACATTGTTGAAACAAAGCCATATGAAGTCCTGTTTGCAGTTTGCCACAAGCCATGTGGGGTACACAGCAAACATGTGGAGGCAGGCGCTCTCATGAGATGATACCAAAATTGAAGTTTTTGGCCCAAATGCAAAATGCTATGCATGGTGGAAAACTAACAGTGCACATCACCCTGAACACAGCGGCCCCACCGTGAAACATGGTGGTGCAGCATCATGCTGTGGGGATGCTTTTCTTCAGCAGGGACAGGAAAGCTGGTCAGAGTTGATGGGAAGACAGATGGAGCCAAATACAGGGCAATCTTGGAAGAAAGCCTGTTAAGAGTCTGCAAAAGATTTGAGACTGGAGCGTAGGTTCCTGTTCCAGCAGGACAACAACCACAAACATACAGCTAGAGCTACAATGGAATGGTTTAGATCAAAGCATATTTATGTGTTAGAATGGCCCAGTCAAGGTCCAGACCTAAATCCAATTGAGAATCTCTAGCAAGACTTGAAAATTGCTGTTCAGACTCTCCATCCAATCTGACTGATCTTGAGCTATTTTGCAAAGAAGAATGGGCAAACATTTCAGTCTCTAGATGTGCAAAGCTGGTAGAGACATACCCCAAAAGACTGGCAGCTGTAATTGCAGTGAAAGGTGGTTCTACAAAGTATTGATTTAGGGGGCTGAATACTTTTGCACGCCACACTTTTCAGTTTTTTATTTGTAAAGACATATAGATGGTTTTAAAATTAAAACCATGTATAATTTTTCTTTCACTTCACAAACATAAAATCCCAATAAAACACATTTATGTTTGTGGTTGTAATGTGACAAAATGTGGAAAAGTTAAAGGGGTATGAGTACTTTTGCTAGCCACTGTATGTTTGTAGCTGCTAAGCTGTAAACGTTCTATGTTCAGAACAGAGAGAAAGAAAGAAGACTAATAAGATAATTAGAATAATTCAGATATTCTGGACCCTTCAGAAGATGGAGTCTTCATCCTAAACCTGGACACCTGCAGAGGTGTTCACCTCTGTATCAGATTATTCACTGTGGCTCGGTCAATTTATTGATTTATTTGTCTGTCTGCCTGTCTGTGTCTTCGTTCAAGGTTCCCTTATTTGAGGAGGAGGAGGGAGGGCTCAGTTTTATCAACTCAGGTAAACGCTGTGTGTGAGTGTGTGTGTGTGTGTGTATATATTTATACACATATATGGTTCAAGAAAGCCTGGTTTTGCTTCACATATAACTGTTGATATGCAAGAAGTATGGCTGCAATCGTTTGGCTATGTAACACTTGGATTATGCCATTTACAGACATAATTATTAATGAATAATGATAACTATTATAGTATAATATCTGTCCCCAGCTCCTCTCTCTGAAGTTGAGGACCATTTGGTCTATATGAACTTCATGAAGAACCACTGTTGCTATGATGCCATTCCCACTAGCTCCAAACTGGTCGTGTTTGACACCACACTACAGGTACATTGTATTATTATTATTATCATTGTTAAGTAAAACACCCTCCATGTATCGTATATAATAATAACAAACCACACTACCGGTATCTTGTATTCCTATTATGTAAACCATGGTACATGTTGTATTTTTAGTATTACTACAGGCATATTATTTTGATATATAGTAATAGTAATGATCAGAAATAATAATAATAATAATAATAATAGGTGCAGCTAGTGCTGAAGTAGGGTGGCAAGGCTTGAAAGAATTCACAGCGACAGCTTTCTGAGCTCAGCATAGCTCTTAGCCTTTTATTTCTCAATGCATCACATGTTATGTAATATTGGGGGATACAATATTGGGTGATACAGACAATGTAAAAAGCAAGGACAATAGGATTTAATGACTACAGAGACGTTGCCCTCTAACTGGAGTTGCTCTAATATGGTGGGCAAGGAGGATGCTATGTGAGCTTTGACTAACCGCTCAAAGCACTTCATGGCAACAAAGATGAGTGCTATTGGGCGGTAGTCATTTAGGCAGCTCACGTTTAGTTTTTTTTGGGACCAGGATGATGATGGTCTTGTCCCCACATGGTCAAAACATGTGGGGACTACAGACTGGAGCCAGGAAAGGTTGAAGATGTCTGTGAAGACATCTGCCAGTTTGAATGCACATCCCAGGCCTGGAATATTGTCTGTACCAGGAGCTTTGTGTGCCTTTACCTTTTCAAAAGTTTTGCACACATCTGCCTGAGATTGGGTCGATTCAGGTCGTTTGCATAGTGCAGGTCATTAGTGTAATGGGGGATTTAGGTTGGTAATTACTTCTGTCTGGAAGGGGCTCAGACAGATCACCTGAGTCATTAGCAGAGAACTGTTGTTGGAGTTTCTCAGAGTACAGTTGTTTAGCTTCTCTCACCGCCTTGCTAAACCTGTACTTATCCTCTTTAAACCTGTCCTGGTCCCCACTCCTGAACGCCTCTTCCTTTTGCAACCCTAGCTGTCTGAGTTAAGCTGTGAACCAGGGTTTGTCATTGTTGTAACTCATCCAGGTGTATGATGGGCTATAGCTGTTTTCACAGAAGCTGATGTATTATGGCACAGCCTTCATGCACTCATCCAGACTGTTGCTAGCAGTCCTGAAAACATCCCAGTCTGTACAGTCCAAGCACACCTAAAGACCATCCATAGCTTCACTGGTCCACTTCTTAGATGTCCTCACAACAGGCTTGCAGCACTTTAATTTCTGCCTATATGTAGGAATCAGGTGGACATGACGTGGTCAGAGTGCAGCGTAGGGGACAGTGTGATAGGCACCACTAATTGTAGTGTAACAGTGATCCAGAATATTTTCCTCTCTGGTCGAGCATTTAATGATACATCTGTATTTGGGGAGTTCATGGCTGAAGTTACCTTTGTTAAAGTCACCAAGAACAATAACGAAGGAGTTTGTCTGCTCCACACACAGTATCTGGTAGGCGAGCATGCACTGTGCTTCTTGCACGTTGGCCTGCAGTGGAATGTAAACACCGACCTGAATGAATGAAGCAAACTCATGAGTAGAATGGTTTACAGTTTATGAATAAGGATTCCAGATCAGGAGAACAGTGCTGTAGGATCACGGTCACATCAGAGAGCTCTGTGTCGCGATCCGCTCTGAAAAGTTCAATGATCTTTTCATCCATCCCTCTGTCTGTCTACCTGTCTGCTTATCTATCTCGCTATCTGTCTGTCTATCTAGTATTATATAATATATATTTATAGACTCACAAAATATATATACAACAGGTGTGTGTGTGTATGTAATGTGTATATATACTGTATATATATATATATATATATATATATAAATTATATTATATTATTATTATACATGTTTATTATATTATATTATTATTATACATATACACGTGTGTGTATGTAATGTGTATATATACTGTATACATTATATTTCAGGTGAAGAAGGCGTTCTTTGCTCTGGTTGCTAACGGCGTCCGAGCCGCTCCTCTCTGGGACAGCAAGCTGCAGGTGTTTGTAGGTGAGCTGTCTGTCTGCCTGTCCGCCTGCTTGCTTATCTCTCTGTCTATAATAACGTGTGTGTGTGTGTGTGTGTGTGTGTGTGTGTGTGTATAGGTATGCTGACCATCACAGACTTCATCAACATCCTGCAACGTTACTACACATCTCCCCTGGTGAGTCTTAGAGTCCCCCTGGTAAGTCACCTGAGATGGTGGTTACCATGATGGTGGTGGTGGTGGTTACCATGGTGGTGGTGGTGGTGGTTACCATGGTGGTAGTGATGGTGGTTACCAAGATGGTGGTGGTGGTTACCATGGTGGTGGTGGTGTTGGTTACCAAGGTGGTGGTGGTGGTGGTGGTTACCATGGTGGTGGTGGTGGTGGTGGTTACCAAGGTGGTGGTGGTGGTGGTTACCATGGTGGTGGTGATGGTAGTTACCAAGGTGGTGGTGGTGGTTACCATGGTGGTAGTGATGGTGGTTACCAATGTGGTGGTTGTGGTGGTGGTGGTTACCATGGTGGTAGTGATGGTGGTTACCAAGGTGGTGGTTGTGGTGGTGGTAACCATGGTGGTGGTGGTGGTGGTTACCATGGTGGTGGTGGTGGTGGTTACCGTGGTGGTGGTGGTGGTTACCATGGTGGTGGTGGTGGTGGTGGTTACCATGGTGGTAGTGATGGTGGTTACCATGGTGGTGGTGGTGGTGGCGGTTACCATGGTGGTGGTGGTGGTGGTTACCAAGGTGGTGGTGGTGGTGGTGGTTACCATGGTGGTGGTGATGGTAGTTACCAAGGTGGTGGTGGTGGTGGTGGTTACCGTGGTGGTGGTGGTGGTTACCATGGTGGTAGTGATGGTGGTTACCAAGGTGGTGGTTGTGGTGGTGGTGGTAACCATGGTGGTGGTGGTGGTGGTGGTTACCATGGTGGTGGTGGTTACCATGGTGGTGGTGGTGGTGGTTACCATGGTGGTGGTGGTGGTGGTGGTTACCATGGTGGTAGTGATGGTGGTTACCATGGTGGTGGTGGTGGTGGCGGTGGCGGTTACCATGGTGGTGGTGGTGGTGGTGGTTACCATGGTGGTGGTGGTGGTGGTTACCATGGTGGTGGTGGTGGTGGTTACCAAGGTGGTGGTGGTGGTGATGATGTATTTTTCAGGTGCAGATCTACGAGTTGGAAGAACACAAGATCGAGACATGGAGAGGTAAGAAAATACAAATTACCCCATTACTAGTCACTTGAAACTAGTACTAGCACAAGTAACATTTCAGGTGAGTCACGGTTTGGATCCTTTCATGGTTTGTAGTACTTCATTTATACTTTGCATATCTTTCCTTGCAATTTGTAAATGTGTTAATATTTTTAATGAAACATAAACATTGTATATAAAGGGCATCAACTGTGGAATATAGCTGCTTATTATTGATTTACCAATCACCTTTTCTGCCATCACATTCCCTGCTCACACTCTTTCCACTAGCCATTCTCCATTTTTATTTTCTCTACTGACAATCACTGAGTGCCTCAGTGCTATCAATAGTTGTAGTCGTTGTATTCTTTACTGCCTGTGAATATGATGAAGAACAATAAAGTCCTGCTCATATAAAGTATCAGTAATAATTATATCCCTGTGAGTCCATAACGTGCTAAAAACAGGCATATTTTTCTTTCTGCCGTACCGTATTTCATCCGTCCCAAATTGTGCACATTGGCACACCAAACTGCATGCCATCCAGTACGGTAAGGTTTATGGATCGATTGTTAGCTCCTACACACCTACACCTATGGGGCGGCAGTAGCTCAGTGGGTAGAGCGAGTGGACAGAGTGGGTTGTCCACCAACCGTAGGGTCGGCGGTTCGATCCCCTTGATCACCCTCTTCCTCCTGTCCACATGTTGAACCCCGCAAATGTACTGATTGTAAGTCGCTTTGGACAAAAGCAGCTGCTAAATGCCCCCTTTACCCTTGTACACTGTTAGTAACAAGTAGGCAGTTATTCTTCTCACTTTACCTCGATTGAATTACCTATCATTTACTTGAAAGTTTATCTTTTACCCTGTCTGTCTTACAGAGATCTATCTGCAGTACTCTTTCAACAGTCTAATCAGCATCTCCCCTGAGGCCAGGTAACAGACAGACAGAGACACAGACTAATCGACAGAGGCAGACTGACAGACACAGACAAGCAGACAGGCCCCATGCTGCATAATGACCTGTTTCGTATTTATCTCGACTATATTCCTTTCACATTGTACATATTGTTAGACATCGGTGAACATTTGCAAATTTCGTCAAAAACTGTAGTTGTTCAAATTTGTTAATGAATACACTCTATTATGCACCAAAACCAATACAAATTCCTTTTAGGACTACGTGCTAACCTTTCATGGCAATAAGGTATATTCTGATTCTGATTCTCTGCAGTCTGTTTGAGGCAATCTACTCTCTGCTGAAGTATAAGATCCACCGGCTGCCAGTCATTGATCCGCTGTCTGGCAGTGTTCTGCACATCCTTACCCACAAACGCATACTCAAGTTCCTTTACATCTTTGTAAGCTACCCGTCTCCTAGCATAATCAGGGAACTACCCCTGTCTCAGAGCATGACCAAGGAAGTAGCCCTGTCTAGCATCACCAGGGAACTACTAATGTATCTTATAACCAGGGAACTACCTCTGTCTCTTAACATGACTGGGGAAATAACACCATCTCCTTACATCACCAGGAAACTACCCCTGTCTCTTAGTATGACCAGTTACTTAGCTCTGTCTTCTAGCATAAACTTTATTTGAATAAAGTCTCATCGCTGCTTCCTAAGCTCAAGTGTCTCATCTATCCTCAGGGTTCTCTGCTTCCTAAACCTAGGTTCCTCCAGAAGAGGATCCAGGAGGTGGAGATCGGGACGTTTAAGGATATTGCTACGGTGCCAATCTCAGCCACAGTTTACGATGCCCTGTCTGTCTTTGTAGAGCGGCGGGTTTCTGCTCTACCTGTAATCGACACACAAGGTGCTCATCCCTAGAAACAGCTCTACTGTAAGAGCCATTTATGTTTGTTGTTGGTATATCATATTGTTTAGATATATCTTGCAGTATTATTTTGGATACTTGGTTGTGGTCATTGGATGCACAGAGATGTAGGGGCATTGATCACAGGGAGGGGAAGGCACAGGAAGAGGGAGCATTACAGTTCTCACAAGACCAGGGACGGAGCAACATGCTCCAACTTGCAGAATTCGATAAATGTGGTATGTTTCTCTTAGTCCAAATACCTTAATATACAACAAACTAAACTGCAAAAATAGACTTAACATCTGAGTAAACAATGTAAACAAGCTAACAGGTTCAATAAAATTTTGAAAGAACTGATGAAATAAAAGACAAATGCAAATTAAGTTCAATCTAACCTGGTTCATCATATGGTGAATTTACACCTGAAAATGACCTTGAAAGGCAAAATCAGTGGCTTCAACAAGACATTTCCACTTTTAATGGTTTTATACAAGCTCTAAAGTTATGGTTATCTGAGGTTGGACACCAAATGACATACTACTTTGCTGTGTTCCATACAAGTGCCATACAGCAGAGTGTTGTAAACTCAGATGACAAGACCTGATGACAAGTGTATGAAGTGCCTCAAAACCTGAATCAAATCCCAAATCCAGTCTCATCAGGTGTATCTTCAAAGTCCTCTGTTTGCATTAAAGCTCTGGCAGAAACGCTTGCTGAGTTTGAGCCATAAGAAGAACAATTTAAAGGAAAGAAAGAACAATTGGCAACAACAATACAGGCTAAACTGGTAGCAACCAATGCAAAAAAATATTTATATGTTCCCACAACACCCTCCTTACTGAATGATGGTAGCCAAGGTGAGCTCTGTAGCCTAATTCAGAAGGAAAATAATCACTACTCTCCTGGCTCCACAATAACTCTCTTCTACTTCTCTCTTCTAACACCAAAATACATTCCTGATTATGATGATGAGCCCTTGCAGTATGATGTTTTAATTTGGACATTTGTGAGAGGCTTGGAAAGTGAGACGATTATTACCTGTGGCACAGGACCACTTGATCTGTGGTCTGGGGCTGTTTGTCAACCTGGGGCCAAATCTCTCAATTTCCAAAGAGATATCCACGTAACAGACTTCCTATCTAGCCCATTCACATTTTTAAGTGTTTAGGGTTAGACCTGCACCATGGATCCCATCCGAGATTTAACAATTTTTCATTATTGAAAACATCTGTTTCAATGAAGGGGAGCCACTTGTCACAATGTCTTCACTTGTTGGACACACACTTAAAAAGGATTGATTTGAGCACTTGATTGAAATGCTCCACAAGCTCATCTTTTTGGGCATGGTAAGGCATTGTGCGGATGCCAGAAATACCAAGCTGCTGTTGATGTTGATTCATTAATTTTTATTTAAAGTTTGTTCCCTGATCAGTAAGAATTTAATTGGGAACACCCATTCTCAAGAACAGATTAAGAGTATTTATGATTTTAGGTGAGTTGATGCTTCTGAGTGGGGAAGCTACAGGAAATCTGGTTGCCTAATCTCTGATTCTCTCGAGTGATCCAATAATGTCCATCACTATCCTTTTGAATGTGATGTTGACAAGTGGGAGAGGGATGAGTGGAACCTTCTAAGGTCCTAGTGGTGAGGTTATTTGACATTTGAAAAATGTCTGGCAATAATTATTGACATTTGTGAGCATGAAAGGCTAGAAGAAGTGTGCCTCAATTCTTGCGAAGGTCTTGTCTTGCCCCAGGTAACCTGCCCAGAGAATGGAATGTGCAAAATGCAGGACTAGACTTAGGTAGAGGATTGATGTCATGGAGGTGAACTCTGAACAAGTGAGTCTTGAGTCTCTTCCCGAAGATGGGGAGTGACTCCGCAGTCCTGACATTGACAGGGAGCTCGTTCCACCATTGCGGTGCCAAAACGAGTTGTGATTTTGCCGTCCAACCTTTTCCTCCTTTTAGTGATGAGGGTACTACTCGCTCAGCTGAGGTAGTTGAGCGGAGCGCTCGAGCAGGGGCGTGGGGTTTCACTAATGCTTGGAGGTGGGTAAGGGTAGTTCCATCAAAAGCTTTGTAAGCCAGTACCATTGTCTTTGATTTGATGCTAGCCACTACAGGGAGCCAGTGGAGGTAATGGAAACAGGGGGTCACATGGAAGAATTTGGGGAGCTTTAACACGAGGTGTACTACAGCATTCTGTATCCACTGCAAAGGTTTTTATCTTGGTTGCAGGGAGTCCAGCTAAAAGCGAGTTGCAGTAGTCGAAGCGGGAGATACCCAGTGCTTGGGTTAGGAGCTGTGTTGCGTCTCATGTGAGGAATGGCCGGATCCTGTGGATGTTGTTAAGAGCAAATCTGCAGGATCGCTGCAGTGATGTCTTCAGTGCAGGACAGTTGATTGTCGAGTTTAACGCCAAGGTTCCTTGTGGTCGGTGAAGGAAATACTGTAATTCCCTTGACCAGTAGGTGAGGGCAGTCTTTCCCCGGGATGGAGAGAAGCTCAGTCTTTGTGAGATTGAGTTTGAGGTAATACGCAGTTAAGTGCTTATGTCTGCCATACATTCTGAGATGCGTTTTGCAATCAATGTCTGAGGGGGGGAAGGAGAGGAACAGTTAAGTGTCATTAGCATAACAGTGATAGGAAAAACCGTGTGATGTGATTACAGAGCCTAAAGATCTGTTATATAGGGACAACAGAAGTGGTCCTAGTACTGAGCCTTGAGGGATACCAATGTTAGGAGAGCGAGGTTTGGACAGGGAGCCATTCCATGTGACCTGATAAGTGCGATTCATAAGGTAAGATGTGAACCAGGATAGTGCAGTGTCAGTAAGGCTGAGATCTGCGAGAGTGGTGAGGAGGGTCTGGTGGTTCACGGTGTCAAATGCTGCAGACAGGTTGAGGAGAACAAGAACAGATGAGAGGGAAAAGGCCTTGGCAGCAGGAAGGGACTCAGTCACCATCAGGAGAGTCTCTGTAGAGTCTCTATAGAGTGTGCAGTCTGTGAAGCCTAACTGATGGGGGGGGGGGGGGGGGGGGGGAGAATCAAGCAAGTTGTTTTCTGAGAGGTAGGAGGACAGATGGTTAGACACTGCACTTTCCAGGGGTTTTAGAAAGGAATGATAGAATATATACCGGTCCGTAGTTCTGGATTGTGTCAGCAGTGTCGAGGGTAGGTTTCTTGAGGAGTGGTTTGACTCTGGCAGTTTTGAAGGGTCCTGGGATGAGGCCTAAGGTGAGGGAGGAGATAATGAAGGTGGTGATGAATGGTAGGATGTCGGTAGAGATGGCCTGGAGAAGGGAGGAGGCGATAGGGTCAAAGGGACATGTGGTTGCATGGTTGCATGGTTGGATGTGACCAGTCTGTGGACCTCTTCATAGGAGAGAGGTGCAAAGCGGTTAAATCTAACAGAGGTGGGAGTAGCGGAAGGGAGGAAAGCTGTAGAGGTTGGGCTAGGGAGGGTAGCAGCAGGGGTAAAGGAGATGCTGATTGTCCATCACCTTCTTGGTAAAGTTGTCGGAAAAATCATTAGCTGTGAGTGTGTGTGTTTGTGTGCATCTAAGAATGTATGCCAGAACAGCAGAAGAGAGAGTAGAGGGAGAGGGTTTTCAGGTTATGGTGAGTGGTGACAGTGGAGGGGTGGGTGGTGGTGGGGGGGGGGGGGGTAGGAGGGAGACGAAGACAAGGTTAAGTTGGTTCCCGGCTCTGTGGGTCCGAGGAGGAGAGAGTGTCTAATGTGGGGAAAAAGGTTGTAATCTCAGATGATTGTAACTTCTCTGGTTGGATGTTGAGGTCGCCTATGACAACCAGCAGAGTGCTGTCTTCTGGAAAGCAGCTGAGGAGGGCATCCATCTCGTCAAAGAGGTCATGGAAGGGATCCGAAGGACGGTAGATTACGGCAATGTAGAGCTTGATAGGAAGGGTGCAGGGAAATAGATTTATTTACACAAACCAAAAGGATGACACAAATAGATTTGGCCATAGGATATACTGTAAATGTGATACTGCATCCGAATTATTACATAATTAAAGATCACATGACTAGGACAAGGAGGAGAATCAGGGCCTTTCGGTTTTTATTGGTCATTTTTTTTTACATATGGGAACAAGATTTGTTCGCTGCATTTGACCCATCCTACATTACATAGGAGCAGGGGGCAGCAACGCCTGGGGAGCAATTTGGGCTTCAGTGTCTTCCCTGCCACCTTTTTATTTGTAATTTTTAGAAGGCATGACAACTAAAATAAGTAAATTTAACATATCTTAATAAAAAACCCTGACAACCATGGGATCGAAAGTAAAGTACCTCTTAAGGTTTTTTCTACCGGCTAACAGCACCAGTGGTCAGCATGCCATGCCAATGCCTGGAGTTAGTCAGAGGAAACTTATATCAGCCCTAACCTATCCCACCTGGAACCATCCATTTTGTTATGGATAGGGGTTGCTACCTTTTGTTGGTGCTACATATTGACAATAGGTTTCATGGTTATGGCAGTAGAGGAGACTTTGAACAAAGGCTTATTCATTATTATTATTATTATTATTATATTGACAATATGTAGCACCTGGAAGTATTGTTCTGATTGGCTAGCAAATCATTGAGAAGGTGAGATGACGTGTTTGTTGACTTTATGAAGTTATTGAAAAACATGTTTATCCTCCATTGTGATTATTGTCAATTTGCGTTATATGTTAACGTGAGCGAAACAGCTGCAGGTTATTTAATTGAACATGGCCGTATTGTCACAGGCTGCTTGCATTGCCTAGAGCAATACACCAGAGGGCATCCAATGCCCTCTGGTGTAACACTTTCCTCCAGCTCAGGGCTATCAAAGAGAAAAAGATCGGCTTAGAGAAAAATGGCAAGTTTCAGTGGCAACATACTGCACTGCATGGATTTATATAGGCATACATATTTTTGCCTAGTTAGTCATTTGCCTAGTTAGTGATCAAATCAGAGGATCTTAAAGCATTGCAAGAGTGCTCACTGTTTCTTAGAGTTTTTTGCAAAGGCGTTTAACATCAACAAGGACAAATGGATTTTTTGGTCTGCAGCTATGCTGGTGTGATATAACGACACAAATGGTAACTAAGAAGTGGTTCTCACTGCCTAGTCTAGGAACCTAGTCACTTGTCCAAACCAATACAGAGTTTAAGTTGATTAGGTTTCATGGTTATGGCAGTAGAGGAGACTTTGAACAAAGGCTTATTCATTATTATTATTATTATTATTATTATTATTATTATTATTATTTAACTATATGGTATAGAAACTTGTGTTTTATGTGGTGTGTAATTCAGATTTTCCACAACAAAGCAAAGTTAACATAAGGAAAAGATGAATATTCTATGGATTTACGGGCAGTATTCTAATCATTTTACACACACCTCAGATCGAAACAAGGATCATGTGACCATGTGGTTTTAGAGCCACTTTAGTAACTTGGTTGAGGTCACACTGTAGCTGGGTGGTATCAAGCTTGTGTATCGCATGATGTCCGGTTAACACTTACACTTCCTGTGGGATTAAACCTGACCCAATAGATTAATGAAAATAGACTGGAGATGTAGCAAATTCTTACATCGTATATTTGACATTTATTTTGCTAGTCAAACATTTGCAGCATCAGCAATGTAATTTTCTATCTCTCTGTCTGTATGTCTGCCTGTCTGCCTGTCTCTCTCTCTCTCTCTCTCTCTCTCTCTCCAGGGAAAGTTGTGGCTCTGTACTCACGGTTTGACGTTATCGTAAGTGTCAACACCATAACTGGCTATAATATAAGAATATACGAGTGTCTGTATGTAATATACGAATATACAAGTGTCTGTATGTAATATAAGAATATACAAGTGTCTGTATGTAATATAAGAATATTACAAAGTTTTAATTTTTCATCTGACCTGATTCTAAGAGCTTGCATATAATCTTATCTTAATTATCTTAATTTAGGTAAATATATTTATTGTTTACTGTATATTGTCTATATTCAGGTCTTCCATCACACTCCTCTATCCCCTTGTACTGCTGGTCACTGTGAATTTCTCCTAAGGGGGATTAATAAAGGAATATCTTATCTTATCTTATTTAATATAATAATATGCAAGTGTCTTCATGTAATGTAAGAATATAAAAGTGTCTGTATGTAATGTAAGAATATACAAGTGTCTGTATGTAATGTAAGAATATACAGGTGTCTGTATGTTATACTGTATAAGAATATACAAGTGTCTGTATGTAATATAAGAATATACAAGTGTCTGTATGTAATGTAAGAATATACAAGTGTCTGTATGTAATGTAAGAATATACAAGTGTCTGTATGTAATGTAAGAATATACACATGTCTGTATGTAATGTAAGAATATACAAGTGTCTGTATGTAATGTAAGAATATACAAGTGTCTGTATGTAATGTAAGAATATACACATGTCTGTATGTAATGTAAGAATATACAAGTGTCTGTATGTAATGTAAGAATATACAGGTGTCTGTATGTAATGTAATGAAACTCACTTGTACAACTGGATGGTCTATAGTGAAGCTGTGCTAACCTTTTGGTGTACAGTGAAGCTAAGCTAACACAGTTGTCTGTCTGTCTGTCTGTGGATTGTGTAGAACCTAGCAGCCCAGAAGAGCTACAACAACCTGAACATGAGCATGCAGGAAGCACTAGAGAGCAGGTCCTGCTGCGTGGAGGGAGTCCTAAAGTGTTACCCCTACGAGACCCTGCAGACCATCATAGACCGTATTGCTAGGGCAGAGGTATTGCACATATATGTACACACATATGTATATATATATATACACACAATGTATGTAAACACAGTATTACAATGTATGTCTTTCAGGTGCATCGGCTGGTGCTGGTGGACAGTCAGGATGTGGTCCGAGGGATCGTGTCTCTGTCTGACCTCCTCCAGGCATTGATACTCAACCCTGCAGGTATCCACTCCTTTCACTCCTAGCCATGTCCTTCTCTCCTGGCCATGCCCACATGACATTTTCTGCTAGCCATGCCCTCCTCACACACACTTATCACACCCACCACCTCCCCCTTCCAGTCCTGTCCAACAAAGGTACTCTACTAAATACGGCACACTGGGACAAAAAATGACAGGCCAAAGAGGTTTATTTTTATAAAAATACAGACAGTTACTAAAAGCAGTTTATTAATACAAGTATAACAAAAGGTACTTTTAAACTATTATGGACCACCAAACCCCAACTGTGTTGGTGACCTAAAGGACACACACTGCACACAAAGGACTAGGAAAATAACCAAAGGTGCACAAACTCAATCACAAGGAAATCAAAAGGTGCATGTTGGGGCCCACTATCCCAATCACACACGGACACAACCTGGGGAAGAAGACAAAATAAGCAAGGGAACAAACAAGCAAAGACAACAACCAGCTATTGTTAACTGGTCTTGCGAAGCTGACTCTTATGACAACAATGAAAGACAGTAGTGTAAATCCCTGAAAATTGTATCAAAACAACGGAGGCAAAGCTACAGTGATGAATCTAAAGGCAAGGGAAGAAAACAAAATCTTACAACCTATATACTTTAGAATGAAACATTAATACATAACCTTTATTTAAATACCTACAGGGAGTTCAGAAGACAGGTACACAGGTTAGCAGCTACGCCAGGGAGATCACCGGGATTGCACACTCAACACCTGTAGTGTCAGACAAAGAGCGAGTTACATTCCGATAAAGATAGATGACTAATTCAAAACACATCACATGCCGTGGGGCAGTGGTAACCAAAGGGAACACACAGCACACCCAACAACAGGATACCAGAGTAGACAGCGGGGCTGTGCCTATTGATGGTCACCTTAATTATGCATCACTACGGTGGCTTGGTACAGTCAATAGAAGATAGATAGATAGAGATTTTACCAGTTCAGTTATAAACATCTTCAGGTATACAACACCTGTTCGTTCGGGAATAAACACCTGTAGCTAATCGGCTCCGAGCCCATTCAGTGTCACTCAAATGTTTTCAGAAATCTCTGATCTCTTTCTTCTTCGATGTCTTCCATCCGTGTGCTCCATGGTCAGCTGACCTTTCATCACAAAGCATTGTGGGTCTCTCTGCATTTGTTGGTGTACTATCTGGTTTGACTGCCTTGCTCCACCCTCTAGTGATCGTAGTTGGAGCAGATAGTTATTCCCCATGTCTAGAAGTTGAAGTGAAGTTTTTGTTTTTTCTGTTTTGCAGAACTGTATGTTCCATAGCTGAATTGTATAGTTGGAGACTAGCGTTCGGACCAAGACCCATGTCTGGAAGGTTTGGTAGTTGAAAACCTCTGATGGCATGGAGGAAGAGAACAGTGCGTGAAGAAGAAGCTGTCGTGGGCTGACATGGATGTGTCTTTGAGCAAGGCATGAGTTGGCAGACTGGCAGAGGAAGGTATCTCCTGATTGAGGACCTCAAGGAGAACAGCCAACTCTCCATGACAGCTCCATCAGTGCGTGCATTGCTTCAGGACAGAAGCTCTGTACTCCATGGTATCTTAGGAACCCGAGGATGAATAACTCTATATATATATAAAACGAATAATACAAATATAATAATAATAATGAGAAGAATAATAATAAGATTTATCTAGCACCTTTTATAGGAAATGCAGCTGAAAGTGCATTACAGGAGTAACAATGTCAATCAATAACACAGGTATAAGTATATAAAATAACTAAGACATCTTATATAAATGAGATAATAACAATGGTTATTATAAATAAAAAGGTGGAATTAATTTAAAGCAAGATCATAAGAATGGGTTTGGAGCTGTTTCTTAAAACTGTCAACGGAGGTTGTTTGTCTTTGAAATGGGAGTTTACTCCAAACCATTGCTGCATAAGAGCAGAAAGCGACTTCACCTTACTTTTTGTAGTTCATTTTTGGGACGTTGTGAAAGCCAGCTCAAAGTGTCAAAGGGAACATTTTGGTGTTGTGCTAAACCATTTATGGCCTTATAAGCAAGCAAAATAATTGTATAATCAGTAAGTCAATGTTAAAAGGAGCATGAGGAGTGTGATGATGGTGTATTATGTTCTCTTCCTGGTTTTAGTATACTTGAATGTAACAGCTAAACTATCTTATTATACCTTCAAGGACACTGAAATCACTTGAACAGTTTATTGTGTACAACACACGATTGTTGTTATGGGCTGCCACCACGCCCACATTGGTGCTGTGCTATACCCAACCCGCGACCACACACACACGCACGCACGCATGCACGCACACACACACCCCAACAACAATGATGACGACGACAACAACAACCTCTGACCTCCTGTGATACCCCGGTGTCCCCGCCCCCCCGGTGTCCCTGTGCTCCGGTGTCCCCGCCCCCCCCGTTGTCCCCGCCCCCCGAGTGTCCCCGCCCCCCCGGTGTCCCCGCCCCCCCCCCCCCGAGTGTCCCCGCCCCCCCCCAGGTGTCCCCGCTCCCCAGGTGTCCCCGCCCCCCCGATGTCCCCGCCCCCCAGGTATCCCCGCCCCCCCGGCTCCTCAGCCAACCCCCCTGCAACGCCTGACGTCGCTCTACAGGCGCTGTCAGCAGGTAACAGAGAGCAAGGACATAGGAACAGAGACAACATAACACGCACAACACTAACACACCATCATACACATTATACAACAACTTAAACTGTGAACAACAAACCCATCCAGGAATTACACTACACACACATGCACACATATATCACATATTTAAAGGCATGATCACTGCTGGATCAGCAGTGAATCGTCAGATGCTGGTTTGGTCAATATTTCTGCACATAAGGCAAATTACAAGTTACCCTGCCCTAAACAATAACTAAACTGTCATTAAACTGAAGATAACTCACGTTTCAAAATGTTTCCAACGCTGTTCAGAAGTGTATCCCGCTAGTTCTACAACAGTTTTAAGCAGTTAAAGAATTGTATAACCAATTGAGCCCAGTGGGTGTAACACACATAGAACACCGTATAGAACACAGGTTAAACTGACGTAAAATAGAGTGTATAGAACACATGTTAAACTGACATAAAATAGACTGTATAGAACACAGGTTAAACTGACGTAAAATAGACTGTATAGAACACAGGTTAGACTGACGTAAAATAGATTGTATAGAACACATGTTAAACTGACGTAAAATAGACTGTATAGAACACAGGTTAAACTGACGTAAAATAGAGTGTATAGAACACATGTTAAACTGACATAAAATAGACTGTATAGAACACAGGTTAAACTGACGTAAAATAGACTGTATAGAACACAGGTTAGACTGACGTAAAATAGATTGTATAGAACACATGTTAAACTGACGTAAAATAGACTGTATAGAACACAGGTTAAACTGACGTAAAATGGACTGTATAGAACACAGGTTAAACTGACATAAAATAGACTGTATATAACACAGGTTAAACTGACATAAAATAGACTGTATAGAACACAGGTTAAACTGACGTAAAATAGACTGTATAGAACACATGTTAAACTGACATAAAATAGACTGTATAGAACACATGTTAAACTCACATCAAATAGACTGTATAGAACACAGGTTAAACTGACGTAAAATAGACTCAAGAGAATACACATTCAACTGATTTTCCATTTGTGTAACATTTTTCACACCCAAAAAAGAGCAACATGATCTGATCAATATGTTGTGTGCACATCTACAATTAAATATGATTTTACCTATTTAAAAAAAAAAGGGTTAGCCAATGTATGGCAAATGGACAGATACAAAACTGCAAACAAAAATTACCCCAACAAGTAAAGTCAATGTGTGGACAAAACCGGATTACTGTTTCCCCATATTTCCCCAGAAGTTACTTAGTGGGTAAAGGGCGACGCCATTGACATGTAACAGACCATAACTATGGATGAAACTACAGAATTCCCTCGGTTTGAACATTGCTGTAAATAATTTGGATATTGTAAGTACACAACTCAACACAAAATCAGGTATAACACAGGTTGAGTTGTTTTGAGATACTTCACTTTAATGTAGCGGCTAAACTAGCTTTTACCTGATAGATACTATAGCAGTATTATAGCAGGAATAGCTTGTTTGAGAAAGATTTGAAGGGTTCCGCTACACTAGAAGGGCATCTGGCTGAAATGCGCTGGCTCAGCTATGATTAGCTTAGCTGTGTTTACCAGGGGTGGGACTGTCTATCTGACAGCCTTTCACATCCTGTTCATGATCCTAGTCAACACACAGCAGATGAAACCAAAGCAGACTATTGACTCAGGGATGTGCCTTGGTTTTATTTACACATTCTTACTATTGGTCAGATTAAGAATCATAGAAATAAAATACTATCCTAATTCTGAATCATAATAATATAACTAGTGCTATTTACTTAGCAGTCCTAGTATTACTCATTATACTTTTAGTGTTAAGCATTAGCACTTAAAATGCTGTAAACATACTTTACATTAGGTTCATGCCCCTGGATTCCGGTGACCTTCACAGGAAGTGGTCATAAAGACTCTGGACGCAAGCTGTTTATTTTACGACCCGGATCCTCTGGACAAACATCATCACAGACAGACTGATACTACAGTGTCAGTCTGTCTAGATACCCACCTCTACTTCACAGACCTGTGGATTCCATGAACCTGAGACATACCTGGAATACAGGGACAACTGGAATGCACCTGAGATATTTGCTCCCTTGAAACTGACAAACTGGATTCAAAAGCAAGGTTGGTATTCTGGTCATGAGGGCCCGTGGGAGCCAGTAAATCATATTACTGAGCAATACATACTAGTATTCTGCTCATCTCAGTGAGTATTAATACATTTAACTATCAGTCAAATGTATCAGTATAAGATATACAGCTGGAGTTAGAAGGGTTGGTCTCGTCCTAAAAACAACAGCTCTCGAAGAACAAACAGCTCTCACCTCAACAAAACAAACAAGAGAACAAGGCAAGGAAGAAGATGCGAAGGAGAGCAAGGGCATTGAAACTCTGACATGTATTTTAAGACATCAAACGATGAGATGACAAGTTACATCACACATTCTGTTTTCATTTATCCTGTAGGAACAAGGGAGAGGGAGGGACGGGCAGAAGTGATGATTGATCTTGTCTTCAGGCAGACATGGCTTCTGTTTTGCACTCGATAACCTGAGAAGGAGGGAGAGGAAAGGAGTGGGAGTACAAGATGGAGAAGTAGAGATGAGAGAGAGATACATTGTGAAGTCCTCAGTTGACATCTTCAGAATTCTGGAAAGAGCAGCTGTGCGTACCCTCCATTGTGACCTGCGTCTCTTGCTTCCTCGGTTCCTTGAGTCTACCTGGTTTCTTTGGTTCTTGGTTCTGTAGTGTAAAACAGAAGGTTATTTGCTCTAGGTTTAGTTTGTGCAGGACGTACAATCTGGATTATGGTTTTCCTAGTGTAGGACTGAACATTTTTGGTTTTGGTTCTTGTAGTGTAGGACACAAGGTTTTGATTCTTGGTTCACTTAGTGTAGGGCACAAGGTTCTTTTTTTTCCGTTCTTGCAGTGTAGGACAGAAGGTTCTCTGTTCTTGCTTCTTCTAACATAGGACAGATGGCCCTCATATTTCTAGGTCTTCTATAGGTTCTAGTAGTGTAGGACAAAAGGTTATTGGTTCTCATAGTGTAGGACAAAAGGTTTTCGTTCTTGGTTCTTATAGTTTAGGACAAATGTTTATTGGTTCTTGCAGTTTAGGACAGAATCTCTTGGTTCACGTAGTGTGGGATAGAAGTATCTGGTTTTTGGCTCTGGGATAGTGCAGGACAGAAGGTTCTGGTGGTCTTCAGCTGAATGGATGCTATGGACAGTCCTGCGACGCGCCGAGGGTGAGTTACGAAAACACACACACACACACACACACACACACACACACACCAACAACACAACTAACACAACTACATATCCAGACCATATATGCTGTATATATATTATACATATATGTGGCATAAAAAGCTGTTAATCTTCTGATTGCAATAGACTATATATGTTCCATCCATCCATCCATCCATCCATTATCGTAACCGCTTATATGTTATATATTTGTTGTAAATATATGTGGTGTGAAAAGATGTTAATCTTAGTCTGATCACAGAACTCTCAACGTCCCACATTTACTTGTTTAATGACTCTTATTCATGAACAAGTAAATGTTCATGAAAAGTTATTATGTCATATTTTAATATTGCGTTTGATGTGAAATGCTGTAATGTTAACCAATTGTGTTCTATTAATTGTATGAAAGGTGTAATATTGTAGTAATAATGTGTGCTAATGGTGTTGCGGGTGGTTGTCACAGGAAGGCAAAGGGGATGTTTGGTCTGAAGGTGAAAAAGAAGAAGGTAAACACCGACCTGGTGTTGGTTAACAAAGGAGCTGAAGGTGAGTTGTACTGGGAGGGGGGGCTTATATATACACACACACACACACACACATATATACATACACACACATACATACACACACATATACATACACACACACATACACACACATACATACACACATACACACAATACATACATACACACACATACACACAATACATACATACACACATACATACATACACACATAGATACATACATACATACATTCACACAATACATACATACACACACATACATTCACACTTACACACAATACATACATACACACATAGATACATACATTCACACATACATACATACATGCATACACACAATACACACATAGATACATACATACATACACACATATATACATACACTTATACATACACATACACATACACACATACACACAATACATACATACACACATACATACATACATACATACAGTTTGTAAGGGGTCGGGGTAGGAGCCAATTGCAGCACAAAACCAGACAGGTATGAAAATGAATTTTATTCTTTATTTTCAAAGCACACGATGATCACATGAGTTCCGTCGGGTAAGGGGGAGGTCGGCTGGGCCCGGGGGGTGGTAGAGTTTGTGATGGAGGACGGGCTGGGTGGGGGAGACGGGGCTGGGGGCAGGCAGGTGGAGGTTAGGAAGGACGAGGTGATGAATGCAGTCGGGGACAGGCAGGGTTGAAGAACCGAGACAGGAGGCAGGAGAATTGCTGGATCACATGTAGTAACAGTGAAGAACAAGCCGGCACCAGGTGACTAGTGAGGGACTTATTAGTAGACTTCACTAATCACCTGATGCGGCGCAGCTGTGTGAATGGAGGTGGGGGCGTGGCAGGCTGACTGCCACACACTTTGTGTTGTTAATGTGTGTGTAGATGCAGCAGCAGCAGCCTCCACTTCAGAGCCTCTGGAAGAGGAGAGGACAAAGGTGGTGCCAGGAAGCTCCCCCACTCCTCATACCCCGCTCCCACCCCCCAAAAAGAGGTGTGTGTGTGTCACTATATCAAATATATCCATCATTTTCATCCTCCATATGAAAATAAAATGTCACTGCCCGATCCGTTACCTCTTCCCTACTCTTCTCCTCCTCTCAACCTGCCCCTCTTTTACTCTCCTCCATTGTCCTCCCTTACTCTCCTCCTCTCCTCTCCACCTCTCTTCCACTCCTCTCCTCCTCCCTCAGGTGTCCTCTGGACACTCGTATCCAGAAAGGAGACAGCAAGCCCCAAAGCTTCCAGGTAAACGCTCCCTGTTCCAAGGTTTGAAACACTACGTAGTGCTGAACACTGACGGACCAGGGGCCTCATGTATTAACAATTGCGTGGATTTTCTACTGAAACATGGCGTACGCACAAAGCCAGAAACCGCCGCACGCACAAAAAAATTCAGATGTATCAATCTGAGCGTACGCCTGAACCCAAGCACATTTCCTTTGTACATACCGAATCAACGTGGAATTGAGCGCACGTGCACGAGTATCAGACTTCTCCCTGTCCACGCCCCTATTCAATTATGTTAATCATATTTAAATGAGCCCTGCATCAGGGATTCCCCTCTGAACGATCATAGAAAGAGAATGAGCACATCTAAAAAAGCGAAAATTTACCGAGTGCGAACTGGAGACTCTCCTGACTGAGGTGGAGGCTCGGAGGGTGGTTTTATTTGGCAGTTTGTCCTCTGGGATTAACAGCAAGCGGAAGAGGAGTGAGTGGGACAGCGTGTGTGAGGCGGTCAACGCTGTGGGTTCAGAGAGCCGCACACACGCTGAACTTAAAAAGAAGTGGTCAGATATAAAAATGGAAGTGAAAAGGAGGACTGCTGCCCACCGTCCCTTCAGGAGACCTATTGCCCTCTCAACGACTGACCGAGTGCGGGTATGGAGGTCATTGTACCTCCGCTCTCGGTCAGTCTGAGGGTTGGTCAGAGGGGTCACGTCCTCAGTGGGTAGCCACGGTCGCCTGGGGTTAATTGAAAGCAGGCAGTATAAGTAAACTGGATTTGTTGTTCCCATTTCTTAGTTTTATACAACACTTACATGGATCACACACTATTGTAATAAATTAATGCCGAAGGGCGCCAGGGCAAAGGTGAAGCTGATAATGACATTTCACACTTTACGCACGGGTTTATTAACATGAGTACTTTGCACACAGAGACAGGGGCTTGTACGAAAGATCCGAAGCTGTTGCTTAACCAGCAATCAATCAGGAATCAATCACACAAACAAGTAATGATGCTGTGAAGACAGGATAGTATTTGGGGACGTACACTCAATGCGCATCACGGGGATTAATATTAGGACAATTAAAAGAATACAATTACTCACCAAGAAGCCACCCATCGCGCACAATGCCAGCCTGCAGTCTGTTCCCAACTATGCTGTTACTCAGAATATATGAGTCGTGCGTTGAACCAGGCCACCTCGCCACAATGTTGGTTAATAACATTTGCGCATCACATATAATTTGTAGCCTACATTTATTGAATGGAAATGTTTCCTGTTCACATATACAAATTCGTCATGTGATGGCGCTTTTATGGCAATGTGAGTGCAGTCGACAGCTCCGATTATATTAGGAAAACCGGCTCTCGCTGCAAATTGCGCTTTAATGTTGACCTGTTCAGCTGCATTGTATGGGAATGTTATATACCTGGCTGACAGGCGGATGAGTCCGGCCCACACGGCTGGCATTGCCCGGCTCAGGGTCGACTGGCATATACCCGATCGGTCGGCCAACTCTCTTTGAAACGCCCCGGTTGCCAGGAACCCCAAGGTACTAAGGGCCTCATTTACTAACATTTGCGACCGCAGCGTAATCTGCGCCAGCGCCGAGCCGTTATTTGCGCAGCATTCGTCACCGCACTTTACGTTGTATTTATCAAACCCGTACTTCATCAGGCAATCAGCGCCATACTCCGCCCTAGTGTAATTAGCGCACCGTTAAAAGAAGGAAGAATGGGTCTGCGTGTTTGCGTAACCATGGACGATCCAAGAAAAAGAAAACAAAAGTTCCGCGCCGATCAGAGACCACTTCCTGATCGCTGATCGGCGCGGTGCCTTTGTCGGGCTGTGTCTCAATCCACGTACTTCCACAAGTACACTTCCGTAAGTGCACTGTGTGCACTATGTACTTACTGATGTAGTGCGTGAATTCCGTCTAAGAAGTACAGTCTCAAATGAAGCACTCCCGTTTTGCACTTACCGGAAATGATGATACAAGCGTTCGTTCCAGTATTAGCATTAACGTATAAGCATATCGGCACAAACCGTTCACAATCGCTAATGACATCTGTCATACATCTGTCTAACAATAAAATGGTAATACATAACGAAAAATAACCACTTTTCGATTGATTTGTAACGTTATATCTTAGTGGTCTGGACCAACGGTCCACAGGTGTCGTCCGCAATCTTTATCAGATTGTTTTGGAAAGTGCTGGCGTTCCCTCCCCTTCCGTTACGTAGACAAAATGGCGACCATTGAGGGTGGAAAGTGTCCAGCGTAGTACACTCAGCTTTTTGACCGTTATGAGTGCACCATCCGGGTACTAGTAGTGTACTGCGTCTTGCCGCAATTACCAGTGTGAACGCACTATGTACTCAAAAAGGGAAGTTTAAGTGCGCAAGTACGTGGATTGGGACACGGCCTCGGTGTCTTCTTCTTGCTCTTACAACAGCTGCCATGTCCTTGTTTACAGGCTCAAGCAAAACCCGCTTCCTGGTTTACACCTGCTTTTATGAGGCGGAGATTTGCGCTCCAATTCGAGTCGCGCACTTCTCAGGCAATCTTAGTAAATACCACGCAATACATAATAAGGCGCACTTAACGCGTTACCTCCCAGCTCTTTGCGATTCACTCCCACTTCCCCTGATACACTCCCATTTATGCATATATATGAGGCGGGATGCGCAACTTGCCTATCGCCTCTTCAGAGGCAGGCTATTTGCGCATTTACCCCGTTGCGCCACGTTAGTAAATACGGTTAAATGTTTTTGCGCCTATTTTACCCGCAAATTACGCCAGAAATGGACGCAATTCTGTTAGTAAATGAGGCCCTGAGTACCTGTACGTGGACCGGCAGGGCATGGCTCCTTGCGGTGGCGCGCTCCAAGGCCGGCCGCAGCTCTGCACATAACTCAAGCAGGATTGCCCGAGGGAATCGAAAGCGGCTGATGAGCCAATTGTCGACAATTTCGAGAGGATCGTTTCTGTCTCGAAAGACACGCTCTCGCCTAATTGCGCCATTCGCAATGTCCTCTAATTGTTGACGGAATTTTTGGGTGTGCTTTTATACCCAGTCATGTTATTGCAGACTTGTCGGTGTTGATTGTTCATCGGTGTTAATTGTTCACGTGTCTCGAATGTGCACATCACTCAATCAACTACTATTTTACACATTTCTTTATTATGACAGTTTCCCAGCATTTAAATATTTTTATTCCTTATCTCTTATGTCCATCTACTGCGTAGAGGTTGTCTGCCATGTAATAAGAATTTCATTGCTCTGACAAATTAAACATGATGCTTTGATCACCTCTAAGTGTTGCCAAAGGGTCAACTGCTGTAGAAATGTGCGTACGCCAGCTCAAGAGTTGACGTGAGGCACGCAAATTTATACGGCCATTTCAGTCTTGATACATCTGCACTTTGCCGTGAGAATGAACGTACACCATTTTTTTGTGCGTACGCAACGTTCGTACATGAAGCCCCAGGGCTTTTAAAAAAGATCAACAATCCTGTACCTCCTTGGCTTGTCTGTTTTGTATGGTCATTAGTATGTTGGAGGCTGAAAAGAGGAATACAATATTGATGAACATAGAGTAATGTTAATTAGGGTATCACCCTATTTTTATTCTACGTATAATTTACGTAGTTCCTGAACTAAAAGGACTAAAAGTATCTCTACAGGGGGATAAAGATGTTTGGCAATGTTTGTGGGTTTCCATTGCTGTGTGTATTGTGTGGGGTGTGTATACATATTTGTATGTGGTTCTGTGTATGTGTGTGTTTGTGTGTGGTTCTGCTTATGTGTTTCTGTCTGTGTGTGTTTGTGGTTCTGTGTGTGTGTGTGTGTGTTTGTGTTTGTGTTTTTACATGTGTGTCAGGTGGCTGTGAACATAACAGAGGCTAGGCAGCTGGTGGGTGAAAACATGGACCCTAGTGTGGTCATCGAGATTGGAGATGAGAGGAAGCAGACATCTGTTAAAGAGGGAACAAATGCCCCTTTCTACAACGAGGTAGGACCACACACACACACACACACACACACACACACACACACACGTGTGTGTGTGTGTGTGTGTGGTCCATCACCAGCTGTTCTAATTGTCATGCCCATACTCTTACTTAGTCATAATACTAGTGCTCATGCTAACGCTAGTTCTCTCTTCTGCAGTACTTTGTGTTTGACTTCTTCGCCCATCAAGAGTTGTTCCTCGACAAGGTCATCCGGCTGTCAGTGAGTCAACTCTTCAACCACCATCAATGCCTCACACCCTCTCTATGCCACACTGGCCCAGTGGAGGAGTATCTTCAGCAGAAGACTCCTTTCACCAAGATGCACCACAGAGCGACACAGGAAATCATTCCTGCTTGTGGTCAAACTATATGACTCCTCCCTCTGAGAGTCAGCCACCCCCTCTCTTTAAGTGGTCACTGATCACTTTATTGGTCACTTATCACTTTATAACTTGGACATTCACTGACCTCACTGACCTTTATATTTCTAATTTCAATTTACTGTATGTATGCACATTGTGTTAAAATGCCTAGATTTATGGATATTTATGTATGTGATGATATAATTTTATGTTTAATATTTGTATTTCACTGTTTTATACTTCTATACTGTTTTTCTCTTCCCTTTACCATTTTACCATTCAACTGGAGTATTTGCAACGAAAACAATTTCCCTCAGGGATTATGAAAGTGACTGTCTGTCTGTCTGTCTGTCACCAGTCAGAAGTGACCTTTTAATCCATGACAAATATTGATGAACTCACTTGCATCATGAGAGAACTAGAGCAAACATTATCGTATCAACATCTCACTCTCTGTTTTTCTCTCTTGTTCTCTCTATGCCCCCCCTCTCTCTCCCTTCAGGTGGTCCATTCAAAGATGTTAAGGAGTTTCTCTGTTGGGTCCTTCAAGCTTGACATTGGGACAGTATATCGACAGCCAGGTGATCTATTCATCCATCGTCACACTCTTCATTTGGTTCTCAACCTGCTCTAGATGCTCTACCTAGCCCCATCCAGGTGCTAGCTAGATTTGCTACAATGTGCAAGTTAACCTGATGATAGAGAGCTTCTTAGCTAAAAACCTTCCCTGATCACCTCCCCTCCTCTCCTCTCTCTAGGTCAACAATTCACAAATAAATGGGCAGTGCTTACTGACCCAAGTGACCTCAGCACAGGGGTCAAAGGTTATGTGAAGTGTGACATCAGCGTGTCAGGGAAGGGCGATACCACGCCCCCTGGGCAGAAGGCCAGCGATGCAGACGAACAGATCGAGAAGTGAGACCAGCCAACCTCCAGACACACCTATATAAAGGTCTAGTTAGAATGACGGGATTAGATAGATAACTATCAACATGTTTTGTTATGTCCACAAAATGGGAATCTGTCAGCCTAACAGGACAAATAAAACAACATTGTATCAAGAACAATAAGGATCAGCACACCATGGTATTCATCAAAATGCTAGCAATAGCTGGCAAATCTTTCAGTGGCTCATGGGCCCAAACCATGGGCCTCCTTAATGACAAATGCACCTGTGTGCAGGAACTTGCTGCTTCCAGAGGGTTTCCCGGGGGAACGGCCGTGGGCACGGTTCTACGTCCGGGTCTTCCGGGCAGAGGGTCTGCCCCGCAACAACTCCAGCATCATGGCCAACGTGACCAAGGCTTTCATTGGAGACACCACCGCCCTCATCGACCCCTATGTGGTGGTCAGCTTCTTCAGACAGACCGTCAGTCTAATGCGTTAACACTATGATCTTGACCTATCATATCTCTTCATGAAGTGTGCCAACAATTGTCATTTCAGTGTAATTTGGAAGAAATGCCATTGCCATCCATCAGCTATTAGTGAGTGAAATGCTGCTTGCTCATTTCTGACAAATCAGGGCATCTTGTCCCTGAGTGGTTCAGGGAATTCATCTTGCCTGTCAATCACATGTGGCATGTGATGTTATCATAGCGCTTCCACAGCTGCATGACTGCAACACTCATCAAAGTTGGAATAAGAAGGGAGGGAGCAGAGAGAGGGGAGCACTTCTTTTGGTGCTCCCCAAAGAATTTTACCTCCAGCAGCTTTAATAGTATCTTATTTTCTGATCTTCTGTTTTTTTTTGCCAGGGCCGTACATCCACCCAGAAGTCAACTGCAGACCCAGTGTGGAACGAACAGATCGTCTTCAGGGAGATGTTCCCTCCTCTTTGTCAGAGGATGAAGATCCAGGTGAGGGTCATCTTAATATCACCCTTCCCAGCTCACATTCAAAATGTTGGTGCAGGTAGAGTTGAGGTATCTTTATCTCGAGGATGCTTACAGGCAGTGGCGGCTCCTGAGGAAAATCTCAGGGGGGCAATTTTTCTGATAATGATTAAGGTGACCCATTCAATAGGTGCATTAAGCAAGACAGTATCAATTTGTTGTTAGATTATTAAGTCATACAGAGTCCTTCTTGTGTCCACTTGATGGCAACTCCATAAACAAAAATGGTGTGGCTCCACAATTAATTATTAACATGGATCTAATGTTGTATGATGTAAAATAGCTAAACTGGACACAAGATATGTCCAGCAACCACATAAAGACAGGGACAGCATATTAAGTCAAGTATTAAATAAGTGACCATGGATCAAGAGCTTTCACAACCTTTACAACATACCCATCAAAAACTGTCTAAAAATCGTCTGTCTAAAAATTGTCCAAAAATTGTCAAACTGTGCCACGAAGTCCACCAATCCAAGAAAAATACATGGGTTGGTAAAGCCCTCTGTCTCATCCTGGCCTCGCAAAGCGTTAGGGCGTGTCCCAAGATCCTCATTCAAAATGCATTTGAGGGTAATTTTTTGATAAAAAGGTGTTAACATGAGTCAATGGGAGAATGCTTCGGCGATTTTCCACGTCAATGATATCGCCCAGAGAGGCGGGGCCATTTGAAACACGACTTGAATCTGATTATTCTGATTGGACAATGACAGATAATATGTCTACAAAACTGATAACTACTTTTGTTGTGATAGAATTGGCAGAGAATTAAGGAATATAAAGGGATTTTTGGAATTGGTTATAAAAAAATCCTCTTTCTCCCAGTAGTGCGTCGTCCAAATCGCCCTGATTCACTGTCCGCCGCTGGTTACAGGGTGGATTTGGTGACCACTAGGTGACTTTTGGGTGGACAGGAGGCATCTTTTGATTTGCAAACAGAGCATTTATTCATCAAATAAATAATGGTCTGAACTTGATTCAACATTGTTTTCTGTGAAAGACCACGAAGAGCACACAGACACACACAGACACACACAGACACACACAGACACACACAGACACACACACACACACACACACACACACACACACACACACACACACACACACATGGTGTACAAGGCAAGCAAGTTTATTCACATTCACATACATAGGGTTTCACAAATGAAGTAAAAAAAACTATGAAAGAACAATCATTAAGAGATTGTTGATAAGACTTGTATAAAATGCTGATTTTTTTTTTTTTTAAATCTGTGGAAACCAGAAAGGTTTTGAGCCCAGATTCAACCGAATAAAGCGTTGAGGCAGACCTTGCATGTTCCGGGAGCTTGGTTCGAACCCTAAGAACAGTGAGCAGGTCCCTGAAGACTTGAAAGCTCTAGTGGGCTCTAGTGAGATAAGATATGTATTTTGGTGCTCACCCATGTATTGCTTTATACACTACTAATGTTATTTTTTAACTACATTCTCTGGCAAACAGGAAGCAAGTCATCTGATCTTGATGTTATGTAGCTTGCTTTCTTAGTGTTAGTTAAAAAAAAAAAACTGTAGCAGCAGTATACTGGATGAGTTGGAGTCATACAGCTTTTACTTTATTTTTAGAGACCTGTGAAAATGGCATTACTGTAGTAAAGCCTACTGAAAAGGAAATCATGTAGTTTTTCAGGTCTTGTTTGGACAACCCTGTATTGTTTGCTACGTTTTAAAGGTAGTAGTAGATTTAGTTTTTATGTGGGTAGTGATAAATCAATAACTACACGAAGATTTCAAAATCCAATGATAGAGATTCAGTAGAAACGTTTACTTTAACCCTTTTATCTTTGGCATGGCAACTTATGGTATTATATTGTGTTTTTTTAAATTATGGAAGGAGCATATAAAGGCTTAACAGAAGCAGTCCACAAATTGATCTTCATTTTTTTTGTGGTTATCAATCCATTCCATTCCCATCCATTTAGTACTCTACCAGACAGCCCAAGCCAGCTTAGCCTTTAGCCTGTCAATCAATATGCTATGAGCTAGAGCTGCTAGAGCTGACCCAGTGATAAGATATCAGAATTTAGGCAGAACAAATATAATTTGATGCCAAAAATGGGATCAGATGGAATTTAACTTAGAAACGAGGATATAGAACTGTAATTACTAAATGCAGATGCATCAAAATTATCACTTTTCAGAAGAGGCTTATATACATACACACAATATAGTTTGACCAGGATTTTAACTAAAGGTACAACCAACTAGTTACTAGTGAACCTGAAAACAATCAGAGCACAATTGATACTACAATAACTACACACAATAAAATAAATAAATCAACAAGTCCCCTCTCTCTCTCTCTCTCTCTCTCTCTCTCTCTCTCTCTCTCTCTCTCTCTCTCTCTCTCTCTCTCTCTCTCTCTCTCTCTCTCTCTCTCTCTCTCTCTCTCTCTCTCTCCACTAGGTCTGGGATGAGGGCAGTATGAATGATGTTGCCATAGGGACACACTACTTTGACCTGAGACGCATCTCCAATGAACAAGATGGAGACAAAGGTAGAGAGAGAGAGAGAGTGACAGAGCAAGTGTTGATAATAAGAAGTGACAAACTCTCTCTCTCTCTCTTTCTCTCTCTCCAGGTTTCCTGCCTACCTTCGGTCCAGCTTGGATCAATCTGTATGGCTCTGCCCGTAACTTCTCATTGGTTGATGACAACCCTGAGCTTAATGAGGGCATAGGAGAGGGTGTGTCTTACAGGTGAAGACTGTTTACCTTTACCAAACACATCGCAATATTACATTTACACTTAGGGAATTTAGCAGACGCTTTTATCCAAAGCGACTTACAAAGAGTACATTTGTCATAAGAACATTACATGAGTCAACATACATTGCTGCTAATACAGTAAGAAAGTCACAGAACAAGTTTTCAGTATTTCCATTGCTAGGTTAACCATTGCTAGTATACAACATCTCTGGCTATTACCATACCATTAATTAACACCCTGCTTGATTACCATATTAATGAAGACACTGTTTAATTAGTGAGTGATTGTGCAGGGTGTTTCCTGGTGTGTTCAAGGTGTCTCACCTGTGCCTTGCTCCACCAGGGGGCGTGTCTACCTGGAGCTTGCAGTAGAGATCCTGGCGGGGGGGACAGGCTCGGAGTCACGTTTGGTCAAACCCAGGGAGTCCAAGGGAGGGAAGAGCGGAGGCAAGGATGGCAAGACTCCTGCTGGAGGAGCAGGAGGAGCAGGAGGAGCAGGGGGAGGAGGGGCTGACGAGGACAAGGGAAAAGCAGAGGTCTTACCTGTAGAGCCCCCACCTGAGGTAGGGAGTGAGAGAGCGGCATGTTGACATGGATGATGGTGTAGAATGGATGATGGTGTAGAATGGATGATGGTAGATGATAGTCCTCACTATCACCTTGTATAGTTTAACAAGCAGCTTAAACTCCCTCCTTCAATAAGCATGCTTGGCAAAGAGCGTCTGGACAACTTTTACAAGTTGTTGTACAAAAGTAATGTATAATGTGCAGTTCCTAATACTCTGATACATAATCAAAACATAATCAACTACAGATAACAGCACAGAATTAGTGAGTTTATTGCAGTTCCTGATTTTTCAGCTGAACGAGGAGGACAAAGAAAGCTTCCTGCTCTTCGGTTGTGTGTTTGAAGCCACACTTATCGACAGGAAGATCGGAGACAAGCCAATCAGCTTTGAGCTCTCCATTGGTCAGTTTACACTCTTTTCTGCTCATGGATTCTGGTGTCATTTACATTTACATTTACATTTAGTGCATTTAGCAAACGCTTTTATCCCAAGCGACTTACAAAGAGTACATTTGTGTCGCTGTGGGATGTGTTGCTATTGTAACCATTGCCTGACACGTCCATCTCCTAGGTAGCTACGGCAATGTGCTGGAGAACCCAGGCCAGACCAGTGGGAGCGGGAGCTCAGGGAGTAGCCGGAGATCCCGGCCAGCAGACCTCCCTGAGAACACGGACAGGCTGGCCTCCTTCCCCTCCTCCTCCTCTGCCTCCTCCTCCCCTCTCCTAGGTGGAGGTAAACCCCACTACCACCGCAGGTCTGCACTTTCTGGAGGTACCCCTGACTCCCCCATGAGGTGTCCGACACAGACCGAGACCAGCTCCTGCACTCCAGCACAGAAACCCCTCCTCACCCAGGGAAACAAGTATGCAATATTCACCATAGACTGTTTACAGTGTATACAGTGTGTATATGCACTATGTATGGATGCATATACACACACTCACACATGTTATTTATGTGGGCATCTATTCCTAAATATATGACTAGTCTTTGTGTGTGTGTGTGTGTGTGTGTGTGTGTGTGTAGGTTCTACATGCATCTGCCTCTGAGCCAGAAACCGTGTGTCCAGGTGGTTAGTAGGTGGGAGAACAGAACCTACCGCCTGTTCAACTCAAATCTGCTGGAGACTATCGCTCTGCACTTTGTACGTACACACAGGCACACACACACACACATATATACACACATACACACATACACACACACACACACACACACACACACACACACACACACACACACACACACACACACACACCACACACATAAAGACTTTCGGATTTCGGAATAGTTATGAAGACAAATGTGCTGGTCCCTAAAATGTCTTGATTGAGTCCGAATTGCATAATCCTCAGGAAAAGGGCATGGCCAAAGCAGCAGAGCTAAACAGGAAGTCAGATCCAGGGGCAGAGACAATAATCAAGAAAGTCCTGCAAGACTTCTGTTTAGATGCCAGGTATTGAAATCGGTTAATCAGAATCTAAGAAGTATTAATCATACTATTTCACCACTTAATACACATGTGTGTGTCTGTACATGCGTGCGTGCGTGCGTGCGTGTGTGTGTGTGTGCGTGTGTGTGTGTGCGTGCGTTTGTGTGTAGGAAGTTCATTGCGACGGTGGACAACAAGTTGAGGGTGGAGCTGAAGAGAAGTCACCTGACACAGCTGGACAGGAAACGCCTCACCATGTGTAAACAGGAACTGGTGGGAGGAGCACACACACACACACACACCTACACACACACACACACACACACACACACACACACACACACACACACACACACACACACACACACACACACACACACACACACACACACACACACACACACACACACACACACACACACACACACACACACACACACACACACACACACACATGTTTTAAGTAATAAAATAGCATGTTTGTGTGTGCATGTGCATGCATGTGTGTGTAGGAGGGTATTATTGCAGAAGCTGAGGTGATGACTGAGAGGAAGAGGAATTCATCCGGAATAAAAGCTCTGTTGCAGGAAGCCACCAAGCTGGGCCGGCAGATCCACTTCCTGGTGGAGGAGGTATATCTGCCTGTTGCATGTCTGTCTGTCTCTCTCTGTTTCAGAGGGTTAGGGGCTAAAGGCCCTAATCTAAGGGTCAGCAGGGTACAATACAGTCACATGTGTGTTAGTGTCAGTTAGTGTATGTCAGTCCAATTTTCTGATCTAGTCCATATTTTACTAATACTAAGCAGATAGCAGATACTGACGTTATGGTCCACATGGTATTACATTGCAGGCAAAGGTGGTTTGGGGGCCCTGTGGGAAAAGTTTGACTATTTCAACTGAGCACCCTGTGCCTGAAGAAGCCCAATGCAATGCTTTGTTTCGGTCTCAAACAAAACAAAAAAAGAGTCATTCTAATTCTAAACCAACCATTTTGTCATCTTTTTCATTTTTTATTTTGTTTTAGGTAAATATAGGCCTTGAATGCTAGTGGTGAATTGTTAGGATTGATCCTTTATAATTCATTATAATTTGTTGATGACAGCCCCAGCACACACTGCCAGATGTGTTTGTATGGTTGCTAAGCAACAACAAGCGAGTGGCGTACTGTCGGCTAAGGGCAAGAGACCTTCTGTTCTCCAGCAACCTTGAGGAGAAAGGGAGGGACTGTGGAAAGATACATACTCTGTTCCTCAAGGTACAGACACACTCACCATTCCTCCTCTTTGCATATATATAGAGGAATATAGTACTAGTTCTGTACTGTTGTGTGTATGGGTGTAGTCCCCAGGGAAGCGTGTGTCTCCTTGGAACATCCTAGCCAAGCTGGATATGTTCCTGTGGCTGGGCGGCTGTAGTGAGTCTGGACAACTGCTGGCTGACCTGCCTCCAGGTTTCACTCCAACCACAGATGGCAGGGACGCACTCGGACCTCCCACTCACATGGTACCTACAGGTGAGAATCTCACCTGGTACATCCTGTAGTCTCACCTGTAGTCTCACCTGGTACATCCTGTAGTCTCACCTGTAGTCTCACCTGTAGTCTCACCTGGTACATCCTGTAGTCTCACCTGTAGTCTCACCTGTAGTCTCACCTGGTACATCCTGTAGTCTCACCTGTAGTCTCACCTGTAGTCTCACCTGGTACATCCTGTAGTCTCACCTGTAGTCTCACCTGGTACATCCTGTAGTCTCACCTGTAGTCTCACCTGGTACATCCTGTAGTCTCACCTGTAGTCTCACCTGGTACATCCTGTAGTCTCACCTGTAGTCTCACCTGGTACATCCTGTAGTCTCACCTGGTACATCCTGTAGTCTCACCTGTAGTCTCATCTGTTACATCCTGTAGTCTCACCTGGTACATCCTGTAGTCTCACCTGTAGTCTCACCTGGTACATCCTGTAGTCTCACCTGTAGTCTCACCTGGTACATCCTGTAGTCTCACCTGGTACATCCTGTAGTCTCACCTGGTACATCCTGTAGTCTCACCTGTATTCTCATCTGTTACATCCTGTAGTCTCATCTGTTACAGTCTGTAAGAAAAGAAAAGGGGGCATTTAGCAGACTCTTTTGTCCAAAGCGACTTACAATCAGTACATTTGTGGGGTTCGACATGTGGACAGTTGAAGAAGGAGGATTAAGGGGATCGAACCGCCGACCCTACAGTTAGTGGACGACCTGTTCGGTCCACCCCCTCTACCCACTGAGCTACTGCCGCCCCAGTCTGTAGTCTTGCTGTGGATGAGACTACAGTGTAGACTCCTGTGGATGAGACTACAGTGTAGACTCCTGTGGATGAGACTACAGTGTAGACTCCTGTGGATGATCACAGAGAATGGATAAGCAACACATATTTGTATTATTTTGTATGTTTCCAGAAAATATTTGGATCAGGGATAGTAATTGAATTATACCAGGGAAATATTTGTTTATGTGCCCAAGCACACCTCTGTGTGTGTTTTCCTTGCTGTGGGAGCCAGGGACAGACAAAACATGATCTGCTCCCCAGCAAAGCCTCCTTCTCACACACACAAACCTTCTTTTTGTGGTTCCCGAATGTACTAACTCTGGAGCCCACCACTACGGGCAGGCCATGCTGTTCTGATATTGAAAGTGAGTCTACTCTCGCTCTAGTTTTCTCTACTGTAGGTGAACACCTCAACCTGGCATCAGTAATACGTTCATACTGCCCCAATTTGGCATTGTATAATATGATTATCTGGCTGCAAGCAGCAATAACCGGCGTCAACATGCAACTGTTTCTGAAATGAAGGAAATGGTAAATGAAGTAGACAACTGCTGGAAGTTACTTGAACTTCCCAAACTGCAACCCTTCTGCCAACTTCCTTACAGTGTGAGATGTTTCCTCCTATTAAGCTAAACCATCCCTACTGCTGGAAATAGTCAACCATTGAGAGGAATTTTATTTAGTGCAATTTCAAAGACTAGACTGAAATAGAAATAGTTTCAATGTAGCCTATTAGCCAACTGTCCCAACATGAGCCCAGTTTCAACCAAACCAAACAAATGTGTGTTCAATGCCTCCACTGTGGAAGTAGTATAGCATTGCCCTCTCCTCAAACCCTATTTGTACCTGGTAGAATTCAAACCATTGTATAGCACTGTATAGCATTCTATTGCACTCATACCTACATTGTCAACAATAATGAAATAGAAAACAGGGTTCGTATGGAGTTATATGGAAGATAGGCTGCCGTGTCCAATACAGCTGGTGTAATGGTGATTGTAGACTTGACCAAGTCATTGATCCCTATTGTCAGATATGGATGGAGGCTTAATGTGGAAATGTTGGTAAACTGTGAGCACTAAACTGTGTGGGGCAACATGCCAATCTAAAGAGTCTCACAGAATAATCATATTTAAAAAAATAAATAAAAATAAGTATTCACTTATTTTATTTCAACCTGAATGATAGGAGGAGGACATGGGGATAGCCTCTACCATTGGTAGATTTAGGGTTATAGGGCAATGTATAGAGTTTAACTGAACCACAAACTGTACATTGTAATTGCAAATTGTATGTAAATTAAACAAATGAGAAAGACATTTCCACATTGGCCTCTAGGGTACTACACACCATGAGGAGACCCACATCTAACATCAAATGAATGACTTCAGAAGATAGGGTTTGTAATACTTAGAGGTTCACCATTCATCTTGAGACTTGTAGCGCTCCCTATGGTACTGAGTCATCTCGTTGAGTGTCCCTCATGGATGTGGAGTTTCAAATATAGTTCATGAAATAATTGTATTTATTTTACATAACAATATAGGCTAAATGAATACAAATAGTTTTTATATAAGGTTTAGGAGTGAAATTAGACACCAAAGGTGGCAAATACTTAATTCCTAACTTAATAATACTTAATTAATTAATAACAATACATTTTAAAGTATGTGAAAGACTGAGACCTTGGGATCTGTTGATCGGCAGAGAGTGGCACACTAAGCAATGGATCAGGTCCACTCTATCTTAAACAACGCCATTGTTTTTTCTCTCCGCACTGCAGTTATTGCCAAGTTTTTATAGGGAAGACCGGTGATCAGTAATTAGCCCGCACCATGTCTTCTCACCATCTGTCGAGAGCCTTGCCCCCTGTGTCTAGAACCACGCCCCCTGTGTCTAGAGCCACGCCCCCTGTGTCTAGAACCACGCCCCCTGTGTCTAGAACCGCGCCCCTGTGTCTAGAACCGCGCCCCTGTGTCTAGAACCGCGCCCCCTGTGCCTAGAACCACGCCCCTGTGTCTATAATCACGCCCCTGTGTCTATAATCACACCCCCTGTGCCTAGAACCACGCCCCTGTGTCTATAATCACGCCCCCTGTGTCTAGAACCACACACCCTTCTCTCTCTCTCCAGACAGTAAAGACAAAAAAAAACTCCCCCTCAATTAACTACAAAATGTTAGATTTAGTTGTAGCACCGCTAATGGTTATACACTGCTACTTCAGGTTTGTATCTGAATATGTAAATACAGATAATATTGATGGTCGATCCCAAAGTAGCCTCACCGCACATTCTTATTAGGTCCACTTGTAGACTCACCTGTTACATTTTGTAGACCTGTGGGTCTATAATTTATGTGTATGTAATGTGTGTTTTTAGTCCAGCATGAGTTCCAGTTGAGGTGCCACATGTACCAGGCTAGAGGGCTCATCGCAGCAGACACCTCTGGCCTGTCTGACCCCTTTGCCAGAATCACCTGTCTGTCCACTTGTCTCACCACTAATGTAAGCTGCCTCTCTACCTGTCTATCTGTCCACCTCTGTCTGCCCGTCTACCTGCCTCAGCTTTCAACCTGTCCTTTTATCTACCTGTATCACCTGTCTACCTGTCCATCTGTCTACCTGTCTCATTGGCCTACCTGTATCACCTGTGTGTCAGATCATCAGCCAGACGTTGAGTCCAACATGGAACCAATGTGTGGTGCTGGATCGACTGCTTCTGTCTGGAGACCTGAAGTACATTCAACAGGAGCCGCCTCGCATTGCCATAGAGGTGTATGACGACGACGCCCTGGTCAGTTTGAAGACTCATCTATCATATATACCATAATATATACCATTATGTATCAATATTATAAATATATTGTGTGTGTGTGCGTGTGCGTGTGCGTGTGTGCGCGTGTGTGTGCGTGTGCGTGCGTGTGTGTGTGTGTGTGTGTGCAGGGTAAGGCAGAGTACCTGGGCTCCACAGTAGCAGTAGCAGAGGTGTCCCTGCAGGGGGAGGGTCCCTACAAAGCCCCCCTGCTGCAGTACAGTAGACTACACCACGGCTCCCAGGATGGAGGTGAGCTACTGGCTGCCTTCGAACTGCTGCAGGTACACACACACACACACACACACACACACACACACACACACACACACACACACACACACACACACACGTTGCTTGTTTATATGGTGGGGTGTGTTTGATTTGCTCTTCTTCAGATCCCAGAGTCTGGGGAGGTGGGCCTTCCTCCGCTAGAGGAAGTGGGTGGAGTCTATCCTGTACCCGCTAACATCTGCCCGGTCCTCAACCGCTACCGCCTTGAGGTCAGATTGAGAGCATGTACAGTGTGTGTGTGTGTGTGTGTGTGTGTGTGTGTGTGTGTGTGTGTGTGTGTGTGTGTGGGTGTGTTTGTATGTGTTTCTTAAAAATGTGTTCTCTGTATCAGGTGCTGTTTTGGGGTTTGCGTGAGTTGAAGAAAGTTCAGTTTCTATCGGTTGATCGACCGCAGGTATACACACAAACACAAACAACACACACACACCTCTCTCCATTTTGGAAACACATCATGTGTAAGTCGATATCTAACAAAGTCAATTGTGTGTGTGTGTGTGTGTGCGTGCGTGCGTGCGTGTGTGTGTGTGTGCAGGTATTTATAGAGTGTGCTGGGAAAACTCTGCGTTCCTCTGTGATTCAGAGTTACAAGTCCAACCCTAACTTCAGCACCTTGGTGGATGCCATCGTGATGGTAACACTCTTCACTTCAGTGTCATTAGACACTTTATACATCTGGTCCTAACTCCTTCTCTCTCCGCCTCTCCACTCTCCTCAACCTCTCCTTCTGTCTCCTCTCTGTCCTCTCCTTTTCCCTATCTTCCTCCATTCCCATTCCCTCCCTGTATGCTCCCCACCTCCTTCTCCATCAGGAACTACCAGAGAATGAGCTCCTCCTCCCTCCTCTCTCCATCAGTGTGGTGGACTGGCGTGCGTTTGGTCGCAGCACGCTGGTGGGAAACCACATCATCAACAACCTCACCCTCTATAAATCCAGCCCAGCCCAACTCCCTGGTCTACTCTCCCCTGCCTCCCCCCCGGCCCCCCCCAGCCCCACCACTCCCTCCCCCAGACTCTTGAAAGGTAAACACACACCTGGTAAACACACACCTGGTAAACACACACTCTGTGTTCATGATGAACCCCACAAACGACCAACTCCAAGCTGACTCATTGGGATTAAGATGGGGTTCCGGTGAAAATTATTTCTGTTACTCAGCTAAAGATAATGGAAGAGACCAGAATACATTTAAGTAAACTGTGTAGAGCATATCATCTTTAACTCATGTGCAAAACATTTCTGTATATAAATATTGGAACATAGGTATATGGTATGCATATACATAGATTAAAATGGCTCATAGTGTTCCAGCTGGCAGCTCATGTCAGTCAGTATGTATGGATATACATTTGTATTGCACATGGAGGTCAACTTTCTTTCTCATCCCCATTGGAGATGAATCCAAAGAGGGTTGTTTTGTCTGCAAACTTCAGGAGTTTGACAGAGGGGTAGAGGTGCTAGAGGTGCAGCTGTGGTGTAGAGACAGAAGAAGAGAGAGCACACAGCCCTGAGGGCATCCAGTGCTGATGGTGAGAGAAAAGGTGTGATTTCTGTGGAGTGTGCTTGCTGTATGGACTGTTCAGTGATCCCCATGTCTTGTCCAACAGGAGCGTTGCAGCAGGGCTTAGAGGTCGGCTCCACTGCACTGCCAACCAATCAGGACGTCCTGATCATGGTGGAGGAGGAAGCACCTGGCCCTGCTGCGCCCATTACCAAGACAGAACCTCACAAGACGAAAAGAGTTAGCAAACAGACACACAAAGACACACACTAAAAACATAGCATTGTATAAGAACCAGAACCATTGTTATTATTATTTATTATTCTTTTGTTTTTTTATTCCTTGTGTGTGTATGTTTATGTGTGTAGAGCTCCCGCTCCTCTAAGCGTAAGAAGCGAACCATTGCTGATGAGTCAGCGGAGAACGTCATCGACTGGTGGTCCAAATACTATGCCTCTGTAGAGAGACTACAGCAGGTAGAGAGACACTCGCACTCAGACAGAGAGAGAGACAGAGACAGAGAGAGAGAGAGAGAGAGAGAGCAGGTAGAGAGACACTCACACAAAGAGTGAGACGGAGAGACCGTGGTAGAGAGACACTCACACAAAGAGTGAGACGGAGAGACCGAGGTAGAGAGACACTCACACAAAGAGTGAGACGGAGAGACCGAGGTACCACTGCAGGTAGAGAGACACTCACACGCAGAGAGACACTACACCAGGTAGAGAGACACTACACCAGGTAGAGACTGCAGAAGGAAGAGAGACACGCACATGGAGAGAGAGAATCCAGTGCAGTCCTTCTGTATTTTCTGTTTAATTCATCACATACAACAGTATAACAAAACACATTGGGCAGGGCTATCGGATACCTTCCAATCGTTACATGTTCTCTCGGTCATACAATACAAAAAGTTGCAACCCCTTTATACCCTTATACCTTTATTTGAATAGGCCAATCACAGACTGCCTCCCTCCTCGGTTGAACAACAGACATGATGGGGGCGGCAGTCGCTCAGTGGGTAGAGCGGGTGGACAGAGCAGGTCATCCACTAACTGTAGGGTCGGTGGTTCGATCCCCTTGATCCCCCCCTTCCCCAACTGTCCACATGTCGAACCCCACTAATGTAATGATTGTAAGTAGCTTTGGACAAAAGCGTCTGCTAAATGCCCCCTTTACCCTTCATGTGATACCTGGGTGAAAATGGTCATGACCATTTGGAAGTGGTGAAACCATATTAAGGTCCAAAGAACTATCTTTGATGGAGGATGGCTGTTGCATCACCTAATCTCGCCTGTGTCTTGCCAAAAAGACCCACAAAGACGCGCAGGCACGTCTTTGTGGTGTGTTCTAGTGCCGCTAGGGAGAGAGAGAGGGAAAGAGAGCAGGCACCACTTCCTCTCAGTCAGCCTCTGTGTTCATACGTTCAGCAGGCTCTTTATGTATTGGCAGGACCTCATGTCCAGGCAACCACCCACTGCCTCCGCACTGTCCAAAGCAAAGCCTGCTAGATTCCTCTAGCAGCCGCAGTTAAGTGTTCCCTTCTGAATCAGCATAGAAGCTAAACCCAGGACAAAGTTGCTCTGAATGTCAATCCTGGACCTGTGTATTAAAGGTTCCTCTAAAAGCCAGTTTAAGGATGTTTTTGGTAAAGTACATGTTTTAAAAAGTGCCCATGATCTAAAGAGTATGGTGGCCGACAAGGGCCAAATGCACTGCAACGGCCTAATGCGTCTCAGTTATGGAAAACAGCTTCAAGTACAGAAACGATTCAAATGAACAAACTAAAACACAAGTTTAAACGAGGTACAAAAAGAAAAAAACGTGGCGCAAATGAAAAAATGTGCTGCAAAAAACAAAGACAAATGCAGCATCTTCAAACGCGCTGCAAATAGATAAGCGATGCAAAGCACAAAATGATTCCAACCAAGAAACGGTCTTCAAAAGTAAAACACTTCATAATCGGTCACTACAAACGGAGATGCTCCAAACCTGCGGGGGGCGCACGGGATGGAGAGAGAGAGTGAGAGACAGAACAGCTGACTGAACGGTGGACACTCAGCGGGAACGGTAATGTGACTTTTAGTTGATTATATTTATATGTAATGTTTATATCACTGTACAACGCTGCAGATTACGTGACAGTTTTATTGTAGTTTACATCAGACGATACAATGCTGCACATTTGCATGTAGATTAGCCTGCTTAATAAGATAAGATGGCAGGTGTCTCCTCATTGACATGCTTTAAAAAAGTTATATTTTTGCCATATGCACAGCAAAAGGCAGGGAAAGCTGTAAGTGCAGATACACAGAATGGACAGTACATCTGCAAAAGGAAAAAAGGACAGGGTTTAGGTATGGAAGACTGTGATAAGAGGGCTTTTTTAATGTACTATTATAACGGGTGCTTATATCAATCTCTAATCATCATCTTATCTTATCAAGCAGGCTAATCTAATGCAAATGTGCAGCCTTGTATCGTGTGATGTAAACTACAATAAAAAAAAAAAAAACGTCACGTAATGTGCAGCGTTGTACAGTGATATAAACATTACATAAATAACTAAAAGTCACTTTACCGTTCCCGCTGTCTGTTGAAACACCGTTCAGTCATCTGGTCTGTCTCTCTCCATCCCGTGCGCCCCCTGCAGGTTTGGAGCATCTCCGTTTGTAGTGGCCGGTTATGAAGCGTTCTGCTTTTGAAGACCATTTCTTAGTTGGAATCATTTTGTGCTTTGCATCGTTTCTCTATTTGCAGCGCGTTTGATGATGCTGCATTTGTCTTTGTTTTTTGCAGCACGTTTTTTAATTTGCGCCACGTTTTTCTTTTTGTACCTCGTTTAGACTTGTGTTTTAGTTTGTTCATTTGAATCTTTTCTGTACTTGAAGCTGTTTTCCATAACTGAGACACATTAGGCCGTTGTTACGCATTAGTGCGTTTGGCCCTTGTCGGCCACCGTAAAAGAGGCCTTGGTAAAACATGGGGTCAACCTTAAAAACATTGGTTAATTAAAAACAGAGCTATGTTTAGGTTTGGTCCTGTAGGTCCAGTAACCTTTTTCCACACTCCACGTTAAGTCTGGCCCCTATGAGGTACCTCTGTGAAACAACTGCAAACAAACGGTGGCTGCTGTCCCCCTTTCATCTCAGTGCAGACAGTTCCAGAAGACATCATCCATCTTGGCCTGCATAATTGCTAGCAGCCCAGAAGGCAGCTGTACACACACACCAGCCTATACCAAAGGGCGAAGGCCACTAAGTGTACCCTTTCTGCCAGGTTTGCCCAGTTGTTATGAATAATTTTGTCTGAGCCAATATACATAGGCCATCTCAAGGCCATCTCTCTTCCACCTCAATTTTTGAGGTAACAGCAGAAGCCCACCTCTCCCCTACCCACTGCTAAGTCCTCCCTTGTTTGCCACTTTACTTTAGCCTCAGACACTAGAAAATAATCTACTGGAGACTACAACAGGTAAAGAGAAATCCACATGCAGAGCAAGAGACTTCAGCAGGTTGAGAGACTCACACAAAGAGAGACAAGAGACACTGATACACAGACAGAGACATTAAAGTCGATAGAGAGGAATTAGCATTGCATTGTTCATTATTGATATTATGAATAATTGTTATAATTATTGCCTTTTTGTTTCAGTCCGGACATAAAGAAGTTAATTGCTTCCCCCAGGTGTTTGATAAAGGTACACACACACACACACACACACATGCTGGTTGTTCCCTTGCATGGTTGACACTGCATTGGTGTATGAACGTGTATGATTTTGTAAATGTGAAGCACAAATTGTAAAGCATTATTAAGGCTGAGTTATGCTTAAGTTATGCTTCCGCGTTGACGTAACGCTAGGGGGCTTACGGACCCTTTACGTCCTTGCAGACCCCCCTTGCGTCCACTGCAAGGGCCTGACGTGCACCCTCCCAAAAATCCTAGACCAGCGTCGAGGCGACGCAACACCAACGCAGCGGCTTTGACTGTGATTGGTCCGCTAACTACATCCGCTGGAGACCGCTTTTCCGATTTCCTCTCATAAACACCGCCACGGTGTGATAAATGCTTCGACTGATTGGCGACAACATATATATAACTTTTGCCTTCATGTCTGTAAACTTTTTTTTTACTCGCTAGTAATCCGTATGTAATGACCAGAATGGTCATTCCGGTCCCTCTACCGGTGTGGCATTGAAATGCATTTCGACATGTAAACCCCACGCAGAACCATCACAGTCTCATGACTGCGTCCAAGCAACTGCATGGCCATTGCGTGATCACTACGCGATCACTACACGGAACCATAATCGACGCTTTAGTCTATATTGTTTTGCTTTGCAGCTTCTTCTTTCCAGAGTCTTCTGAGTGACAGCGTCGCCGGTTTGGGTGAGAAAACTAACTAAACTAACTTCTACTCAACATTATCTTATTGTCATATTTAATAATTAAAGCTAGGGTAAGCAAACCAGAATAAGATACATGAAAGTATCGAAAGTATGGAAGTATTGAAAGTATTGAAAGTATCCAACAGAGAAAAACCCACCTCCTCAAAACACGTGACTAGCTTGCTAGCTTTAGCAATAAGTCTGCTGAGCCTTGTGGAAGATTCTGGTCATGCGCAATGGGTGCCTGGGCAGAGTGTGCATTGGTAGACAGGAGGGCTTATTACAGACCAGTAACAGCAACAGATACCAGATTTTTTTTTTGTCAGATCATTTGATATATTAATTACTGCGGGATGTGAAGAAAAGTTCGCCAAATATGACCCTAACTCACTAATTAATTTACTGATTAACTTATTATCTCATAATCTATTATTGTTATTATTGTTATAGTGCTATATTATAATCATTATATCACTATAATATAATCCATACCACAGCATTGTTAAAAGGTTACAACTTCTTGACGTTATGAAATATCCACGTAGCTCCTCCTACTTCACCGTTTTGTGTAAAATTTCACTTGCGAGTAACCTTGATATATGTAGATGTTGCTATGTCATCATCACACATCACTGATGATGTGTCTAGGTTGCACCAGAGGGTGTATATTAAACCAGTTAATTCTGGCAGAGCCAGTGACCTCTGGGAAAGACCGGATGACTACCACGAATAGAGTGGTGACAGCTGGAGAGACAGCAACCGGGGCAGGGAGGGCTAGCACCCCAAACTGCAGCTCCCATGAGGGAGCACCCACAATAAGCTACGGAAAACCCTAAAGAGTTATACCCCCGGGGGTGCCCGAGAGGGGGGGAGGATGAGCACCCCAACAGGACGGACGTACAGGTTTTTACCCAAGCTAACGGAAGTACGACTATGAGTGCAGTTTGCTTATGTGGTAAAGTCTGCAAAAACCCGCGTGGTCTTAAGATCCACCAGACCAAGATGAAATGCTTGACTGAGAGGCAAGTGGTGCAACGCACAGGACCAGTGCCTGATGAGACGCAGGAGGAGCCCGGCCCGGAGTCACCCCACAGTGCCCAGACCCTCCACGCCCCACAAGCCCTACCCCAAGTCATGCAGTCAGAACACCATCGGGTTAAGTGGCCTTTGGCCAACATGGTGAAGGAGTGGTGCCAGTTCGATGCGGATGTTGATCAGATTCTCGAAGCCACTGCCAGAGGAGATGCTGACCAGAAGTTGCGCACAATGAGTGCAATGATTGTCAGCATCGCCGCCGAAAGGTTTGGCACCAAGGAGCACCACCCGATCAGCGGTACAGGGGAGCCAAACCGACGGCAGAAGAAGATCAGCCAGCTGCGGCAAGAGCTTAGACTGCTAGGACGGCAGTACAAGAAGGCAAGAGAGGAAGAGAAGGTAGGTATAGCAGAGCTCCGCAACATCGTAAGGAGGAATCTCACGACACTCCGTCGTGCTGAATGGCACAGGAAGAGGGGGAAGGAGAGAGCCAAGAAGCGTGCCGCCTTCATTTCAGGCCCTTTCAACTTCACCAAGAAGATCCTTGGGCAGAAGCGAGGTGGACAATTGGCCTGCTCTCAAGAAGAGGTTGACGAGTACCTCAGGGCAACTTACAGCGACAGCGCAAGGGAGCAGGATCTTGGACCCTGCAGCTTTCTGATTACACCACCAGAACCCACTTCAGCATTTAACACCAAGGAGCCAACCCTGAGAGAAGTTGAGGACATAGTCAGAGCAGCTAGATCCAACTCAGCTCCAGGTCCCAGTGGAGTACCATATGTTGTCTACAAGAGGTGCCCAGGGCCCGTGCAGCGACTGTGGAAGATCCTTAGGGTCATCTGGAGGAGGGGGAAGGTGGCTCAGCAGTGGAGGCATGCAGAGGGTGTATGGATTCCGAAGGAAGAGAACTCTCGCACCATCGAGCAGTTTAGAAACATCTCACTCCCAAGCGGCAACATTCCATGCTGAAAAATGAAGCCCATGCGGAAGTACAGAAACTTGCAGTTCCTCGACTGGCCGCTTGAGGCTGGCTGCAGAAAGGAGTCAACTCCCATAGACACCCATGTTAAAATGTCCAACTTTACAGCCAAAATAAACATGTTTACAGCCTGGTTCAAAAAACGGTTTTGGTGTCTTTCAGTAGTGTTCGAGTCCATGCCAACTGTGAGGGGGGTGAATTTTTTTAGAATCCATTATTTTAATGCACAGAGAAGGATTTATTTTATGAATAATTAAGGGCGTGGTCAACTTGATTGGCAGCTGTCATATGTCATCACGGCATGACCTTCACGGATTCGAGGCTTTGATTGGTCTGGCCGGAGGTAGGCGGGCTTAGAACACAGACTGAAATGTCCAAGATGGCGGCGCCCAGAAGCTCAATTTTAGGCTTCATCTCCGCTGTTAAGAAGTCTATGGGTGACGTCACGGAGGGTTTGTCCATATATATATACAGTCTATGCTCACTCCTGAGTGTGGAGGGCAAGGTGTTCTTCAGCATTGTTGCCCAGCGCATGACAGAGTTCTTCCTGAAGAATGCATACATCGACACCTCTGTGCAGAAGGGGGGGATCCCAAGGGTACCAGGGTGCATCGAGCACACGGGAGTTGTTACTCAGCTCATCCGGGAGGCCCGGGAGGGCAATGGGAACCTGGCAGTTTTGTGGCTTGACCTGTCTAATGCTTACGGGTCAATTCCTCACAAACTGGTGGAGACCTCGCTTGACCGGCTTCATGTTCCAGGCAAGATCAGGAACCTCATACTGGACTATTACAACTCTTTCAGTTTGAGAGTCACCTCGGGAACAGTAACATCAGCATCACATCGGCTGGAGAAAGGCATAATCACTGGGTGTACAGTCTCAGTGATTTTGTTTGCCTTGGCCATGAACATGCTCGTTAAGTCAGCGGAGGTGGAGTGCAGAGGACCGCTCACCAAGTCAGGTGTGCGGCAGCCTCCCATCAGAGCTTTTATGGATGACCTGACAGTTACTACAACATCAGTTCCAGGCTGTAGGTGGGTTCTCCAAGGCCTTGAGCGGCTCATTAACTGGGCGCGTATGGGCTTTAAGCCTGCAAAGTCCCGTTCCCTGGTGGTGAAGAAGGGGAAGGTTACAGACAAGTTCCGGTTCTCGCTGGGAGGTGTCCAGATTCCATCGGTCTCAGAGCAGCCAGTGAAGAGCCTAAGGAAGATCTTTGATGGCACCCTGAGGGACAAAGCAGCACTCAAGGCGACCAGCAGAGAACTGGGAAACTGGCTAGTGGCGGTGGATAAGTCAGGGCTGCCAGGTAAGTATAAAGAATGAATATATATCAGCATGGCATCCTGCCACGCCTCCTCTGGCCACTACTGGTCTACGATGTCCCACTAACAACAGTTGAGGGCTTCGAGCGTAAGGTAAGTAGCTTCCTTCGCAGGTGGTTGGGCCTACCAAGAAGCCTCAGCAGCATAGCCTTGTATGGGCATAAGAACAAGCTGCGACTTCCCTTCAGTAGTCTGTCGGAGGAGTTCATGGTTACCCGTGCAAGAGAGGTGCTGCTATACAGAGACTCGAGTGACACCAAAGTCTCCTTAGCTGGGATTGAAGTGCGGACTGGTCGGAAGTGGAGAGCCCAGGAGACTGTTGAGCAAGCTGAGGCGCGGCTGCGCCACGGTGTTCTGGTGGGAGCAGTGGCGACAGGCCGGGCAGGGCTTGGGAGCAACCCAGGACCTCGGTACAACAAGGCCCGGGGGAAGGAGAGGTGGCAGCTTATCCAGGAAGAGGTTCGAGCAGGGCTGGAGGAGACCCGCTCAAGCAAGATGGTCGGAATGAGACAACAGGGGGCGTGGACTAGATGGGAGCAGACACTGGATAGGAAGGTTTCTTGGTCAGAGCTTTGGAAGGCAGAGCCATTCCGGATAAAGTTTTTGATCCAGTCAGTCTACGACGTCCTCCCCAGCCCATCCAACCTTTTCTGTGGGGCCTGGCAGAAACACCTGCTTGCCCTTTGTGTCAGAGGAGAGGATCACTGGAGCACATCCTAAGCTGTTGCCCGAAAGCCCTGGGCGAGGGGCACTATCGTTGGCGCCACGACCAGGTGCTGAAGGTGATAGCAGATACCATCTGCTCGGGGATCTCACTCAGCAAGCAGCAGCAGCCAGCTAGGCATTCAATCACCTTTGTTAAATCTGGTGAGAAGCCTCAACACCGCCCAGGCCAAACAGGGGGGCTCCTGACAACAGCTAGGGACTGGCAGCTGAAGGTGGACTTGGGGAAACAGCTTAAATTCCCAGAGACCATCGCAGTGACCACACTTAGGCCGGACTTGGTTCGTATGTCAGAATCAACAAGGCAGGTGATACTGCTGGAGTTGACTGTGCCCTGGGAAGGAGGAGGCATTTGAGAGGAAGAGGGCCAAGTATGAGGAGCTGGCAGGCGAATGCCGGCGCAACGGATGGAAGACTCGATGCAGTCCCATTGAGGTTGGATGCCGAGGTTTCGCAGGCCAGTCACTCTGCAGGGCCCTCAAGTTTTTGGGAATAAGGGGACTGCACAGCAAGAAAGCCATCAAGAACACCACTGATGCTGCTGAGAAGGCATCAAGATGGCTGTGGATCAGGAGGGGTGATCCGTGGGCCACACAAGCTACCTAGACACAAGCCGGGGTCTGATCATCCCCGGCTGGGTCGCCTGGGCGAGGGTGTCTGATGTTGAGAGACCCGAAACACCCTATGACCTCAGGTTACATCACTGATGATGTGTCTAGGTTGCACCAGAGGGTGTATATTAAACCTGTCACATTAATCAGCTGCAAATATGACTTGACCCCAAACGGTTCGCTATGGCGGCGCGTGAACAACGCGAGGCTCAGCGTCTCTCCAGTATTTGTAATATAGTGGTGTTTTACCTGCTCATCACTGTTCTGTTCACTCAGAATAGCACTGCTTTAACATCATACAGTAGACAGGAGCTCTTAGACATTGGAAATTACATCACCGACAACTTTATCGCCGATCTTCGTCTCATCCCGGAGATCTCCAGAACACCGGAGGCTGCTCACTCTCCCCGGCCGGGCGGAAGTGATCGCAGACGGCGCCGAGATCGAAAACAAAGGCGAGGCAAGCGCGGAGGGCTACGAGCTAGGCTAAAGCTAACACCGCACCGGCTCCCTTTACCCAGCATCTTCCTCGCTAATGTCCGATCTCTGCTCAACAAGATGGACGAACTACGTCTATGCCTCACCAACAACAAACAGATTATGGATTCAAACGTCATGATCTTCACAGAGACATGGTTAAACAGCAGCTCGCCGGACAGTGCCATCGAGTTAGCAGGACGCTACACTCACCGGGCGGACAGGACAATAGACGGCTCCGGTAAAACCAGAGGCGGAGGTTTGTGCATTTATATAAACAATGCTTGGTGCAATAACTCTGCTATCACCGAGAGTCACTGCTCACCTGATGTGGAGTTTCTCATGGTTAAATGCCGTCCTTACTACCTCCCAAGAGAACTCACATCAGTCATTGTCACTGCTGTTTACACACCACCGGATGCTAATCCTAAACTTGCAATGAGAGAATTACATATAGCCATTAGCAAACAGCAGAGAGCACACCCTGAGGCTGCTTTTATTATTGCGGGCGACTTCAATCACTCCAACCTGAAGACAGTCCTCCCCAGATTTCATCAACATGTTTCCTGCCACACCAGGGGAGACAAGACACTGGACCATGTTTATTCTAACATATCTGGAGCTTACAAAGCCACACCCCTACCCCACATAGGTCAGTCAGACCACCTCTCTCTTTTTCTAGCCCCCAAGTACTCACCACTTATCCAACGTGTGAAACCCACAGTAAGAACAATAAAAGTGTGGCCTGAGGGAACAGACTCTGTGCTGCAGGACCGGTTCAAGCACACTGACTGGAATAGGTTTGCTAATCAGGCAACCATTCACTCTCACATTGACATCGAGAGCTATGCTTCCTCTGTAATGGACCACATCGCCACAACCATAGATGGCGTCTCCACCAGGAAACAGATCACCATGTACCCTAATCAGAAGCCCTGGATGAACAAGGATGTCCGTCTACTACTGAAGGCCCGCAACATCGCCTTCAGATCAGGAGATGCACAAGCTTACAGCACAGCCAGGGCTGACCTGAAACGGGGCATCAAGCAGGCCAAGCACTACTACAGGCTGAAGGTTGAGGAGCACTTCTCCAACTCCAACCCCCGACGCATGTGGCAAGGCATTCGGGTCATCAGTGGCTACAAGCCCGCCAATGCCTCCCCACCCCCATCCGACACATCCTTCCTCAACGAGCTGAACAACTTCTACGCCCGTTTTGATAAGGACAATCATGAACCTGCAATAAAGGCAGCGCTGACTGCCGACCACCAGCCACTAACACTGTCCCCCACTGATGTTGAAGCAGCACTGAATAGGATCAACGCACGCAAGGCTGCAGGCCCTGATGGCATCCCTGGGCGTGCCCTCAGAGCATGTGCTGGAGAGCTGGCGGGGGTCCTGACAGTCCTATTCAACCTGTCCCTGGCCCAGGGTGTTGTTCCAACCTGCTTCAAATCCACCACCATCGTGCCGGTACCAAAACACTCCACTCCGACATGCCCCAACGACTTCCGTCCAGTGGCACTCACCTCCATTATCTCCAAGTGCTTAGAGCAGCTGGTTCTGGCACACCTCAAATCCTGCCTGCCCCCCACCCTGGATCCGCACCAATTTGCCTACCGGAAGAACAGGAGTACAGAAGATGCAGTCTCCATAGCGCTGCACTCTGTCCTCTCTCAACTGGACAACACAAACACATACGCCAGGATGCTGTTCGTAGATTTCAGTTCAGCATTTAACACTGTCATCCCAGCCAAGTTAGTAACAAAACTCACTGATCTTGGCATCACAGCTCCCATCTGCAACTGGTTACTGGACTTTCTGACCAACAGGCCACAACATGTTCGGTTAGACCACCAATGCTCCTCCACTCTCAACATAAACACTGGCGTACCACAAGGCTGCGGGCTGAGTCCCTTCCTCTACTCCCTCTTCACCCACGACTGCAGACCTGGCCATGGCTCTAACACCATCATCAAGTTTGCGGATGACACCACGGTGATTGGCCTCATCAGGAACAATGATGAGTCGACCTACAGGGAGGAGGTAGAGCGCCTGGCTGTGTGGTGCAAAGACAATAACCTGCTACTCAACATATCCAAAACCAAAGAACTCATCGTGGACTTCCGGAGGAATGCTGCCATACATCGACCCATCCATATCAACGGCATGACAGTGGAGCGGGTGCCCAGCTTCAAATTCCTGGGGATCAACATTTCACAGGACCTCTCCTGGTCTACAAACTGCTCCAACCTGATTAAGAAGGCTCCCACCTCTCTTCAAACATCCTGGTAAACTTCTACAGCTGCACCATCCAGAGCATCTTAACCAACTGTATCACAGTCTGGTATGGGAACTGCTCTGTCTCGGACCGGAAGGCTATGCAGAGGGTGGTGAAAACCGCCCAGCGCATCACCGGAGCCACACTTCCTGCCATCGAGGACATCTATAAGAAGCGTTGCCTTAAGAGAGTCATGAACATCACTCGGGACTCCAACCACCCAGCACATGGACTGTTTGCCCTCCTGCCATCTGGGAGGCGCTACAGGAGCCTCCGGACCAGAACCACCAGGTTCAGGAACAGTTTTTTTCCCACAGCTGTCTCCCTGCTGAACTCTGTCCCCCGACGCCCCAGTCCCCCATCCCTCCATTCCCTCGGGAAGTGAACTAAACTTCACTCACTTCACCGTATCACTGTACATATCATTGATTAACTATATCATAACATTTTTAACTTTATAATCACAATCACAATTTATATATTTATTATTTAGTCTGTACATAGTCTGGTAATAGTTTGTATCATTATCATTATTGTGTACATTATAGCAATAGTCTGTTTATAGTCCATTAGTGTATATCATATCCATAGTCTGTTTATAGTCCATTAGTGTATATCATATCCATAGTCTGTTTATAGCTTATATACATATATAATATATACTGTACCATAGTTATTTAATCACCACTGATGCACTTCTGGTTAGATGCTATCTGCATTTCGTTGCTCTGTACTTGTAAATGGGCAATGACAATAAAGTTGAATCTAATCTAATTCTAACACAAGGTTTCTCAGTGGATAGTATCAGATATACTTATAAAGATACTAAAAGTTTACTAAAGTTTGACAGCAAGCTTGCTGGTTGTGTAGGTGAGGTCATTGCGCAGGTCGATGTGATGGGTGTAGACGTGGTCCACAATTCTTGCATTTCATTTAAGGCCTACGCAGTACTGGTTGCTGCGGCGGATCACATGGAAACCCCTGGGAAACTTATCATGTACATCAGGGTGTCTGGTTTCAAGTTGGCACATTTCTTGGAGGTAGAAATCAGCTCTTCTGCGCATCAACTCAAGCTCAATCTTGCAAAGACTGAGCTTCTCTTCATACTGGGGAAAGACTGCCCCCACAGGGACCTGCTGGTCTCGGTCGAGGGCATCACAGTATCTGCCTCACCAACCGCAAGGAACCTGGGTGTGATAGTCGACAACCAACTGTCCTTCACTGCAGTGACCCGCTCCTGTAGATGTGCTCACTACAACATCCGCAGGATCCGGCCTTTTCCTTACGAGGGAAGCGACAGCTCTTGACCCAAGTGTGGTGGCACGAGGTATGAGGGGGGGGGGGGGGGGGGGGGTGTGACTAACCCAAATGAAGGAAGGCACTGAGGTCCATTATGCAATGAGGCAGAGACAGCAGTTCAACAATACAAAATACTTTTATTTATACACCGCCAACAAGCTTCCTGCCAATGTCAGGACTGCAGAGTCTCTCACCATCTTCTGGAAGAGATTCAAGACCCACTTGTTCAGAGTTCACCTAAACTCTGCATAACATCCATCTTAAAAAAAAAAAACCCTACCCTCATGCTCTTATTTGTTGTACATCTTGGCACTTTAATCGCTCTTTGCACTTCATCAGAGATGTTGTATACTAGTAATTGAAATGCTTAAAAATTATTCTGGTGACATGCTTACTGTATTAGCCGCAATGAAATGTTTCACCTTCTTACAGTGTTGCCAGATGTACGATAATTATCATATTTGTACCATACATTTGACCTCTGTACGATGTACGATCATTGATGAAAAAAATCCTATAATGTACGATAATTTCACGAGTACGAGTTTTCAGTCATTCGTCCAAACACACATCCTACCGCTTCTCTCTCTGACCCCGAATCATTTCAGGCACCACACGGTGTCGCGGCCCACACATCAACACTACACTACAGTTTTTCCGAAGAAGACAGTTCAGTTTAGACAGAGAATGTCTAATAGGAAGATGGACGGGCTCTGGTTTAGATCAGTTTAACAAAAATTGGAATCTTTCTAGTGTTAATTGTGCACTTTTTTCTCTGTATCATAGTTTAATTATGGTCTAGTTCAAAATGTGGACTGTCGGCATATCTTTTGCACTTTGGAAAAAAAAGTTAAGTAGCTCCTCCAGTTAGTGTGAGACACAGCTTGTTTAAATTGGCTGTAAAATAGCTATATTTTATGCGTTTGGCAACACTGCATTCTTATGACAAATGTACTTTTTGTAAGTCGCTTTGGATAAAAGCATCTGCTAAATGCCCAAAATGTAAATGTAGAAATATGCTGATTTCAGGTAGTTGTAGTGCCCTGCGGCGGCAAATATTGTCAGATAGTCCAACATTGTGCACAAGTCCATCTTCCAAGATCCTGTATGATCTGCTTTGATCATATCTTGGCTGTCTGCAGCCTCTTCTGACAGTTTACCCACAGCCGCCTTTTTTTTGACCTTGTGCTAAGGTCTGCCCTCTTTGTGTCCAATTAGGGACCGAGCCTGTGAAACAGGACGAAGGTCCCTTTTGTTTTTGATCCGTTTTTTATTATTAATGTTATTTCAGGGATCTTTGACGTTGATTTGCACTATCTGAACATATACGAAAAGACAATTTTTTTTGGCAAAGTTGTCAGGCCTGGTGAAGAATTTTATATTATAGGCGTCACGTTCATGTCGCACACTAGGAAAGCCTGTAGGTGGCGCTGTTTATGAGCAATCTTTGTAACGCCTATAACTTCCGCAAAAATTGGTGCACATTCGAATTATATCTACAGATGCGGGCAATCGTGCTGCACCTCGCTGTGTCAACGAGTTGTATTTCCGCCTGCCTTCATTTTCGCGCAAAAACTAAAAAACAGCATTTACAGCCTCAATCCATGAGGCTTTCTCCGATATGCACGAAACTTGACATGTAGCATGTCCCGACTGAAATATTGAAAAACACCATATAAAGTATGTTGAAATTCTCTATAGTCAGCGCGTTACAATTTTTTTTAGATTTGTCAATTTTATGTAAAAACAGGAAGTGGACCATATCCCCACAATGCTATATTCTTTCGACACCAAATTTTGGTCCCTACCTCAGAATATGTCTTCCATGCAAGCTACAAAATTTCTGGTCATTGCCACTAGATGGCACTCTTTAAAATCAAGAAGTTTATTCCTCCATATTGGCAAGTGCGATTAACACAAAACTTGGCAGTCACATACCTCATTGCTCCCTGCGGCAGGGGTTAAAAGGACAAAAAAATTCTGCCACGGGATGGCGCTCTAAAAGCAGCGTAAATCACTGTGTAAACACCGTAATAGCTATGAATATGAAATTCACTGGACACGTGTAAAGTGCTGCCCAAAGCTCACATACCAATTATTATTTTTTTTATTTGGTAACCATATCTGATGCTGCAGCACTCTCCAAAGTTGTTTCTTTCGTTACCATGGATGAGTACATCTCTCCAACTTGGTTCATCAATGACTCAAACTGCGAGTCATCCTCCTGCAGCTCTGACACAATCAGGTGTCATCTGTCCACCAGCAAATGTCCACGAAAAGCTATTTGCACTGACTTTCCAGTCATGTGCTGGACGACATTTGATCCCTAGATAATGTTTCTGAGTCCTGTGCCTTCCATCAGTGTGCCTATTGCACCAAGTAGGTTAATAAAAGTATAAAAACCTCCAAGCATTATGACTATGCTTTTCAGGGGACTACTCTTTGGTGCATCCATGATGATCCATGAATGGTTGGAGGATTGTGTTTGATAGCCAGGTCACAAACAAAAGACAAGGTCCACAAATTTAACGTTTTGTCTCCAGAGTACAGGTCATCATTGGCACGAACACAACTCTGGTGTGGATGTTCTAGTCCTTGATGATGAATGATATGCATCATTCCCTGCCACCCTGGGGTTTATTGTTTGAAGTTCAGTGAGAGCTCCCACAGGAGCTCTCACTGAACTTCAAACAAGGAGGAGGTCGTTGAACACAATGGTTTTGCGCATGTTTCGCAAAGCAATATTTGGTGACTGGGATTTTACTTTGCAAAGTTATTACTCCATTATGTCTACTCATATGACTAATGTCACTGACCTCTCCAGACTCTCAATTTGCAGCCCCATGTGTCCTCGCCTTCACATGACAGGCTAAATCGATCTCTGGTTCACCCCAAACAAAGATGAAACCGTACTGTAATCTCACAAAATCATGTATTCCATAAGTATGTAATCATGTCAGTACAATTTAGACAAGTCCAATGGATTCATAGACCCAGAAAACTTGGGGTTAGACACCAAGATTACTTGCCTAGGTCAAATAATGAAGGAGTTAGGGTATTTTAAGGGTTTCCTGCCCATCTTGGAGGCCATGTTGAAAATTACACCTTTCGAGTGGTCAAACTTTGGTAAACTTTTAGTATGTTATTAAGGACACCTAATGCTACAAAAAACAGCTGAGAAACCTTTTGTTAGAATTACTTTAGGGTTAGGAGTTTTTTTTTTCTTCATACATGCAGCTGCCTACATGGAGACATTGCTGTAGTCATTCAGTGGGTTTGATTGAACAGTATGTCTCCAAATCGCTGTAGCATCAATCATAAGTACAGTATCAGATATTAGTTCCCTTTCAATATGACAACAACTCATATAATATTTTATACCAATATTTTCACAACAATGTCAATATATTACTATAACAAAGACATGATTCTGATGGTTAACATAACAGGACAACTCTGCCTTTCAGTTTCCTTTTCCATAAATGTGCTGCAAATCCTACATGGTTAAACAACAATCAAATAGAAGTATTGACCACATGTTTGCTTGACAACGCAGAAACGATTTGCTCAGTGCTGTCACGAGTTGCTGAGGGGTTGGACCTAAGTGCAGAGAGGCGAGGCAGGCAGGAGTACTTTTGCTCTTTTAATGGAAAACTAAGGCAAAGATACAGGAACAGACAGATGACAACTCACATGAACGGCGACGACACCAAACAACGACGAGACTCGGACAAAGACTGAACAGAAGACAGGACTTAAATACACAGACTAATTACCAACCCAAGACAGGTGAGGGAACAAGGCACAGGTGAACACAATGGGGCAATCAACCAGGAGGGAATCAGGACACAGGGGAAACACAGAGCAAACCAATGAAAACAGGACAACACAGATACAGACCATGACAAGGGGAAACAGAGCAAACCAATGAAAACAATAGAACACAAACACATATCATGACAAGTGCACCACAGATTAATATTTCAATTTAAGATGATATAGACTAATAAAATAACTGACGGAAGCAAATAATATCAATTAATTGTTGGTAACTGTGGAATAAGCAGAATAAACTAGCCCTTGGCGGCGGTGGTTAGTAACCTTGGCTTCACCTCGACCCCATCCCTGTCCTGTATTATTTTCTAATAAACGCTCACCAAGTCTTGGTTTATTCCTGGTTTATACCTTGGTTTATTCCTGGAGTACCTCAGGAACCCTGCACATTGGCACATTTATATTTATACTTTAGCCATATTTATCCATTAAACGCACAGGTCACTTACAACGGATGGTTACATGTATATAGTATGTTTATCTTATTCTAATAGTTTTTTTATTGTAATTTTATTGAAATTGGGAAATGTATTGTGTATATACTCTTGTTTTTCGTATTCTTTTCCCACTGCACTGCTGGTCACTGTGAATTTCTCCTAAGGAGATTAATAAAGAACTATCTTATCTTAAAATATACTGTACATTAACTACAAGCTGTGTTGCTTTTAATTGGACAGTCAGCAACCAATCAGATGCAGAGAATAAGAAGCAGAAAACAAAGGGTGACCTGACCCCAACTAAACTAGCTACACTACAGGTACACATACACACTCACACACACACACACACACACACACACACACACACACACACACATGCACACACACACACACACACTATACACACACAACCCAATGCCCCCTGGTGTGTGTGTGTGTGTGTGTGTGTGTGTGTGTGTGTGTGCGTGTGCGCACAGCTCTATGAGAAGGAGCTTGAGGTGGTGTTTGGGCCATTTGATGACTGGGTGAACTCGTTTGACCTCTACCGGGGCAAGGCCAGTGACGCCGACAGCTCCAATGACGAAAGATTTGTGGGGAAGTTCAAGGTAATGCATTCACACACATACACATACACACACACACACACACACAGGCATACACAAGCACACACAAGCATACACACACACCTGCATGCATATGCTGTATGAATCTGAAAATGAATTGCATTTTGGGGATTTGATCATGTGATGGATGTATGTTGACTGTGTTGGTGATTAGAAATGAGCATCCAATGAGCATCCACTGGAATGATTATTTAAAAATAATTAGTATCACTATTTAATAAAGACAAGCTGTGAGAGGGTTAGACTTCTCAGACACACTTCCTGTAACGCCACGGTGTGTGTGAAGATGTGTGGAGCTATTTCTGGCCAGCTCTTGATTTTTGACCACGTCCGAGAGAGGGTTTAACTTCTCGGACGCTTAGACAACATCACTCATTCTAACTCTACTATACAACAACGGTCAGGGCTCCAGACTAACTTTTTCACTAGGAGCACTGTAGCCCCCGACTGAACATTTTAGAGGCACAATCAGAAATTTTAGGGGCGCAACCAGAAATGTTAGGGGCACACACCGTAAATCAACATGCTAACCAAATATTCACATTTCTACTCATTTTCACTGTATTACTAATACATACTTTGATAATAGATGAAGAAATTACAATGTGCTGTTTCAAATTCAGTGTCACATTTTATTGTGCACTTTTGAAGATGCAACATATAAGGTAAACCGACAGCACCATCGCTGTCATGACAGTACAATATAAACAAAAATATACCATACATTCACAGAATAAAAAAGTGCTTAGTAACAAAGTGCTTCAAGTCAAGTCAAGTCAAGTTAATTTATTCGTCTCCCTTGGGAGAAATTTGGTTTAAAGACAGGGTACTGCTGCATAGACAAACATGGAACATACAGAGACACCAATGAATGAATAAAGACAGTAGAACATCCAACATAGAAACAAGGTACATAACTGGTAGACAGATAGGGACAAGAGTGCAAGAAGGTCTGAGCTGTGACATTTGCCCTACCCCCTGGTCAAAAAGTACAGTGCTGGTACACATTCAAATTGCAGTGCACAATAAAGTGATAGTGCCTATTAAAGTGCTGGTCAATGTTTAGAAATGCTGGTATAGTTTAGGCTAACAAAATACAGTTCTAGAACACATTGAATGCAGTGCATATAGATAAGTCTATGAATGTTCTCATTCATCCAGGTCATGTTTAATCCGGCCAACAATTAAATCGAACGCAACTGGACTTAGATTTGTCTGTGAAGACGTTTCGCCTCTTATCCAAGCGGCTTCATCAGTTCGTAACGCATCAATCTGACTAGTCCTCACTAGTCTGACAGACATTGGAGTTAGACCCAGGTATTTAACCTTAGTGGAAGTGTCCACCCACCAATCTCCTAAACCAATAGATCATTAGTGTAGCTTCACCTGACCATTGTTTGGGGCCTGTGAGTCATCTAGACACTGTGAAGGACTTGATTTGAATTAGCATGGAGGGACCTAGTTTAAAAGAGTTTGATGCCAAGGAAGCTGTACAAACGTGGTTCAGTTTAGGTAAAAGGTCTAGGAGGCCTAATTACAAGGGCTGGCCTTCTGAGCCTCCTAGTGGAACACAGGAAGATCTGCTCCAAGTAAAGGCACAAGTTGTTCAGGTTGTTATTGGCCAGTGCCCCTAACGTTTACATATATTTGTTTTTAACTGTGAAATGACCGAAAGGTTACTAAGCAGTACAGTACCTGAACTGTACTGTTCACTGTACTGTGAACCTAATTTGTACCAGCACTTCTTAAATATGTACTAGCACTATAACATGCACCAGCACTTTACTGTGCAATGCATTTCAAATGTGTTCTAGAACTGTATTTTTTAACCTAAACCTGTACCAGCATTTTTAAATATGTACTAGCACTTTAATATAGATAGATAGATGGATATAAACTTTATCTATCTATCTATATGCACTAATCTGGCCAACAATTAAATCAAACGCAACTGGACTTAGATTTGTCTGTGAAGACGTTTCGCCTCTTATCCAAGCGGCTTCATCAGTTCGAAACGCATCAGTCTGACTAGTCCTCACTGGTCTGACTGACAGTGGAGTTAGACCCAGGTAATTAACCTCAGTGGAAGTGTCCACCCACCAATCTCCTAAAACAATTCACCTGACCATTGTTCGGGGCCTGTGAGTCATCTTGGTGGATGATGGTCATTAGGGGTGGGTGGGGCCACTGGAGAACGACAGTCATTAGGTATGATGTGCAGTTACCAGTGAACGACAGTCGTTGTGTTCGTTAGAGCCACTTGAGGTTTGTTTTGGGCAGCCTTTGTTGTTCACCCTCCTGGGAATGGCTGAAAGTGCAGCATTGTAGATGGGGGATAACTGATGTCTCAGACCCCCTCCCCTGTTGAGAGATGGCTTTTCCACTTTGACATAGATGGCTTCTTTTACCCCTCTTTCAAACCATCTGTCCTCTCTGTCTAGGATTTTGACATTGTTGTCCTCAAAGGAGTGAGCCTTTTCCGTTAGGTGTAAATAGACAGCTGATACTGGGGCGACAGTAGCTCAGTGGGTAGAGCGGGTGGTTAGTGCATAGCCGTGGGAAGATGATTTGGGTTGGGGGTGCTGAAGAGAGGTGTTCCGATAAATAAAAGACAGGCATACGTGCGCAATATTTAAACACCACACGATGTATTTCATGTAAACCAGATAGGCTACTGTGATGTGAACACTAAAACAAAAGGCTACTTATTTCAATAAAAAAATGTTTACAACTTTAAAGACGGTATTGTTAATGAGCGACTTCCGAAAAAACATTAAACCAAACAGATCAACAGAAACCTGCAGTGCTCTCAGGGGCAGGGAAGAATGCACAATATGTCTATTAGTATCTCTGTTGAGCTGTGGTGCACTACTGTTGCACAGCTAACGTTGCATTCGGAGGAAAAACATACACAGAGAGTGAATTATCTTTAGCCGTTCTTGGCGTAGGCTATTTATTCAGGGTGCTCTGACACATCAGTCTCATGGTCAGAGCTACGGCATCAACTACTACTGAACTAGCATTTAGTTCACCCTTTTATAGGCTGTACCTTAGAATTGCATATACAACTGAGTACAGTTATGAACATATCTCAACTGACATGAAAAACAAAAAAGTCAGCGTCGAACTATTTACAGACTTAATAGCACTGCTCGGCGGCAGCTGATCATCATGGATATAAAATCTCTCATGCAGCACCCCCAGCACCCCTACTTCCCACGGCTATGTCTGAGGCATGCCCAAATCCAAACGTGTGTAATAACTGGCGTGATTAACTTATGGTAGCATGTTGCATTATTAGATGCCATTAGATGACCGCTGCAGCAAGGGAGAAGGCCTGAATCGCGCGCCCCCCTCCCCCTCCCCCTTCCCCTTCCCCTTCAGGTTGTGTGTGTGAGACCAGCACAGCGGTAGGGCGGATCTGCACCCAAAGGAGGGCGCACACACTCCCCACAATGAGATGGGCATTAGAAAACCTATCGGTGCCCATGTTATCAATCAAATCATGCACTGGCATGATGTCTGGGCAGCATAGGCGCTCGTCCAAAAAAAAAAAAAAAAATTGGCGTGCCTCCGATGCCGCCCCCCCAAAGATGCCGCCCTGTGCAACCGCACATGTCGCACATACGAGAAACCGCCCCTGCCCCTACCATACCCAATGAAAACAATCAGACTCTTTTCCGGGTTGCCATACCTAAAATAAAAATATATAAAATAGCAAACCCCATTGTCCCCACACCTCCCCAGTGTGTCCTGCCAACCCATTTGGCCCCAAATGGGTTGGCAGGACACACTTGTGGGGCAAGTGCTACACTTGCCCCACATTTGGCGCAAGTGTAGCACTGTCAGTGCCAAACTCCATCTAGGTGGCTGCCACACTTCAGTTTGGTGGCTTTTACCAGGCTCCTCCACGACCAGCACACAGAGTGGTGATGTTCAAAACTGATTGAAAAATGGAAAGAAAGCAGGTTTGATTGCTCTGCAGATTGCTACATTTTTCTTGGGCACCTTGGTTGTTTTCAAACTAAGTAGACTGCGATTAGATTTTTAGAAGAGACTTCCAAGAACTTGCGAGATTGATCAGGTGAAACTATATTGAGACTTATGGTGACTTAGGAGCATGTGGCACCAACCCTGAAAACTGACTCAAGATACCGAAAGCCAAAGAAAATGTTCTCAGCAGGAGGCCCCAGAGATGCTTTGTGCATTGGATCAGAGCTTCTCTTGATGTGGATGGACACAAGGGGCTTCCCATTTGTAGGAAGGAAGGAAAACCACTGACGATGGAAATGAGATTATCTAAATTCCCAGGCCTACTGCTGTTGGGAGTACAACAGACACAGTACAACAGACATATTCAAGTTTTTAGTTTGGTTTTTCAGTATTTTTAGTTTCTAGTATTAATTTTTCCAGTATAATACACCTTAGACAGAGGTTGTGCTGATTCTGGGGCTATATAATACTTGATGATAACTTGAGAATAACTCCTGTTATAATAAAAAAAAATAGTCAAAGAATATGAATTGTGCAAATGGTGACATATCTCTGGGGTAATCTCCAGAGGATGACATCCTCTGTGGGAGCTCCTATCTGCCTTGTATACCAGCACCATAGCAATGATAGATGGCTGTGTTTGGGGGTATGGACATATGATGGGTGTATCTGGACTGGCTGTGTTAGGGCCTGAAAATATGATGGATGTGTGTTGACTGGGGTGTGTTTAGGATTGATCATATGGTGGTTGTGAATGGTCTGTGGTGTGTTAGAGTTTGATCATATGGTGGTTGTGAATGGTCTGGGGTGTGTTAGAGTTTGATCATATGGTGGTTGTGAATGGACTGGGGTGTGTTAGAGTTTGATCATATGGTGGTTGTGAATGGACTGGGGTGTGTTAGAGTTTGATCATATGGTGGTTGTGAATGGACTGGGGTGTGTTAGAGTTTGATCATATGGTGGTTGTGAATGGACTGGGGTGTGTTAGAGTTTGATCATATGGTGGTTGTGAATGGACTGGGGTGTGTTAGAGTTTGATCATATAATAAATGTTTGTTGACTGAATTTTCGTCCCTGCAGGCCCGGTTCTCTCTGATCAAGCTGGACGAGGATGAGGAACAGGAGGAAGGTTGCAACACAGGTCAGTTCCATGTCAACCGAGGAATCCCCTCCAATGGACCTGTCAAGGTTCTGATCAGGGTCTACATCATCTCGGTGAGTTCTGCTCTGGTCTGGGCTTACATCTTGTTGGTATATTTGTGTTGCCGTATTGTGTTGTATGTGGTATGTTTGTGTTGTTGTATTGTTGTGTCTTGTTGAATTGGATTGTGTTGGGATGTTGTTGCATTGTGATGTAGTGTTATCTGTCTCCAGGCATCAAACCTGCACCCTGCTGACCCAGATGGGAAGTCAGATCCCTACATTGTTCTCAGACTGGGGAGGAAGGAGATCAAAGACAGAGATAACTACATCCCCAAGCAGCTCAACCCTGTGTTCGGAAGGTACAAATACTATGTGTGTATGTGAGTGTGTGTGTGTGTATGTGAGTGTGTGTGTGTGTGTGTGTGTGTGTGTGTGTGTGTGTGTGTGTGTGTGTGTGTGTGTGTGTGTGTGTGTGTGTGTGTGTGTGTGTGTGTGTGTGTGTGTGTGTGTATACAGAGATATAGATACTGAATTGTTAAACATATACTTACATATCTCTCCTGTCCTCTTTCCTGCCCCCACCCCTCCTGCGCTCCTCTCCTCCTCTCCCCAGGTCCTTTGAATTCCAGGCGGTCTTCCCCAAGGAATCTGTCCTATCAGTGCTGATCTACGACTATGACCTGGTGGGAGGAGACGATCTGATTGGTGAGACCAGGATCGACCTGGAGAACCGCTTTTATAGCCGCCACCGAGCTACCTGTGGCCTTCCCAGCGAATACAGCCTGTATGTATTACATATACTATCTATAAATACACTAACCAAAGCCACCTGAGTCACCTGTGTGTGTCTCTCTCTCTCTCTCTCTTTCTCTTTATATATATATATATACTGTATATATATATATATATATATATATATATATATATATATATATATATATATATGTATGCTTTTTTTAATATAGATAAATAAATGTGTGTATGTGTGTAATTATGTATTTTATATAGTGCTGGCTACAATGCATGGAGGGACAGTCTGAAGCCATCTGAGCTGCTGACTAAACTGTGCAGGGACAACCATCTGGGGGAACCTCTGTTCAGACCAGGCAGGATCACCGTAGCAGACAAAGTCTTCACCGGCAAGACCGTCTTCATGGATGAAGGTACCTCAGGAACATCACCATCATCAGGGGGGCAGCAGTAGCTCAGTGGACAGAGCGGGTCGTCCACTAAACGTAGGGTCGGCGGTTCGATCCCCTTGACCCCCCTTCTCCAACTGTCCACATGTCGAAGTGTCTTTGGGCAAGACACTGAACCCCAACTTGCTCCCCAGGAGCTGAACATAGCAGCCCACTGCTCCTATGTACCATAGGATGGGTCAAATGCAGAGAACAAATTCCGTTCCCATATCTAATAAATATTCTGTATGACCAATAAATACAGATAAATAAATAGATAGATAATAAATATCTCTTGAACACCATCATAGTGGTGGTGATAAGGTCGAGGATGGAAATGATAATTGTGATTATAATAAAGCTGATGATAGTGATGATGAAGGTTGTGATGATGCTGATGATATTCTCAGACCTCCCCGTGGAGTCCTATGAGCACTTGTCTCTTAAGATCCTGCATCGTTGGGGGGAGATGCCCTCAGGCTGCAGGCTGGTCCCAGAGCACATTGAGACCCGGACCCTATTTCACAAGGCTAGACCCGGCATGGAGCAGGTATTTGGAGGAAGGTGTGTGTCTGCAAGATCAGGTATCCTGTAGATGAGAGTAGGTATAAAGTGTGTGTGTGTGTGTGTGTGCGCGCGCAGGGTCAGGTACAGATGTGGGTAGATATGTATCCTGCTGATCTTCCTCATCCTGGACCCTCAGTGGACATCTCTCCTCGCAAGCCCAAAGGGTGAGCCCTGTGTGTTTGTGTGTGTACATATAAACGTACAAACATTGTGTGTGTGTACATATAAACATATTCTTTTTTTTGGGGGGGGGGGGGGGGGGGCGGTGCAGCCATATTGTTTTGAATGGTGAAATAATAAAGCTTTATGGGAAATTGTCAATAGCATACACAAATAGATGGTTAACTGGTCGAGATATGACCTAGGTGGGATGTAAACTGGTTCAGATATTGTGAGATGTTTTCTGTTTGTGTGTGTGTGTGTGTGTGTGATTAGGTACGAGCTGCGTATCATCATCTGGAACACTGAAGATGTGATTCTGGAGGACAGCAACTTCCTGACTGGACAGCAGTCCAGTGACATCTACATCAAGGGGTCAGTCATTTGAACTGATGTCGACGATATCAACTGTTTCAGCTGTAATCTGATGTGGCTATTTACTTGTTATGCAACCTTATTGGATCACCTTAAATCGTTCAGGGTCTTCCTGGCTTAAGCTGATCAAGATATGCACTAGCTAGGATATAAACTGGTTTAGATACTGTGTGTGTGTGTCCAGATGGCTGAAGGGTCTGGAGGAGGACAGACAGGAGACAGATGTTCACTACAACTCTCTGACTGGAGAAGGAAACTTCAACTGGCGCTTTGTTTTCCCCTTTCACTACCTACCTGCTGAGAAGGTGAGGGGGGAGGGGGAGAGGAGAGGAGAGGTTGGGAGAAGGTGAGAGTCAATAGAAAGATGAGACAGAAGTATGGCCCTCTGGCTCTGTGTCTGTCCACTCTGCCTCTCCTAGACATGTGTGTCTATGTGTCTATTGGAGGTGTCACAGTTCCCCATTAAAAAAAAATTGTACGGCATGACACACACAGTTCAGGATGGATTGAATTGAAAAAAAGACACCTGATTTTAGCACATTTTGGAGACATAGCTATATAATTGTTATAAACAGTGTTTTGCAAATGATTGGGGTGGATCCATTTCAGGTTCTAAGAGGTGTGTGTATAAACATACACACACCTCTTAGAACCTGTGTGTGTTTCTGTAGGTGCTTGTGATCTCTAAGCGGAGCAGTATCTTCTCTCTGGACCAGACTGAACAGAAGATGCCTGCTGTTCTGGTCCTGCAGGTCTGGGACTTTGAAAGGCTGTCCTCAGATGACTTCCTGGGTGTGTGTGTGTCTGTGGATATACACAGTATATATATACAGTATATATATATATGTGTGTGTGTGTGGCTATATTGTATATGTATCTGTTATTGTTAGGCTCAGTGGAGCTGGACCTTCACTCCTTCCCCAGGGGGGGTAAGTCATCTAAAAGCTGCAGGCAGGAGATGCTGCAGGAGGCTGGGGAGTGCATCTCCATCTTCCAGCAGAAGAGAGCCAGGGGCTGGTGGCCCTTAGAGAAGGCTGGGGACCTCACGGTAGTGTTTACATATACACATTACTATACTGTATATACTAGTGTGTGCACTACTATTACTATGACTACTACTATGTACTATATATACACCACGTTCCAAAATGTTATGCAAATTATATGTTTCTCAGACTTTCCTAAATATTCCATGCAAATGACAGTCAGTATAATTTTCAAGTCATCAACCATTAGGGTATAATTAATTTAATAATTCAACAAAATAATTTTAATTTTACTGAACAAACCTCACAATGATGATATTTTTTTGAAAATAAAGGACTCAAAATGAGAAAAAAAAAATCGAAACATTTGATAGGTTGTAAAGAACTGAAAATGATAATTTTTTGAATTTGCAGCATTAGGATGACATGTTTATGGAAATCAAAAGCTATTTCAGATCAGCTATATCAAAAACATCTTAACAGGCCAAGTTACATGTTAACATATGACCTTTGAAATCACCTTCACAATTCTTGCATCCATTGAACTTTGTGTTTTTAGAGAGTTTCTGCTTGAATTTCTTTGAAGGATGACAAAATAGCCTCCCAGAGCTGTTGTTTGATGCAAACTGCCTCCCACACTCATAGATCATTTGCTTGAAGATGCTTCAAAGGTTCTCAATAGGGTTGAGGTCAGGGGAGGATGGGGGCCACACCCTGAGTTTCTCTCCTTTTATGCCCATAGCAGCCAATGACACATGTATTCTTTGCAGCATGAGATGGTGCATTGTTCTCACAGGTGTCTGACATTGATTTCAGTGATTCAAAGAGCTCTGAGACACAATACCATCCATGACTTTAACTGAAAAACAATTAAATTAAATGCTTATGACACTTCAATCCAATTAGCATAATAATTTGTAACGCAGTGTGTGTGTGTATATATATATATATATATATATATATATATATATATATATATATATATATATATATATATATATATGTTTAATGGCATGTCTTACGCTTCCAGGGTAAGGTGGAGGCAGAGTTTCACCTGGTGACATCAGAGGAGGCTGAGAAACACCCCATTGGTCGGGCCCGCAAGGAACCAGAACCTCTGGAGAAACCAAAGTAAGACCTTCCATGTACTCACCTGGAGTGGACTCACCTGTATTAGACTGTATTAGGAGTAGTTTCACCTGGAAACACATGTACTAGACTCATGTGGACTAGGCTCACCTGGACTGGACAAACCTGTCCTAGACTTATCTAGACAAAACATTACCTGTGGTCATCTGTTCATGTGATCTTCTCATTGAGCTTGTAAAAAACAGTTTTATGTGTGTCTCCAGCCGTCCAGACACATCGTTCTCATGGTTTGTGAATCCGTTCAAGTGTTTCTTCCACCTCATCTGGCGGAACTACAAGAAGTACATCATCGCCGCCATCATCCTTCTAATCACCACCCTATTCCTCGCACTGATCCTCTACACACTGCCAGGAGCCATCTCCCAGAAGATTGTCAATGGATAACACACACACACACACACACACACACACACACAGACACATGCACACACACACACAGACACATGCACACAGACACACACACACACACACACACTTGATATTATCTACATTATCTATCAGTTATCTTCTCTCAAAAATTCCGATATGGGGATTAATAAAGTATCTATCTATCTATCTATCTATCTATCTATCTATCTATCTATCTATCTATCTATCTATCTATCTCTCTCTCTCTCTCTCTCTCTCTCTCTCTCTCTCTCTCTCTCTCTCTCTCTCTCTCTCTCTCTCTCTCTCTCTCTCTCTCTCTCTCTCTCTCTCTCTCTCTCTCTCTCTCTCTCTCTCTATCTATCTATCATAAATGTATGCTTAGTTTAATATGTGCTCTAGCCATTACTGGAAGGTTGCTGCACCAAAGATAACATCTTTATACTGTTTATAGTCAATAGTAATTAAAGCTAACATATGCATTTACTGTTTCATAGCCTCATTAAAGGCTAACATGATGAAACTGCTGTTTGATTTTAGCCTGATGGAAACTAATATACTAATATTGATAGTGTGAAGCTGCACTGAAGCTAACATACTAATACTGCTAGTGTATAGCTTGATCCAAGCTAACATGCTAATACTGTTGGTATATCTAGTAGTAGATTTGTTGAAGAGCAAGTAAACCCAGTTGGAATTTAAACACTATAAAAACAGCATTTTGGGCTGAGAATTTTAGGATGGAGGTGGGCGGGTTACGATCCACTGCAACTTTGTTATAATTTTGGAGTGCCGGTGTAGTGTATGAGTCTTAAAATGAGCAATATAATTAGTTTTATCACATCGTGGTGTTATACTCAGTTCTAGAAGTGTCTGCAAAGCTTAAACTTTTCTCGGACGCAGCAGTCTTTAATGAGTGAAGAGATTAACTTTATTTTCTCCTCTTTCTATCTTCTCAAACTTTATTTGGTGAATAATATCACACATACATATACTGTAGATGCAGATGGCAATTTGAAGAAAAATAAAGGAAATAAAATGCATACTTAATAATTATTAAATGTAGCAGTAGAAACTTCTGTGATATTTAATATTGATTCAAAAACATGTTTTTTATTTAAGAAAAGAACCACGAGCTGACTGTAATGCTTTCTTTTAACATTTCAAGTGGCCCACATTGGTTACAATTGTTGCTAAAGGTGGATTGTTGCGTCACAAATAGTATCACTAAAGTCCACAGTCCGTGTTGGTGCATTGCACTGCTGATTATTGTTAAACAAGCAGAGGTGGAAAGAGTACTGAAAAATTGTAATTGAGTAAAAGTATCTTTACTTTGCCTAAATTCTACTCAGAGTAAAAGTAAAATTACCCATCTCAAAATTTACTCGAGTAAAAGTACAAAATTACTTAATTTAAAATGTAATTTGAGTAAAAGTTACTTAATTACTTTCAGTTTTTTTAATGCAAAAAAGGATGAGTCATGAATCAAATTCAGCACAAGTTGTTTTATTCGATTTCGAGGTGTATTAAAGTGCACATCCACACTTGCAAAAGATCAACTGGGCTCAGGCTCTTCGGACCTTACCTCCTCCAAAGTCTCAACGTCTAGATTAGCAACAGCCATCTTCCAAAGCGCAGTAGCCTACTCAGTGTTTCCCCTAGATTTTTTTGTAGCAGTGGTGCTGTGTGTTGGTAACCTAGTAACACTAGGGGGGTCCGGGGGCATGACTCCCCGGAAGAAAATTTTGAAAAATAACCCTTTAAATGGTTACTTCTGGTGAGATTTTTATGAAAAAAAGTTACAGATTGAGCTTCCAAATATGACATAACAACAGAGTCAAGGTATCTGCTGAGACCAGATCATTGCGATCACACTGTTCAATATTGCGATGACGATATGACTTGCAATAATAAATAAGAAAAGAGTACAATTTTGGTCATGGTGAATACGTCGATATGAATTTAAACAAATTTGCATATCGTGATGTCACTGACCGCGTCTCCATCCCGTAAAAGTTTAGTGGTCTCCTTGACATCAGTCGACACGTCACTTTATAGCGGTGTCGAGATATTTCAATGCATTTTTTCATGTAGGACCTATTGCTACCGTGCATGAACCCAAAGTAATAATTTAGCCTTCTATAACTTTGAACGATGACTGCGAACATTTTCTTTACTGCAGCCGCAGCCATCATAACAGACAAGTGCGAACCATTGATGAAATGAAGCGAATATAAAAGAAAGAACGTAGCCTACGTGTGTATGTAGGCAATTTATATTCGCGATACTTTCTAAAATATAATTAATAGGGTTTTATTGTAGTTGCATGGTCTTAACGCAAGTATACAACCGGCAAGTCGGTCGGACTAAAAGGGACAAATAAATATTTGGGTCAGTCCTAAATTGACAGGGTGGGTCGGGTTACTGCAAACCACAATATTTAAGGATGATTTAATAAGGATGGCCCGAGTATGCGTGGCGAACTTATCGCATTACAGACCAGCTTTTGCGATGTGTTTATCATGAACGCTCACATCGCGATGACGATGAAAATTGAGACGATGAGTCCATACAAAGTACTGATAAACTAAATTAAAAAATGATTATTTTGTGTAGTTGTATATTGCAATAATAATGTATGGTTGTCACAAAATCCCACGGCACACCTGGACTTGCCTCACGGCACACCGTTTGGGAACCAATGGTCTAATGAATGTGACGTTACTCCAAGCAGGGGAAACACTGGTCTACTTCCACCACACCAGATTATTTAACAATGGAAAGGGCGCGCGCAAGGCAAGGCCACGCAATTGACTTTCAGTTCCGGGACAGTGGTTTAAATTTCCGCCCGCATTTAATTTTTCACTATCAATATTTTTTTTACTCAGTAACGTGAGGGGTTTCAAATGTAGCGAAGTAAAAGTACTTGGGTCAAAATGTACTAGAGTAAAAGTAAAAATTACCTATTTCAAAAACTACTCAGAAAATTACAAATTACTCATAAAAAGTACTCAATTACAGTAACGTGAGTAAATGTAATTCTTTACTTTCCACCCCTGTAAACAAGAATGAAGATATGATAAGGCAGTTTAACTTGTATTATATACAGTTAATCTGCATATATTCAATTATATATAACCGGAGCTGGATTGGCCTGATTCCCACTCTTACTACTTTATAACTACTTTAGTTGTTATAGTTTTTAGAGGCAAGGCCACTTGGCCTTGGTGTTGTCAATTTTTTGAGGGCACTATGGCCAAATGCCAGGTCAGCAAGGCCATCAATAAAACAATGATTTTAAGTGTTATTTTTAATACATAGTATAACTATCAGTAAAATAAATAAATAAATAAGCTGTTCATTTCACAATATAATTTATTGTCATTATCAAATTACCAATATTTGTTCAAACTCCAAAACTCAGTGTGTTTTTGTGATGATAGAAAACTTCATAATATTTTTCACAGTCTGAGCACGACAGCACCACCTTTGCTCAGCTCTTAAGGTGGAATTTATTCCAGTTTCTTCTTCCAGTGGTTAATGAAGGCCCAGTCAGCGTGTCTTAATATGTGTCACCCTCGCCCAAAGCCCAAAGCAGGAGTCATCAGAACAAAATTAAGCATACAACACAATCTCTTCTTAATAATCTTCTCCCTCCGCTGCTTGTTCAGCATGTCGGTTGCTGGTGGAAAAAAAATGAATGAAAGTAACGATAATGTTTTAACGAAGCCAGCTACAGATGTTATCCTACCTAACATAACAATGATTTGACAGCTAGCTAGCAAGTGTTAGCTAATGTTACATTTGTTAACACTAATATTACAAACATTAGGCTAAAGTTAATACTCGTTAGGCACGTAACAATTCTTACGCCACTGGGTCAGCTAAGTCAACGTTGTAGCACTATACAAGCAATGCGTGACATATGTTGAGTTTCTGGTCTTATTCGTTTGCTAATTTATTAAACTTTCTTCCCTCAGCTCAGTCGACCTTCTCTTCTCAGAAGTTCTCAAAAGTTCACTCGTCATTACGCCAGTCACAGCTTTTCGGCATCGGCACATCAGGATGAGTTTAATTAAGTCTCCTGGTTGGCTGGTGCTAGATTTGTGTCAAACTATCATCATAAATAGCCCGGATTCTAGCGGTTCATACCAGGCTTGAAATTGAACCTACCACTGCGCATTTTGTGCGCAGCGTTTCACTTGATGTTGCCCAATAAGGGCAGCAGTAGCTCCGTGGTTAGAGCGGGTGGACAGCGGGTTGTCCACTAACCGTAGGGTCGGCGGTTCGATCCCCTTGATCCCCACTTCCAAAACTGTCTGCATGTCGAAGTGTTCTTGAGCAAGACCCTGAACCCCAACTTGCTCCCCGGGCACTGATCATAGCAGCCCACTGCTCCTATGACCAATAGGATGGGTCAAATGCAGACAACTAATTCTGTTCCCATGTATAGAAACATGGGAATGACAAATGAAGACCACAAAGTCCCATTAAATAAAAATAAATAAATAAGAACTCAGAATCTCAACAAAAGATACTGGTGTCTAAAAACTGTATTGAGGGGAAAGAAGCAGAGGAGAAAATGGTGAAATCAGCTGTGGCAGTGCAGGCGGGGCGTCAAGGCCACTGTGGCCACAGGGCCTATAATGTTTTGAGGGGCACAAGGCCAAACTGAGGGAGCACGGCAGCCATGGCCGTCGTGGCCTCCGTGAAACTCCTGCCCTGATACATAGATACACATGACTATCTGTTGGAGATCAACTACTTTTCACAAGTAGTAGACAAGTAAAAAAATTCAACCCCCCCTCTTCCACATACACTCCGAAGAAGATGGCTACATTTTATAGTGAGCTGGAAGTGGAAGCTGTAAAAAGTAGTTGCTGCCTATCTTCAGAACCATCTCAACTCAAACTCCCTCTTCGAAAAATTCCAGTCCGGTTTCAGTTAAGCCCACAGCACTGAAACAGCCCTGGTCAGAGTCACCAACGACCTGCTGATGGCGGCTGACACTGGCTCACCATCACTCCTCATCCTCCTGGATCTGTCTGCAGCTTTCGACACAGTCGACTACAACATCCTCCTTCAGCGCCTCCACTATACCATCGGACTCTCTGACTCCGCCCTGAGCTGGTTCGAGTCGTACCTGTCTGGGAGGTAATGCTGGGAGGGGCAAAGTCAGAGACACAGACGGTTCACCCTCTACACTCTACCCCTTGGCCGCATCATTAACCAGCATGGAATATCATTCCACTGCTATGCCGACGACACACAACTGTATATAAAAACGGGTCCATCACTGTCATCGTCATTATCATCACCATTATCATCATCTTTATCTTCATCAACACTGAGCACCTGCCTTGAGGAGATAAAGACGTGGATGGCAAAACAATTTCTCCAACTAAATAGCTCAAAAACAGAAGCTATCTTAGTTGGCACACCACACCAGGGGCCTCATTTATCAACCGTGCGTAGAAAAGGTTCTAATTGCGTTTGTACGCATGAAATTTAGAATGTGTGTAAGTACAAAAAAATCCATATTCATCAAACGTGCGTACACGGGTCATACGCACACCAGTAAGTACTCCGTGATGATAAATCCCACCTGTTCTCAACTACCATGCTTGTGCACGGTTGGAGTAATTTGCATTCAGAAACGCCTCCAATTGACCATATATGGCAGCGGCAATCCCTTTAATAATACGTCAATGCCAGCCATCCTCAATAGCTCCTGCTTGGAGCTGCGCATCCACCTGCAGGATGAACGAATCGTGCGTTCCTCCAGGCCACCGGGCAACAACGTTTAGTAGAGACATTGGCATTAGATTATTTGTGTATTAATTAAATGAAGGCCTTTCCTGTTAACGTAACTGAATTCATTGTGTGATGGTGCTTTTATTGCGATGTGTGTGCAATCTATATGGCTCCAATTATATTTGCGAATCCAGCGATGGCGTGGAATTAACGGGAACTGAATGTAAAGTGGGGCTAGAGAAATGATTGCATCCAACACTGCTGGCATGATTCTACTCAGTGTCGGCTGTGAAATGCCACATGTTGAAATGTCTTGGTGGCCAAAAATCCCAGTGTGGACAGGAGCTGGATGTGCACTGGAATGGCTTTGGTTCGTTTGGTCTCTTGCTCCAATATAGTATGTTGTAAATCCCGGCATAAATCCACAAGTATATTTTTTGGGAATCTGTACCTTCTGAGAAGCTTGGAGAAGCGTGTGGATTTGCTCTGCCTGAGCAAATCCACACACTCTTTGAAAACGCGCTCCCTGCAAAGCGCACGGATCTCTAAATTTTCCAAAAGTGCAAGATGCGCCATCGTCCTTATTTCAAGTAGTCTTTTTTAGGTTGTCCTGTCCCAGCTGTCTTTTATAGCTTTTCATACCAATTATTCAAAAATGTCTGCTAACTTACTAAATGAGAATTGTTATTAATTAGAGGATACAGGGGACATGTGTGACGTTTGTGTTTGCTGAACACTGCGACTCTTAACGGGTTCTCTTAGTAGTTTCACTATTCTACCACTAGGTTTTGTGTGTACGCATGGTCAGAGTTGTGCTTAAATCCAGCGCCATCGCTGGATTGTGGGGCAGCTGGCCTACTGGTTAGGGCTTTGGATTTGTAACCGGAGGGTGGCCGGTTCAAACCCCGACCAGTGCGCGTGGCTGAAGTGCCCTTGAGCAAGGCACCTAACCCCTCACTGCTCCCCGAGCGCCGCCGCTGTTGCAGGCAGCTCACTGCATCGGGTTTAAGTGTGTGCTTCACCTCACTGTGTGCTTCACCATCACTGTGTTCTGAGTGTTCCACTAATTCACGATTGGGTTAAATGCAGAAGACCAAATTTCCCTCACGGGATCAAATCAGTAATTCTTCTTCTTCTTCTTCTTCTTAAATTTACGCACGTTCCTACGCACAAGTACACGTTGATAAATCCCATACTTTGCGTGGGAATGTTCGTACGCACCGCGTAAGCACAAATCTCTGCGTACGCACGGTTGATAAATGAGCCCCCAGGTCTGGTCATCTCCCATAACACACATCACCTTCTCTGGTCAAAACATACCCCTGTCATCAACAGTCAGCAACCTGGATGTAAAATTTGACACTCATCTCACTTTTGACACCCACATTTATCATCTCTGCAAGACCTCCTTCTACCACCTCTGTAATATTGCCAAACTCCGCCCCACACTTCTGTCAGATGCAGAACAACTGGTCCACGCCTTTATCTCCTCGAGGCTCGACTGTTGTAACGCACTCCTCATTGGAACTCCTAGCAAGAGCCTACAAAAACTGCAACACATCCAGAACAGCGCCGCTCCTCACCTCTGGAATTCCCTCCCAGACCACCTGAGGGCTCCCCAAACACCGGACTCTTAAGAAAGGCCTAAAAACCTATCTTTTAAAAAAAGCCTTTTCTTAAATGATTTATGGGGCTTTCTTTGGCTTTTTAAACCTGTTTTTTATCTTGTTGTACACTTGAGATTAATTTTATTAACGAAAAGTGCTTTACAAATAAAATGTATTATTATCATAGTGATAGCACCACGGCAGCTCAGTAGGCCTACAGGGGTTAGAGGTAATAGAACAAGAAAAATATAACATATATATAACCTATATTGGGATATTGGGTGTTATTGGGATTTTAAATATCGTAGATTTGAGGATGAAATGATCAAAGGCATTTGATCACAGCTGACAAATTACGCAGAAACATTTTAAACTTGCGCAAAACAAAAATTGGTGCGTTTATTGAAGGAGTAAATTAAGGAACGCCCTCTGATTGGACGGGCAAGACTGACAAGTAGGCGGGCCTAGGCCCGTCCAGGCATTGAACACTGCACAAACATTTTTTTTTTCATTTTGGCAATTCATTTTTCATAGCGATACGGGAGGTGGCGGATCCAATAAAAAAGGTTCCGGATCCAAAGTCAGAGGTGGCGGAACATGTTCCGGCGTGTTCCGGCTCAAATTATGCCCTGGATAGCACTAATCTCTCTCCTAAAGGTCATCGAAGTTCAATGCAACTGTTCAAACGTGCCCTGAGAATAATAGAAATACAAAGAAACACAAGAAAAAACAAACAGCAGACAAAGCTCTGAAGCGAGCAGCAGAATGTTCAAAAGATCAAGTAGCCGTGTACAAGGGATTAACAAACAGGACACCAGAAGTCAGAAGGAGCTGAACTTTGTTCAAATTGATGGAAGCTCTACACAGCATGTTTTATAGGTTCAAGGACGGATGGAATCAGTTTTATATTTTATTCCAAAGTTGTTCATATTCCTGATATAATATGTAGTTTCCTATTTTTACTTGAAATTAGATCTCGATAGTTATTGTACTGATTATAAGCCAGGATTTATGGTATAAATAAAATGTCAATATTATCAATGAGTTACAATATAATGTACCTCTTCTACAGCTATGATGAGTGATAAGGTTTAAAACTCAAAAATTGTGTCATTTACAAAAATAGACATTTCTACATCGACGGGGCGCCCCAAAGGATTACATTCTTGCGCATTCTTGCAAAATAATGGAGTAATTTCTAAAGCTGTTGTCCGCATTAGTACCTCAGACCACGTCTGAGATGTTATTTTTGATGTGTATGTCTGCTGATGTTAGAATCTGCATTCAATTTGACGGAAAATAAAGGCTACCATTAGCCTAATTTACAATATTATAAACTAATATAATATACCATAATAAATATATAATTATTGTGCATAGAATGCACAATCCTGTTATTCTTCTTTTTTCTTATTCTTCCCACCAAAACGTGAAATTAATTCAGCTCTTCATACTGGATCATATGATACAATTCAAACGTCATGACAAAGGTCTTGTTGAGCCTAGGTGTGCTACTATATTTTCATATTTGTAAACTTTATACTTTTTGAGATACAAACGATTTAAAAAGTAAAAATAAAATAGGCTTTCAATGGCTCCCAGCTGTTTGACCACAGCTCTAGGACTACTAATTAGGCGACCTTTCCAGCTGGGTACATTTAAACACGCAGCTGTGTGAACCTTATCGTCGGCTCCACTTCGTGCTCCTAGGGATAACGTTTGATTCACTCGTAAGACTCGCCTTTGAGATATATTTCTGAAATTACATTCTGAATTAAGATAAGTGCTACTGTTTTTTGGGTCATTCATTTTGTCGTCAAATGTTATGTTAAGTCTCGATATGAGAACGCAATCCATTTCTAGAACTAGCTCTAGCTGCTAGCAGCTACTAGCGCTACCAACTAGAACTAGCAATCTAGTGCTAATCCTACTCAATGAGTGTTAGTAGGATAGCTTATTATTATTCACACCGAAACGTGAAATTAATGGAAGCTAAATGACTGAACCTCGACTGTATTACAAAGGTCTACTTCCGTATGGCCATGCTTTATATTTTTCTTTTTTGTAAACTTTATACTTTGTGAGATATTTGCGATAAAAAAAGAGCAAATAAACTCATAGAGATAACAGTAAGCCTAGATTTCCAATTATTACGTTTGACTCCGCTAATTGCTTTCCAGCTCAGGCAGACTCAACTGAATTCATCTCAATGATCACGGGCATTCCTATGCACAAGTAATTCCTCGTGTGGAATTACATTTTCTAGTTCATCTATGAAATCAATCAGTGGTTGGTCTCCGTGGAGAGCTTCATGCTGTCTGATTATGCATGGTATTCATTGGTTCTGAAAGCTGTCAAACTGTAGAATTTATTTTCCTGACATTGTGTATCCTTCTAGATTAATGGTCTAGATTGTGCTCTACATCAAAAAGAATATGATTGTATAGTTCCACTTAGTGTTGGGAAGTTCAAGTCTTTTTACTGATTCAGATCTTTTACTCTCGGACAGTAAATTGAACGAATCTTTTTTTGAGTCATTTCGTTCATTTCGCTGTAGCCCTATTGTGAGCATTGTAAAAAAGCCTGCATTTCTCAAACACTTAACAATGAAGGCAACATGGTTTAGAGCTGACAAAGTTTACACAAAATGACACAAGCAATTCAAACCATGTGAAAACCTAGGAAAGCAAATTCACACCACTATAAAGTGACTTGTGTTCTGTATCCTCCATGCCCGATCCGAGACCGATCCGAATGAATGAACGAGAATGAACCCTTCAGCCTGAGCTGCCTGTCACGTGACAAATGAACGATCTGATGAACGAGAACGAACTGTTCAGCCTGAGCTGGCTGTCACGTGACAAATGAACAATCTGATGAACAAAAACGAACCGTTCAGCCTGAGCTGCCTGTCATGTGACTAATGAATGAGAGACCGATCCGTATGAACGATCCGGTGAACAAACTGTTGTCATGTGGCCAGGGAAGATACTGCATAAAAATGAACGAATCACTCACTGAGACGACTCATTACTCCCGAGTCATATAAAAGATTAGTTCATATTGAACGAATCGTTCACGAACGACACATCACTAGTTCCACTGCATTACACAATGGGGTGGTCTGGACCGATACCGGATTGCTCTGCTGCACCTGGCAGGCTTTCAACTCTACAGAGCGAATCCCAAGACAGCTGTCTGGCAAATCAAAGTGCAAATCTTGTGTGCAAACCTGTGTTGAACTTGTGACATCCTCCATGACCATCTGGCACAGTGCTGCCACTGCCAACGACAAGGGCAGACTGCAACATATCATTCGCTCTGCGGAGAAGGTGATCAGCTGCTAACTGCCATCCTTCCAGGACCCTGAGGCGGGCAGCAACGAATGTGGCTGACCCGTTTCACCCCAGACGCAAACTTTTTGAAACACTCCCCTCTGGCAGGAGACCTCACACCACAAAAACAGTTTCTTCCTGACTGCAGCTGGCCTTCCCTGGACCCCCACTGACACACTCCGGACATTATGCATTGGCATACATTAACGCACTACGCTTGCTAATTGCGCATTCATGCACCACTGCACTATTTTCTTTCCTTGTTTGTGCATTCCCACTTGGCAATAAACATCATTCTGTTTCCTTTTTTGATTCTGATTCTGATTATCATTCTGTTTCTGTTTGTGATTCTGATTCTGATTAACATTCTGATTCTGATTCTGATTAAGGATATCTGAGTCGCCTTACATCTCACCTCATCCAGCATCATCAGACTGCCACTTCCCAGATATCTGCAGTGTTGCTACCAGATAACTCAGCAAAGCCCAGGCTATCTCCCTACCTCCCCACCAATTTTACGACTACACCATAGATTTGCTAATCAGATTTACTAAATGGATAATCCAGTGTCCTTGCACCAATTTGATCCTACCATAGTGTTTACAATCATGAGAAGCGAGAGGACCTTTCTTCATTGGTCATTCTCAGTATTTTTTTTAGATATGGGAACAAAATTTGTTTTCTGCATTTGACCCATCCTATGGTATATAGGAGCAATGGGCTCATGTATACTAGCTAATGGAGGGTTTCGCATAGGGAATAGGCACATTGCCAATGTCTAGAATACAGGGTCTTTATATCCATATCATGGCATTTTGATGGTTTGGTTTGGTGGAATTCAGTTCTTTTCACCCTGACCGTTCAATAGATAGATTAAATAGAACATCCCTAAGTATGAGCCTTAACGAAGGGGAAGGCTTTAAGTTTACTCTTCAATGTAGACAGGGGTCTGCCTCCCAAACTCAAACTGGTTCCACAGGAGAGGAGCTTGATAGCTGAAATTTCTGGCTCCTAGTTTGCTTTTACATATTAGTAGTATTCTAGTGGGATAGCAGTAGTCTAGTGGGATAGTACAGTACTATGAGCTCTTTAAGGTATGATGGTGTCTGACCATTAAAAGCTTTGTAGGTTAGGAGAAGGTTTTTGCAATGTTATGTAGGTGAAAGAAGGCAGTCCTCAACATTTGCTCATAAGAGCTGAAGAACATATCCTGATCAAAGATGAGAGATTCCTTACAGTGGTGCTGGAGGCCAAGGCAATGGCATCGAGAGAGACTATATCTATAGTTAATGTGCGTTCCAGTCCAAGCACAATTTTCTGAGTTTAATAGAAAGTTGCCGGGGTAACACTTTATAATGAGTAAGTACACACTATTCAGCATTAGTAAAGCATGAATAAATACTGAAGTCATCATGCATGGGTACTCATTAGTATGTAGTTTATAATCACATTTATACATGTTTTACTCTTCTGTAGTAATGGTTAGGTGGGGAGGGGCCAGACAAAGGGTAGCTCACAAGACCCCTTATCAGAGGTGTATAAAGTACTTGAAAAAAATAACTAAAAGTAACTAAGTAAAAGCAGAAGTACCATAACTGAAAATACCTTTGGTAAAAGTTAAAGTCACCTAAAGGAAAATTACTTAAGTAAAAGTCTTAAAGTAGCTCACATTAAATGTACTTAAGTATCAAAAGTATCTTGTGAAAAAATATACTCAATTATCAAAAGTAAAAGTACAAGTATTTTAATAGTACGCATGAAAAGAAGCAAAACAACCCAAAATTATTCTCCCCTTGTTTTTATTTCACTTTTTCAGGTGAATGAAATGTTGTATAGAATATCACTCAAAAAATAAACAATGTCTTTAACATTTAACATAAGAACACTTTTTCACTTTTTACCTATGTTGCAGGAATCCTCATGAGCTGAGGCACAGTAACACCACAAAAAACAACATTTCTGGTTCAAGTGGAGAAGTTGAACTTGCGGTTCATCCTCAGCAGAAGCTGATTTTCAAAAGTGTCCGCAGCTAGCCGTGCTCTTTTTTGGGCTTTTTGGGCCTGCATTTACCTTAAACTTTGCGAGAGTACCGTATGTGGTTCTTCTCGTCCTCTCGGACCCACCCATTCCAGATAATTATTTGACTATTTTAATTTGGAACGAGTAACGAGGTGTCAAATGTCAAAGTAACGAAGTAAAAGTATATTTTTTAACTTTTAAATGTAGTGAAGTAAAAGTAAAAAAAAAAAAAACTCAAGTAAAGTACAAATCCTCAAAAAAATACTTAAGTAGTGTAACAAAGTACATTTATTTAGTTACTATACACCTCTGGCAGTAGTCAAGCCTGGATGAAATGAAAGCATGGATGAGTGTCTCAGCAGCAGTAGTTGACAGGTTGGGGCGGAGGCGGGTGATGTTTCTGAGGTGGAAAAAGGCGGTTTTGGTTATATGGTTGACATGGGGGAGGAAGGAGAGAGTGGGGTCCAGGATAACTCCAAGGTTACGGATTTTGGTGGAGGGGGTGATGGTGGAGCCGTCAATGTTAAGGGTGAAGTTCTGAGTGGAGTGGGTGAGGGAGTCAGGACCAATGATGAGGACTTCGGATTTGTCGGAGTTGAGTTTGAGAAAGCTATGTTGCATCCAGGTCTTGATGTCAGTCAAACAGTTGGAGAGGGTTGAGAGGGTGGAGGGAGTGATGGTTTTGGAGGGGAGGTAAAGCCGCGTGTCATCGGCGTAACAAAGGCCATGGTAACGAAGGATCTGACCAAGTGGAAGCATGTACAGAATGAAGAGGACTGGACCAAGCACAGAACCCTGGGGGACACCGTGGATGAGAGGAGTAATGGCTGATTGACAGTTGTTGATGGCGATGAATTGATGTCTGTCGGAGAGATAGGATCTGAGCCAGGAGAGGGCGGTGCCAGTGATGCCAAGGGTGGATTGGAGACGGGAGATGAGGATGGAGTGGTTGATCGTGTCAAAGGTAGCACTGAGGTCAAGGAGGATGAGGATATTGAGGGAGCCAGTGTCAGAGGATAGCAGAAGGTCAATGGTCACTTTGAGGAGGGCAGTTTCTGTACTATGTTTGGAGCGGAAACCGGATTGGAAGAGTTCGAAGAGGTCGCTGGTGTCTAGGTAGGTGATGAGTTGTTTGGCAACAACACCTTCCAGGATTTTTGACAGAAAAGGTAGATTGGAGATGGGGCGGTAGTTGTTAGGGGAATCAGGATCTAACCTGGGTTTCTTTAGTACAGGGGTAACTAATGCAAGCTTTAGGGGGGAGGGGACATGGCCGGAGGAGAGGAGTTGACAGTGGTAGTGATGAGGGTGGGGAGAGAGGGGAGACAGGCCTTTAGAAGTGTGGTGGGGAGCGGGTCCAGGTTGCAGGTTGATGATTTCATGGTTGCGACTGTGAGGGAAAGGTCAGAGGAGGTGATGGTAGCAAATGTGGAGAAGGATTGACTAGGGTTAGGGGGGTTAGGGGGGGGATAACCCTATATTTTTTAACTTTTAAATGTAGTGAAGTAAAAGTAAAAAAAAAAAAAACTCAAGTAAAGTACAAATCCTCAAAAAAATACTTAAGTAGTGTAACAAAGTACATTTATTTAGTTACTATACACCTCTGGCAGTTTGGAATGAGGAATGAGGAGTGGGGTCGGTGGTTGAGGAGTGTGTTAATGGTGTTGAAGAGGGTCCTTGGATTGCTGCTGCCAGACTGGATGATCCCTGAGTAGTAGGAGGAGCGGGCTGAGTTCAGGGTGTCTTTGTATAGCTGGAGGTGTTGTTTGTAGATTTCCTGGTGGACAGTAAGACCTGTTTTGTTGGCAAGCCGTTCCAGTTGGCAACGTTTGGATTTGAGATGGCGGAGTTCATCCGTGTACCATGGGGCAGAGTGGGAGAATGAGACCAACTTAGATTGAATAGGTACAAGCTGGTCAAGGCAGGATGAGAGTGATGAGTTATAGCTGTTAACCAGGTTATCGGGGGAGTTGTTGTGGGTGATGGTGAGTTTAGAAATGGACTCAGAAAGACATGTGGAGAGAGAGGATGGGTTGATGGACTTGAGGTTGCGGAAAGTGATGGTGCGTTTTTGCTTCTCGTGGGGGGAGGAAGTGTGAGTTTGAAAAGTGATGGCCAGATGGTCGGAGATGTGGAAGTTGTTACTGGCCAGGTGACTGATGGTGATGCCAGTGGAACAGACCAGGTCCAGGGTGTGGCCTTTGTGATAGGTTGAAAAAATTGATGTGTTGGGTGGTGTTGAAGAATGAAAGGATTTCCAGAAGTTCGGTTGCTGGTTTGCAGTCTGAGGAGTCCACATGAATGTTGAAATCGCCCAGAAGGAGAACAGATGGAGAGATAGCACAGAGCTGGGTAAGGAATGCAGATAGATCAGAGGGAAAGGCGGGGTCGGGCTTGGGGGGACGGTAAATGACTGCAATGGCTTGGGACCAGAGTTTAAAAGAGAGGGATTCAAATGATGAGGGGGTTGGGATGGATGTTGCACTGGTTTTGATGTCATGGCGATGAATGATGGCAATTCCACCTCCAGTTCGACCATCCAGACGAGGTTTAGTAATGTAAGAGTAACCAGGGGGCGTGGCTTGATTGAGTGAAAAATAGTCCAAGGGTTTTTGCCAGGTTTCGGTGAGACAGAGGAAATCCAGTGCAGAATCAGAAATAAATTCACTCAGGAGAAGTTCTTTTTTATTAAGTGAACGGGTGTTGAGAAGTGCACATTTCAGATGACATGGGTTTTTGTTGGTGATGGGTTGAGGAGCTCTGGGTAGCGGAGCTTGATGGACATATCGTGGACATATCGTGGCCGACGTAGGAGTCTGAGTTCTTTGATGGTGTTGGATATAATGTGTCCAGGAGGAGTGCATGGTGAGAAGCGTAGTTGGAGGAGTTTGGCGATGGAATACTGGTGTTTTAGCAGGGGGTGATGACAGAGGGCCGGGTTGTAGCAGCCAGCTAGCTTTCGACCCGCTAGCATGTAGCCACCAGATAGTCAATGGCCCAGCGCTGCTGGAAGGTCCCGGATAGCGGATAGCAGTGGCACGGACAGGAAGCAGCCAGCTAGTCGCCAGCTAGCTAGCCAGCGACCAGTTTCCAGCTAGCCCGCTTACCCGTGGGCCCAAGCTGCCAGCAAGTCGTGGGCACAGATGGAAAATGGAGAGGCAAGCGAGGACAGTTCAAACATACCCGGACGACAGAAACAGATGTGACTGGAGTGGCGGAGGTGGTTAGGTCCGCAGAGTTATTATTTCCCGGTGGGCGATGTTGACAGCTGAAGATCCACGTAGGTAGGTGCCTACTCATGGGTATAGGGGAGAATTGCAGTCTGATCTGAGGTCCAGAAGGGTGTCGGACAGAAGGTGTTGAAGCAGACTAAAAACAAAACAAAACTAATATATGTTAAATGAAAAAAAAAAAAATTTGAGTGGAAAAGTGGCGAGTGGAGAAGCGGCGAACAGAGCAGCGCCAGCGTCCTCTCCAACATCCCAGCTGCATGCAATCGAGCCAGTGCTCGGGGCTTTGCCGATCTGTTCAGTGACGAAGTGGGCTCCCTTCCACCACATGAAGTTGGATCCAAATGTTACTCCTGTCATCCACCTGCCTCGTCGTGTTCCAGTAGCCATGATGGACAGAGTTGCAGACCATGGTGAAATCGGGAGTCATCGCAACCATTTCCGAGCCCAAAGAATGGCTCTGCTCAATGATAGCCACACACAAAAATGACACTGACAAGATGCTGTTGTGCATTGACCCAAGAGACCTAAATGAATCAAGAATGCAATAATCATCCAATGGCACGGTCGAGGAAGTGGCTGCCCAAATGTCGGGTGCAACAGTGTTTTGAGTGCTTGATGCCAAGACTTCATTTTGGCAAATCAATCTAGAAATCCTTGTTTCTCACCACCTTTTGCCACTCCATTTCCGTGTTTTCACTACCTATGGATGCCATACTGCATCAGTGCCACCTCAGAGGTTTTTCAGAGATCTATGAAACAGATATTTGCGGGCCTCCCGTGTGCCATAATTGTCGATGACAACATCTTTGGTGGAAGAGACCTGAAAGAGCACAATGAGAATGTGCGGAAAGTGCTAGACAGAGCACGTAAGGTCCGGCTGCGGCTGAATCCAACAAAATGCTAATTTCAACTGAAGGAAGTCAGTTATGTTGGACACGTCTTCACTGAACAGGGGCATGAATATGGGAGCACATGTCACAGATTAATTTCCCCTTGCTCTGTAGCTGCAGATTGAGACCATCGGATTTCTGCGTGGTACAGTACATTTCCATAATTTGCAGTCTAGCTCTGAGAGAAATTCTTGTAACTGCCGATGTTTGAGTCTGTTCACCCAGATAACATTCACACATGGCCCCAGGACACGACAGAACCCCCGGGAAGCTGCTGGACCGGATTCTGTCTCCCCATCCACCTTGAAGCAGTGCGCTGATCAGCCGTCTCCAGTGTTCACAGACATTTTCAACACCTCACTGGAGACATGTCACATGCCAGCCTGCTTCAAGACCTCAACCATTATTCCTGTTCCCAAGAAGCCAAGAACCACAGGACTTAATGACTTCAGACCCGTCGCCCTGACCTCTGTGGTTATGAAGTCCTTTGAGCGCCTTGTGCTCTCACACCTGAAAGTCATTACCGACCCCCTCCTGGACCCCCTGCAGTTTGCCTACAGAGCCAACAGGTCTGTAGACGATGCAGTCAACTTGGCCCTCCACTGCATCCTCCAGCACCTGGACTCTGCAACAACCTATGCCAGGATCCTGTTTGTGGATTTCAGCTCTGCTTTCAACAGCATCATCCCGGCTCTGCTTCAGTAGAAAGTCTCCCAGCCTGCGTGCCTGACTCCACCTGCAGGTGGATTACAGACTTCCTGTCTGACAGGAAGCAGCAAGTAAAGCTATGAAAAAACATCTCCGACTCACAGACCATCAGCACCGGTTCCCCCCAGGGCTGTGTTCTTTCTCCTCTGCTCTTCTCCCTCTACACAAACAGCTGCACCTCCAGTCACCAGTCCGTCAAACTTCTGAAGTTTGCGGATGACACCACCCTCATCAGACTCATTTCTGATGGTGATGAGTCTGACTACAGGTGGGAGGTTGACCATCTGGTGACATGGTGCAGCCGAAACAACCTAGAGCTCAACGCTCTAAAGACAGTGGAGATGGTTGTGGACTTCAGGAAGAACTCACCTGCCCCCATCACCCTCTGCGACTACACAATTGACACTGTGGAATCTTTCTTCTTCCTGGGAATTGTCATCTCCCAGGACCTCAAGTGGGAGCTGAACTTCAGCTCCCTCATCAAGAAAGCCCAGCAGAGGATGTACTTCCTGAGGCAGCTGAAGAGATTCAACCTGCCAAGGACAATAATGGTGCACTTCTACTCCTCCATCATTGAGTCCATCCTCACCTCCTCCATCACCATCTAGTTTGCTGCTGCCACCGCCAAGGACAAGGGCAGACTGCAGCGTGTCGTTCGGTCTGCAGAGAAGGTGATTGGCTGCAATCTGCCGTCGCTCCAGGACCTGTACACCTCCAGGACCCTGAGGCGTGCAGGTAAGATTATGGTCGACCCCTCCCACCCCAGTCACAAACTCTTTGAGCCACTCCCCTCTTGCAGGAGGCTGCGGTTCATCAGGACCAAAACCTCACGTCACAAGAACAGTTTTTTCCCATCTGCTACTAGCCTTATCAACAAGGCCTGGAACCCCTCCCTGACACTGACTCTCTCCCTCCGCCCAACTTCAGACCTTCTTCTTACATTAACGCACAGTCTCTATTTATTCAAGACCACTTCAACCTACTGTATATCTGCACATGTATTATATTTAGAACATTCTGTAAATACAGTGTGAACTATACTGCCATACTTGCACATCAGCTTGCACTACTGTTCCTTTGTTCTTGTAAGACACTGTATATATATATATATATTTTTTTTTTATATATATATATTTTAATACTTGTTTTTCTTTTATCCCCCTATATTTTTAAGGTATTTTTTTCCATTGACTTAATGTTTATTCTGCAACTACTTGGCAATAAACTTGATTCTGATTCTGATTCCCACTTAACCACTTTGCAGCAGAGTGCTTGCTGGTGGATATGGTAATGCATTTTTAATGGTCGTGCCTGTCCTGACTCATCCATCTCCCTGTTAATATGGCCGATCATCAGTACCCATGTAGAGTCGCTGCTCTGTCTGTTACCTTTGCCCAGTCAACTTGACACAGATGATGTTCAGACCAAGCCGCATAAAAGTTATCTCAAAGACTTTTCAATTTTAAATTTATTCTCCCGTGAGAGGCAATCGAAAATGGCGGCAAACCGCCAAACAGGAAGTGGGCTGTTGTCTCACCAATGCTATGACTTAGCGTAACCAAACTTGGTACCTTGACTTGTAGTCAAGACACTGTCCAAATCACTCACCAATTTTCAGGCCTCTGCATTGAACGCTCTAGCGCCACCACTAGTTCAATGTTTGACATGCATTTATGCTTGTAAATTCTTTGAAATGCATGCTGCTTACTTTGCTTACAACTCGTGCTGCATAACGTCACAATCACTCATCAATTTGTGTGCCAATGCATTGAACGCTCTAGTGCCACCATCAGTTCAATATTGGACATGCGTATTTGATTGTAAGTTCATTAAAGTGCGTACAGCTTACAGCTCTTTGCTGCATAACTTTCCATTTACTCACATCATTTTTGTGCCTCTGCATTGAACGCTCTAGCCCCACCATCAGTTCAATATTAGACATGTTTATTTGATTGTAAGTTCTTTAAAGTGCGTACAGATTACAATGCTTACAGCTCTTTGCTGCATAACTTTCCAATCACTCACATCATTTGTGTGCCTCTGCATTGAACGCTCTAACGCCACCATCAGTTCAAACAGGAAGTAAATTCATATCTCAGCAACACTTTCAACTACTGAAACCAAATCTGGTACATGGACTCTGGGCCCCATCCTGAGGATGCTCAACAGATTTAGTGACGTTTGACTACAAGGGGCGTTATAATTAGTACCTACCACCTTAGCATCTACCACCACCATCAGCTTCCACTTGTAAATAGGAAACCACAAACATTTCACCAGACAAGGCTTGACTTTGTATTGATAACACATAGATTGATGGTTCAAATTCCATGCAGAACAAACCGTTTTGGCCTGAAGTACACTTGCACACAGAACAGGCTACTGAAGTTATGTGGAGTTAACATGCACAAATGAGGATCTGGCCTGACTTTACTTAAGAGCACACAAAAGCTGTAAAGTAGAGATTCAAGATTCAAGATTCAAGTAAACTTTATTGTCAGTTTTCATGAATGTAGAGGCCACACACAAGAACCGAAATGCCGTTTCCCTCAATCTCTGGTGCAAGACAGCATGCAATATAAATATAAATATATAAAAATATAAGTATAAAAAAAATAAGAATAAAAATACTAAGGTGGTCGCGAGTGCAATGAAACAGTAAATAGTAAAATGTGCAAATTGAGAACAGTAAACAGTAAACAGTAAGAGGTGCATTATAGGGGTAATGACAGTAATAGTAATAAATAAACAGTATGGATGTTATGAACAGTATGGACAGTATAAACAGTTTTAACAGTGTATAAAAAAGTATAAACAGTACTATGAACAGTTATTTAACAGTGTATAAAAAGTATAAACAGTACTATGAACAGTTATTGTGTAGTGTAAAGTGTAAAGTGGCTGTGCATGGTGGAGGAGGGTTGTACGTACAGGGCTGTACCTGGTGGAAGGGGGTGGTGGGGCTGTGCATGGTGGTAGGGGGTGGAGGGGGCTGTGCATGGTGGTAGGGGGTGGTGGGGCTGTGTATGATGGTGAGCAGGTGTGTGGTGGTAGATGGGTGGGGGGTTAAAGTCCAGGGGGAGAGAGGTTGTGTGCAGGTGTCCGGGGTTGAATGAGTGTGTGTGTGTGTGTGTGGGGGCCGGGAATGGGAATGGTGGGAGGGGGAGAATGGGTGGGGTTGGTGTCAGCGTCCAATGTTTGTGCGGGCAGAGAGCAGAGAAAGAAGGGGGGTCAGTGCTGAGTGGGAGTTCAGCATCCTGACCGCCTGGTGGATGAAGCTGTCCTTCAGTCTGCTGGTCCTTGCCTTGAGACTCCTCATCCTCCTCCCAGAGGGCAGGAGGTTGAAGAGGCAGTGGGAGGGGTGAGTGGAGTCACCCGCAATGCTGAGTGCTTTGCGGGACAGGCGTGTATTGTAGATGTCCTGCAGGGAGGGGAGGGGAGCACCGACGATCTTCTCAGCTGCTCTCACTATGCGCTGCAGGGTCTTCCTACAGGATGCAGTGCAGCCGCCGTACCACACAGTGATGCAGCTGGTTAGGATGCTCTTGGTGGTTCCCCGGTAGAAGGAGTACATGATGGGGGCAGGTGCTCTTGCTCTCCGAAGTTTGCGGAGAAAGTAGAGGCGCTGCTGAGCTTTGCCGGCCAGTGTTGTGGTGTTGCAGTTCCAGGAGAGGTCCTCAGTGAGATGCACCCCCAGGAACTTGGTGCTGCTCACTCTCTCCACAGCAGCACCGTCGATGGTCAGTGGGGGGTGCTGGGCGGAGGCTCTCCGAAAGTCGACAACAATCTCCTTCGTCTTCTGGACGTTGAGAGAGAGATTGTTGTCTCTGCACCACACGGCCAGCTGGCTCACCTCTTCCCTGTAGTTTGACTCATCGTTGTGGTTGATGAGTCCCACCACAGTCGTGTCATCCGCAAACTTGACGAAGAGGTTGTTGTTGAAGGATGGAGTGCAGTCGTGGGTCAGCAGGGTGAAGAGAAGGGGGCTCAGCACGCATCCTTGGGGGGCCCCTGTGTTCAGCATGATTGTGCTGGATGCGTTCCTGCTGACCCTGACTGCCTGCGGTCTTCCAGTCAGGAAGTCCAACAACCAGTTAAACAGTGAGGTCTGTAGTCCTAGACAGTCCAGCTTCCTGATCAGCTGCTGAGGGATGATCGTGTTGAAGGCTGAACTAAAGTCAAGGAACAGCATCCTCACATACGAGTCCTTGGTCTCCAGGTGGGTGAGGGCTGAGTGGAGGACGAGTTTGTCGAAGAATTCACATGTTCATATGAACATAATCTTCAGTTCATTGTGAATTATGTGTTAGTTAAACACATGAATACATTGTTAATCCTACAGTAATATTAATTCACTACTTCTTAATGATTAATTACCTGTTAATGTTTGTTAATGCTTAACTAATGCTGAACTAATGCTATGATGTGACCATCATTGTGAAACATTACCCAACAAAAACTTGGTATGTTCTCAAAACCACACTGATTCATGATTAAGAATTTACGACTAGGTGTGCAATAATAATCCACCTTTTTGTGTATCATACCAAATGTATAGCCAGAAGTTTCAGCCCAGCAGCTCCGCAGCCCAGCTTGACCCCCTCATTGCCGCTTGCAGCTATATTTTAAGTTGTGTTTCCTATTTTAAATACATGCTTCCCTCTCACCAGCTCACTCTCTCTCGGTGGCGTAACTATCAGTACCCAGCTACTCCAGTTGCTTACAGGCCCCGGAAAATCAAGGGCCCCAGCTTGGTTTTCCCGCCCGGACCCCAAGACCGGGACCAAGAAGTAGGACCCTGCAGTCTGATTCACTCTTACTGAGTGATGCTGAGTGCTGCTGTAGGTTGGGCGTTAATAAACTTCTCGTTTCTCGTAGGTCGGGCGTTAATAAACTTCTCGTTTCTCGTAGGTCGGGCGTTAATAAACTTCTCGTTTCTCGTAGGTCGGGCGTTAATAAACTTCTTGTCTCTCGTAGGTCGGGCGTTAATAAACTTCTCGTTTCGGTTCCGGCGCCGCAGCGAGTGGCAGCCCGACACAGGAGCTCCCGACCAATCTATTTTCCTTATTTCTTAGATTAAAAGTTAAAAAAAAAACTTGAATCTATATAGTACTTGTAGAATGTTAGCATTAAGCTTGTAAATATGTTAGGCTTATATAAGGGCTCTTAAACTGGTTGAACAATAACTAGAATGTGCAGGGCGATCACCACGATCGCTAAACAACAACAACAATGGACCAGCGCCTACTCGCGGGACGAGCTCCTCCAGCTCCGGGATCGACCAGCGGTGTGCCCGAAGGGGATCCCGAGGGAGCTGAGGATTAAGCGGCGTGGGAGTAGAGCAGGAGCCATGGTGAGGAACAAGAAGATGGAGAGGAGGTGGAGATACAAGCCCCGTCTTCCCTCGGTTATCTTGGAGAATGTATGCTCACTGCCCAAAAAGATGGACGAACTATCAGCCCTCATTACCGGACAGCGCAAGTACCGGGAGTGCAGTGTGTTGTGCCTGACGGAGACATGGCTGAACGGGAATATACCAGACTGCTCAGTGGAAGTAGCCGGCTGCACGCTAGTTTGGGCGGACAGAGACAAACAGAGCGGTAAGAAGTCGGGTGGCGGACTTGCCGTCTTTGTTAACTCCAAATGAACAACCATGTTTTCTGATGTATTTTGTTTTAAATTGTGACGGAATTATGGGATATTGCAGTGAACGTGAAAGTGCGTTATGTCTCTCAGTTGGCAGCCATTTCGCGTTGAATTTGAGTTAGCGATCGCGATAGAAATGGAGTACAAATACAAAAGTGGCTTTCAAAAGCGAAAAGGAAAAGAGGAATTTGGGCTCCTGGTTCACCAGTTTGATGTGGCGCCAGTTCCTCCTGGGCGTGTCACCTCGCTTGGCCTCCAACGTGAAGGAGCGCGGCGCTGCCTCCTGGTGCTGCACAGTCGCAGTGGTTGTCCAAGCCTTTTCCCCATCAATTTTCAGTCTAACTTTGTCACCAATGGCTAGTGGTGGAAGAGGTTTGGTAAAGTACCTGCGGTTGTAGTACTTTTCATAGCACTGCTTTGCTTTTGCATCATTTGTTCTGACCGTTTTCAGATTAGGCCCCATTGGCCGCAGGCTCTCTTTCAGCACTGAGAGTGTTGTGCGGATTTCTCTACCCATCAACAACCTGGCGGGGCTTTCCCTCGTCGGCTCCATTGGGGTTGAGCGATAACTCAGAAGAGCTAGGTGGGGAACCCCTTGCTTCAAGATCCACTTTGCAGTCTTCACTGCTCGTTCGGCCATGCCGTTGGATTGTGGGAAGTGGGGACTTGAAGTAACGTGCTGGAAATCATACTCAGCCGCGAAGCATTTGAACTGTTCAGCAGTGAACTGAGGGCCATTATCGGTCATAAGCTCTTCAGCTTCTGTATGACGGTGTCCGAATTTGTCTTCGGCAGATCTAGGATCTTGAGCCATCTGGAGAAATAGTCTGTTACAATCAAGTAGTGACGACCTTTGTACTCGCACAGGTCAGCAGCGAGCTTTTGCCACTTTTTGTTCACGTCACTGGCAATACCAGGCCACCACACAGCGCCTCTATATCACTCTCGGCACTTTGTAAGGCCTTGGTGGCCCTCGTGAACCCTCTTCAGCATGTTTTCTCTCATACTTTCAGGAATCACGATCTGCTTGCCACGTCGCAGCAATCCATTGGCTTCACTGAGTGAGCCACGTTCTTTGAAGTAGACGTTTGCTTTCACCGCTACCCTTTTCAAGTGTTCCGGCCACCCATTGTGAACATACTTGAGGACACACTGTAGTTCGCCATCTGTTCTTGTCTTGTCTTTTATCTTTTCAATGGTCGGCTTCCTCACTCGTAGGTCGTCCTCAACTGAGTCCACGTATGCTTTCACCTCTGCTTCTAGGTCACCTGGTGAAGTATCCGCCATTGGTTGCCTAGACAGGATGTCCGCTACAACTAGTAGTTTTCCTGGAACATATTCTGCGACAGGATTAAACTTCATCAACCTGATGAGCAGGCGCTGGCAACGTATAGGTGTGGTGTCAAGGTCTTTTTTAAGTTAATAAGAGTTACCAGTGGCTTGTGGTCTGTAAGCAACTTGTACCTCTCTAAGCTGCAAAGATACTGGTAGAAACGCTCAGAGGCCCACACTCCTGCAAGACACTCTTTTTCGATCTGGGAATATCTCTTTTCAGCATCAGTGAGTGTGCGCGAGCAAAACGCAACAGGCTTCAGTGCTCCCTCATGGCCCTGCATAAGGACTCCTCCGAGCCCATAACTGCTAGCGTCTGCACTGAAGACGGTTGGCTTTGCAGGATCAAAGAACACTAGGACGGGTGCTGACGAAATGAGCTGTTTCAATTCGGTGAACGCTTGCTTTTGCTGTGGTCCCCAACACCAGTCACGCTCAGACTTGAGCAGTTCGTTGAGCGGTTGCAACACGGTGGAGAGGTTTGGTAAATTCACCATTCCAAGTAGCCGCCTAAACTCGCTCACATTTTGGGGTGGTTCCATAGTTGTTATGGCTTTGACCCTCTCTGGGCTAGGGGCTATGCCGTCTTTGGTCACTACCTGTCCTAGAAAGTTCAGTTCTGGCTAGCTAAGCCGACATTTGTCCTTGTTAAGCCTTAAACCTGCGGCTCTTATCGTCTCCATTACCCGCTTAATCTGAATCAGAATCAGAATCAGAATCAAGTTTATTGCCAAGTAGGTTTGCACCTACAAGGAATTTGACTTGTGCAATTGGTGCAAGAGAAAAAACAGTATTAAAAATATAAGTAAGTAAAAGAGTAAAAAAGTAAAATAACTATAATAAATATATATACAATGTACAATGAATATGAATATGAATATGGAATACAGAGCAGTATTGCATGCAGAGAAAAATTGAAAAATGGTGGACCCGAATGAGTGCACACTGTACACACTGTGCTTTAATGTAACGCAGACGATCTGAAGATGCCACGTTTATGTAGCATGTAGGACTGTGTGGGGGGAGGGAGAGAGTCAGTGTCAGGGGGGGCTCCGGGCCTTGTCGACAAGGCTAGTGGCAGACGGGAAAAAACTGTTCTTATGCCGTGAGGTTTTGGTCCTGATGGACCGCAGCCTCCTGCCAGAGGGGAGTGATGCGAAGAGATGGTGTCCGGGGTGGGAGGGGTCGGCCATAATCTTACCTGCACGCCTCAGGGTCCTGGAGGTGTACAGGTCCTGGAGCGACGGCAGATTGCAGCCAATCACCTTCTCTGCAGACCGAATGATGCGCTGCAGTCTGCCCTTGTCCTTGGCGGTGGCAGCAGTGAACCAGATGGTGATGGAGGAGGTGAGGATGGACTCAATGATGGAGGAGTAGAAGTGCACCATCATTGTCCTGGGCAGGTTGAATTTCTTCAGCTGCCTATGGAAGTACATCCTCTGCTGGGCTTTCTTGATGAGGGAGCTGATGTTCAGCTCCCAAAAAAAAAAAAAATGTAGTCGCAGAGGGTGATGGGGGCAGGTGAGGCTGAGTACTTCCTGAAGTCCACAACCATCTGATCATGAATAACCTGTGTTTCTCCAGAAATAATAATAATAATAATAATAATAATACATTTTATTTATAAGGTGCCTTTCAGGACACTCAAGGTCACCTAACAAGCATAAAAGCATAAAAAAATCAAAGGACACAGATTAAAACAGATTTAAAAAGGCACAGAGCTTGCAGCAGATTTCAGATGAGATCAGACACAAATTAACATACTGTATAACGTCCATGTACACAACTGTCCCTTCATGCCCATGTAGCAGCTCTGACATCTTTCGTTGAAAAGTTTTGGGCGCTGATGTAATGCCAAAAGGTAGCCTTTTAAAACAGTACCTACCTAGTGGTGTAATAAAGGTGGTCAGACGCGAGCTATTCGCTTCTAGAGGGATTTGCCAAAATCCACTCTCGGCGTCCAAGCTGGAGAACACTGTACTCCTTGCTAGCTTGGGCAATATATCGCCCAAGGTAGGCAAGATTAACTTTTCGCGCTTCACATTCTCATTAAGTCTTTTCAAGTCCACACAAATTCTTATTTTTCCATTCTTTTTCATTACCGGTACCATGGGCACGCACCATTCAGTCGGGTCAGTCACTTTCTCTATTATGCCCATGGACTCCATTCTCTTGAGCTCCTCTTCAACTTTGGGGAGTAGGGGAATTGGAACCCGTCGTGGTGTAGCCACGCTTATGGCTGAGCGCCATCTCTCAAGGTGATTTTCAGTGGTTCTCCTTTTAGTGTGCCCAGGCCACTATTTGTACTGATCTCGTCGATGTGCCTTATTAAGCCCAGTTTAGTTGCCACCGTTTGGCTAAGGAGGTTCTCTCCATTGGTCTTGACTACTACTACACGAAAGCAGCAGGTTTGTAGCTGGCCATTGACATGTGCTTTAATTCTGGCTAAAAACTGCCCCCTTGTGGCCACTACGCCGCCTGGACTTTGTAAAGTGTTTTTCACTACACTGAGTTTCGGCTTGTCCTGTAGTGTTTCATAGGTAGTCTCAGACATCACTGAAGTATCGACACCGGAGTCGATTTTAAACGAAACTGGGGTATGTGCTAATGTTTAAGTGGTGCGCCATGGTGGCTCATCCTCTGCTAACATTGCATCCTTGTTTTGATTCAGCTCAACAGAGCCTATAGGAAAACGTCCTTGTCCTCATCAGCTTCAGTTATCTCCTGCACAGCTGTTTTTGAGAAACAAGCTGTAGCAAAGTGTCCGACTTTGTTACAGTTCATACATTTTTTTCCTTTAGCAGGACATTGCTCACTATTATCATGATTTCGTCCACACCTTGTGCATGCTCCTTTTTTCGTCTGTTTGTTCATTTTTGCTTAGTAGCCAGTTCCTTTTTTATCTTTCTTTCTGAATGATTTTATGTGATCCACATGCTCCGCGCCCTTTCCTCCCTCTGTATTCTGTGATTTGATTAACTCACAATGCCTAGCCATTTCAATGGCAGTCCGTAGTGTTAGATCACTTTTCATTTGCAGTTTTTGTGACACTTGCTTATCACGAATTCCAATCACTAAACGGTCACTCATCTGCTCGTCTTTTTGAGCTCCAAAATCACTGTTTTCTGCTAGCTCATAGAGCTGCCTAACAAAGGCTTCCACATTTTCCCCAGGAAGTTGAACTCTGGAGTTAAACTTTGCGCGTTCATAGATGATGTTGCGTTTCGGGATAAAATGTTCATCGAATTTGGCCATTACCACGGAGTATACATCGGCATCTCCCGCATTATCGAACGTAAATGACTTGAATATGTGCTCGACCTCTGCTCCCATTGAATAAATCAGGGCATTTAACTGCACTGTTTCCTCATCCTCAGTAAGCAATGAAGCGACTTGATACCTAGCAAACCTCTGTTTCCAGTCAGGCCATGCTTCGGGCTTTGAAAAGTCGAACTGCTCCGCAGGGGTGAACTTTGCCATGGCGATGCAGACTTCGGTCTTCTCAAAACTCACGTTCGTGTCATATCAGCTCCATTTTTTTTTGCTTCTGACACCATGTAACGTTTGTCGCTTGGATTAATGACTCGAGTTGTCAAGATTTCACGAACAATGCACGGTTCTTTATTTCACATGCAGGAGCATCTCACATTGATAACTGGCAGGTAAGTCTCAACTAACGTCTGCGTCACACATGCGCAGTAGGCATTTTGGCCAACTTAAACATTTCACGTCCCATGACATACTCTATTTGTCATTTTCCACGGTAAATGTGATGCTACTGCTCAAATGCACCTTTGCAATTGCTGATAGACCATGACTGTCAGGCACACCAGTGAAGATCATAGCATTAACAAAAAGCATGTCTATGCTATGGAAAATAAATGTGATCTAATAATCCGTCAATCATTAGTTTATAAAGCAAACTTGACAGAGATGCACTGGCCTAACATTCATGCAGATTTGCAAACGCTAACAATGCTGTCATTCACGTTCAACATTCAAGTGAAATCACGACATCATTAAAATATTTCCACTTAAATGAGTGGGTAAGAACCACCAGCTGCTGCCAAGACCTCCTCCTCTGGCCTGCTAGCAATGGCACAAGACTGGGAACTGAAGGTTGACCTGGGGAAACAATTAAAGTTCCCAGAGAATGTGGCCACAACATCGCTAAGGCCAGATGTGGTGCTGACCTCAGCATCCTCCAAGCAGGTCGTGCTCCTGGAGCTTACGGTCCCTTGGGAAGACCGCATCGAGGAGGCCAACGAGAGAAAGAGGGCTAAGTACCAGGCTCTGGTGGAGGAGTGTCGACTGAACGGGTGGCGAGCAAGATGTGAGCCCATTGAGGTGGGATGTAGAGGGTTCGCAGGCCAGTCCCTCTGCAGGGTCTACAGCATGCTGGGAATCAGGGGAGCCAGTAAGCGAAGGGCCATCAAGGAGGCCACAGAGGCAGCAGAGGTTGCCTCACGTTGGCTGTGGATCAGGAGAGGAGATCCGTGGGTAGGGTAGCGCCACCTGGACACAAGTTGGGGGATTGATCACCCCCGGCTGGGTCGCCTGGAGGAGAGTGTATGACGTTGAAATGACCCGAAACACTCGAAGATCCCAGGTAACATCACTGATGATGTGTCCAGGTTGCATCACTAGTTGATGTATGTTACAAAGCTTCTGTCTGGTATATCCAGTGACGATCAGGAATAGACTGGTTGACTACCAAGAATAGAGTGGTGGCAGCTGGAGAGACAGCGGACAGCCCGGAGAGACGGCATCGGGGCAGTGAGGGTCAGCAGCCCGGATCTGCATCTTCCTTTCTACCAGGAGGAAGAACCCACCCTAAAGCTACAGATCAACTTACGGAACAATACCCCCAGGGATCCCCGAGAGGGGGGGAGGATGAGGATCCCACTCGGACGGACCAAAGAACGACGACTTTACGCAATGGAAACACGACAACGAGTACAGAATGCTTTTGTGGCAAAGTGTGCAAAAACCCGCGTGGTCTGAAGATCCACCAGACCAAGATGGGATGTGTGCAGATGGTGCAGGCGTCACAGCGCGCAGGGAACCCCCCTGGTGAGACGCAGGAGGAGCTAGGCCTGGAGTCAAACCATAGTGCAAAGAACTTCCAGGTGACACAAGCCCCAAACCCACACAAACCACCAGAACATCGTCGGGTTAAGTGGCCCCAAGCTAACAAGGAGCAGGAGTGGCACCAGTTTGATGAGGACACCAATTCCATCTTGGAAGCAACAGCGAAGGGGGGAGTCGATCGGCGTCTCCAAACCATGACCACCATCATCATCAGCCTAGCAGCTGAGAGATTTGGCCTGGAGGAGAAGAAAGCGACGAAACAGCCTTATACCAAAAGCAACAGGGCAAACAAGATCCACCAGCTCAGGCAGGAGTTGAAGGTTCTGAGGCGGCGGTTTAAGGAGTCAAGAGAGGAGGAGAGGGGGCCTTTGTCAGAGTTGCGGAACATACTGCGCAAGAAGCTCATGACCTTGAGGAGGGCTGAGTGGCATCGGAGAAGGAGGAAGGAAAGAGCCAGGAAACGCACTGCCTTTGTAGCGAATCCATTTGGGTTTACAAAACAGCTGCTGGGGCAGAAGCGTAGTGGCCAACTTACCTGCTCCAAGGCAGAGATCGACCGTCACCTGCATGCAACCTTCCGAGATGCTTCCAGGGAGCAAGAGCTGGGTGACTGTCATTCCCTGATTGACCCACCTGCACCAACGCTGGACTTCGATGGGAGGGAGCCCAGCTGGAAAGAGATCCAGGAGGTGGTCAAGAAGGCACGATCAAGCTCAGCCCCAGGACCTAGTGGGGTACCTTATAAGGTTTACAAGAACTGCCCAAAGTTACTCCACAGGCTCTGGAGCAGCTTGAAGGTGATCTGGAGGAGGGGAAAGGTTGCTGAGCAATGGCGTTTCGCAGAAGGTGTATGGATTCCGAAGGAGGAAGAGTCTAAAAACATCGATCAGTTTAGGACCATCTCCCTGCTCAGTGTTGAAGGCAAGCTATTCTTCAGCATTGTTGCCAGGCGTCTGACAGACTACCTCCTGAAGAACTCCTACATTGACACTTCAGTCCAGAAAGGAGGGATCCCAAAGATACCGGGGTGTCTGGAGCATAATGGAGTCGTCACCCAGCTGATTAGGGAAGCCAGAGAGAACAAGGGCGACCTAGTCGTTCTGTGGCTGGACCTCGCAAACGCATACGGGTCCATACCTCACAAGCTGGTCGAAGAGGCATTATGTCGGCACCATGTCCCCGCCAAGTTCAGAGACCTCATTCTGGACTATTACAACAGGTTCAGTCTGAGGGTCTCAGCAGGGTCCACAACATCGGACTGGCATAAGCTGGAGAAGGGAATCATCACGGGATGCACAATTTCAGTGATCCTCTTCGCACTTGCCATGAACATGCTGGCAAAGTCTGCTGAGGTTCAGTGTAGAGGGCCCCTGACGAAGTCCGGCATCAGGCAACCGCCCATCAGGGCCTTCATGGACGACCTGACTGTGACGACACCGAACGTCCCAGGGGGCAGGTGGATCCTGAAGGGCCTGGAGGAACTAACCACCTGGGCCCGCATGACCTTTAAGCCTGCAAAATCCAGATCCCTTGTGCTGAAGAAAGGAAAGGTCACCAGCAAGTTCCACTTCACACTTGGCAGCATCCAGATACCATCCATCACCGACAAACCAGTGAAGAGCCTGGGGAAGGTGTTTGATTGCAGCTTGAAGGACAAGGCAGCCATCCAGGCAACCAACCAGGAGCTGGAGGCTTGGCTAACCACTGTGGATAAGTCAGGCCTACCGGGCAAGTTCAAGGCCTGGGTGTACCAACATGGCATCCTCCCAAGGATTCTCTGGCCCCTCCTGGTGTACGAGGTCCCGATTTCCACAGTCGAGGGCTTTGAGAGGAGAGTCAGCAGGTTCCTGCGGAAGTGGCTGGGTCTACCTCGGAGCCTGAGCAGCATCGCCCTGTATGGGAAAAACAACATGCTGAAGCTCCCCATCAGCAGCCTGAATGAAGAATTCAAGGTGAGCCATACTAGGGAGGTGCTGCAATACAGAGAGTCAGCTGACCCAAAAGTCTCTCAAGCTGGGATCGAAGTTAGAACTGGGCGGAAATGGAGGGCAGCAGAGGCAGTGGATGGTGCTGAGTCACGGCTGAGGCACAGGGCTCTGGTTGGGACAGTGGCTCAGGGAAGGGCAGGCCTGGGTAGCATTACAACACCTCGCTACGACAAGGTAGAGGGGAAGGACAGGAGAGCGCTGCTCCAGGAAGAGGTGCGAGCAGCAGTGGAAGAAGAGCGAGCCAGCACGATGGTTGGATTGCGGCAGCAGGGAGCCTGGACAGGCTGGGAGCAGGCAACAGAGCGCAAAGTCACGTGGACTGAGCTGTGGAGAGCCGAGCCCCAGCGCTTAAAATTTCTGATCCAGGCCGTCTATGACGTACTGCCAAGCCCGTCTAACCTGTTCTGTTGGGGGAAGGTGGAGTCTCCAGCATGCGCTCTGTGCCAGAAGAGAGGGACCCTGGAGCACATCTTGAGCTGCTGTCCGAGAGGCCTGAGCGAGGGGCGCTACCGCTGGCGTCATGACCAGGTCTTGAAGGCTATAGCGAACACCATCTGCAGCGGAATTGCCCACTGCAAGCGCCTCCGCCCAGAGAAGACCACCTCCTTCATCAGAGCTGGGGAAGAACCACCAGCTGCTGCCAAGACCTCCTCCTCTGGCCTGCTAGCAATGGCACAAGACTGGGAACTGAAGGTTGACCTGGGGAAACAATTAAAGTTCCCAGAGAATGTGGCCACAACATCGCTAAGGCCAGATGTGGTGCTGACCTCAGCATCCTCCAAGCAGGTCGTGCTCCTGGAGCTTACGGTCCCTTGGGAAGACCGCATCGAGGAGGCCAACGAGAGAAAGAGGGCTAAGTACCAGGCTCTGGTGGAGGAGTGTCGACTGAACGGGTGGCGAGCAAGATGTGAGCCCATTGAGGTGGGATGTAGAGGGTTCGCAGGCCAGTCCCTCTGCAGGGTCTACAGCATGCTGGGCATCAGGGGAGCCAGTAAGCGAAGGGCCATCAAGGAGGCCACAGAGGCAGCAGAGGTTGCCTCACGTTGGCTGTGGATCAGGAGAGGAGATCCGTGGGTAGGGTAGCGCCACCTGGACACAAGTTGGGGGATTGATCACCCCCGGCTGGGTCGCCTGGAGGAGAGTGTATGACGTTGAAATGACCCGAAACACTCGAAGATCCCAGGTAACATCACTGATGATGTGTCCAGGTTGCATCACTAGTTGATGTATGTTACAAAAAAGTTATTACCTTTGTGCATCCTTTGGAAATCGATGAAATGCCAAATCGCTTCTGGTGGACTGATAATTTTTGCAATTTATTGCAGAACACTGCTTGCGTTTTGACCACTTGCTCATCCTCTCTCACAGTTGTGTGGCGTGCAAACTGGCGCTAACGATGTCAGCAGCTTTCAGTCCGTAATGACGTGGCTCCGCAGCGCTATATACAGTTAGAACCAACTCAACAGAGTTTGGCCTCTGTACTCTTTGCTCTCGCTTTCTCGCTTTCTCCCTCCCCTCCCACACGCACACTATCACAGCAGTAGCAGATAATGACCACTAGATGTAAGTGTTTGACTGTCTAAATTATTTTACAATGTTTAGCTTGTCAGGCTCAAGGGTAGCTAAAGGAGAAGTCGAACGTGATTTTAATTTTAGTCCAAATAAATCATATATCTATGTGTGTGTTTTGTTGGAAAAGATAATAATAATAATAATAATAATAATAATAATAATAATAATAATAATAATAATAATAATAATAATAATTAATCTGTTTTTCAAGAAAATTGGATCCCATTGAACATATTGATCAGCACAGCCTGCTGTCATCTTTGAGCTCTTCATAGTATTAATGATAAAAAACTACAGCTATATATTATGTATGATATTCCCATTGTGGTCATATTGTGGTTATATTTCTATTTCTATATTTATCATATATAATAATCTATGATATAATATATCTCCATTATGATAATATTGTAGTAGTCGTACTATAAATATATAGCTATATTACATATACTATATTATTTACAATGTATTACTTACATATGATATCATAATATTATGATACACATCATGTTGTAGTCCTATATGGATGTGATACATTCGGCCTTGTGAAATATGAAATATGAATATGATAAAATGTGACAATAAATGATATATTGTTTATTATATTATATATTGTTATGATAAATTGTGTAGTATATATTTTATATCCCAGTAAGTGAAGCAAATAGCGGTCTAAGCCTTCGGGAGCGCGCAGGGAATCCAGGCGCGTTCCCGGCGTTTTTTTACGGTATGGAGCTGGGCTGGGAGCAGCGTGTGTATGTGTGTGTGAGTGTGTGTGTGTCTGTGTGTGTGTGAGTGTGTGTGTGTGTGTGTGCGTGTGTGTGCGTGTGTGTGTGCGTGTGTGTGTGTGTGTGTGTGTGTGGTAACTAGGCGATTCAGTCCATGCCGGTACTCCGGTCCAACAAATCAACAACCCGGCCCTAACGCTGCAAACCGTCCCCGTTCCCCGGAGACCCCCATCCTGCTAGCGGTAAGTCGCTCTCTGCTGCCGTCTCCGGACCTTCGCGCTACACATAATTATATACCCCGGGCTGTAGCTCCAGCTAAATCCGCTATCAAACGACGTGTGTATGTATGTATGTATGTATGTATGTATGTATGTATGTATGTATGTATGTATGTATGTATGTATGTATGTATGTATGTATCTGTGTATGCGTGTGTGCGTGTGTGCGCGCGCGTGTGTGTGTGTGTGTGTGTGTGTGTGTGTGTGTGTGTGTGTGGTGGGTGGGGGGCGCTTTGCTGTTCTCGGTACTGTCGCAGCGGGTTTTAGACAGCTGGGGACCACCGGCCTGGGCATCGGCCTTTGTGTGTGTGCGCTTGCGTGCAGCCGGGTAGCAAGGCGACATGTCTCGTCAGGGCTGGTTTGAGCAGGCCTGATTTAGTGGATCGGTTCGCTCCGGTTCGGGCCTAAACACCGACCGACCCCAGAATGATGTCCCGGAGCACAAGGCGTGGCGTTTCGCGGATATGGGCGTGTTCTCTAGCCGCACAACCAGCGGCCCTCTCTCTGGGAAACACACGCGTGTGTGCGTGTGCCCGCGTGTCTGAGGCGAAGTGTCCTATAGTCCCATTCAGAATAATGATCTCCAATTCAACATGACACACCTATCTGGCTGTCTGTTTGCATGGCAGTCTGGCTGCATGACGAGATGTCTGTCTGTCGGTCGCTCGGCTTGCGTCCTGGTGTAGCATCTGTATGAGAGTGTCTTCAGATCAACTTGGTTGGCGAAATAGAACGTAATGGTAGCAGGTAGTACTTTATAGGTAGAAGTAGTATGCCTAGTTTATAAGCAGACCTAGTAGTACACTGTAGGTAGTAGCGTATATGTAGTATGTTGTAGGTAGTAGTTTTAAGGTAGTATTTTGTAGTAGGTTGTAAGTTATATGTAGTAGTACGTTATGGTAGTTTTATATTTCTTGTCTTTTCCAAGCTATTGCAAAGCTATGACATCACAACACCATGAATGGTCAGATACCACCACGGTAGTTTATTAGTAGTAGTATGTTATGCTGTAGTACTAGTAGTAGTTTACAGGGTGTAATACAATATACATAATAGTTTATAGGTCATAGTACAGTATAGGTTGTAGTTTATAGGTAGTAGCACATAGTAGGTAGTAGTTTTTGGACAGTAATAGTACATTATGGAAGTAATATGTAGTGCGTTGTAGGTAGAATTTCAATCCATGATGCAGTACTGCCATCCTATCAGCAGAATGCTCTGCCTCACCTAGCTTTGCCTTGCTTCACCTAGGTAAACCTAGCTTAACCCAGCTACTATGAGCTTATCCTAGCTACATCTAGCTTAGCTTTACAATACCTAGATACAGCTAGCTCCTCTAAAATCAGCGGTACACCTGGATTCATCAAAGCCTACACATGGTGACAGTAATGCCCAAATGTTTACTTGTACTCAAATTTGTACTTACTTACTCTATTCTGTGTGTGTGTGTGTGTGTGTGTGTGTGTGTGTGTGTGTGTGTGTGTGTGTGTGTGTGTGTGTGTGTGTGTGCGTGCGTGCGTGCGTGCGTGCGTGCGTGCGTGCGTGCGTGCGTGTGTGTGTGTGAATGGAAAACAAACTTGCTTTTAATATCAACAGCTAATCTCTGTCTTTTTGTCTTTCTGATATAAATAATATTAACACAATATCCCTCTCCCTTCCTCTCCCTGTCTGTGTAGAGGGAGCATGTGTTTAAAGCAATTTCATTAAGTTATTGTGAAAGAGTGTAACTCATTCTCTTCTATTGCTCAATGGTTTTCTTCCCTGCAGTCCTCGCTGCTCCTCTTTCCCCTTCTCTGTCTTCTCCTCTGCTCTTTTATTCTCTTCTCTCCACTCCTCTCATTTGTATTATATTTATATATTTAGCTTGTTTTTCGTGGTTCCTACTGCAGCTGTTGTTTCTGGCAGGACATATTTGGAGGGCACACGGCCAGCAGGTCGGGTGGAAAGTGGGATCAGGACTAGTGTGTTTGTGTCTGTGTGGAAAATTCCACTAATGATAAGTGAAACGAATGGTTCTTCTTCTGTGGTTGGGAGCTCTAGTCGTAACAGCATCAGCAAACACTGTTCTCCATCTTAACCATGCACTCCCTGAGTAGCCCTGTACAGCTAAGCACTATTTGATAAGAAACTGAATAGGATGAGCACAGCATTAACACTGCTTGGTTAGAGGGTTTTTTCCCTCTGCAACTCAACACAGGGTTCTATTCCCTGCATGGTTCAGGAGGTAGCGCAAGGCACTAACACTGTCAGGGTTAGGGGTTCTATTCCCTGCATGGTTCAGGAGGTAGTGCAAGGCACTAAGACTGTCAGGGTTAGGGGTTCTATTCCCAGCGTAATGCAGTAGGTCGAGAAAGGCACTAACACCACATGGTTAGGGATTCAATTCTCTTTGCAGCTCAGTAGGCAGAGCAAGGCAGGAGAGCAAGGGGTTATAGACCCGGTGTAGCTCAGTAGGCAGAGCAAGACGCTAACACTGCCAGGGTTAGGGGTTCTATTCACTGTATTGCTCAGTAGGTAGAGAGTAAATTGTAGAGTAAATTCATGTAGACAAATGGTTGTGTTCACCTTGATAACCAGCAAAACACAAAGTAGCGATATGAATACATGCAGGACATTACTTAAGATGTTGAGGAGGTACATCATGTGTTTATTTACAGCAGGGATTCTTACACCTTTTCATCTGAGGACCCATACAAACTCTGAGTAGTGAAGGGGATCCTCTGGGGCTCAGAGGTTTCAACCCACATATATGTGCTGTGTAATGTGTGTCTCTTTATCTCTCATATATCCTCTCTTCTCTCTCTGTATGAGCAAAGGCCAAGTAGTATGGTGTAGTATTTGGGACATTTGGTCAAATGTCACTGGATCAGCTGGCTCAGTTAGACTCACACACGAGAGAGAGAGTGTGAGAAACACGCTTCCTATACACTTGATATGTATACAAAGAGAATGAGGATGGGAGAGAGAGAGTTTAGAGTCAAGGCCCACAGACCACTTGGTGACCACTGCAAAGTGGAGGTGTTTTGGTCAAGGTGTTTTGTTTGGTTTACATGGCTAGTGCAATGGCGGGCTGAACCACTGACCTGCACTGAAAATCGATATTTAGCTCTAATATAATGTATTATCAAAATTATTATGTAGATCTTTGCATATGTTACACTTGTGTTACACTTGTAGTTTAGTTGTTAGTTATTTATTTAGTGTCATGATAAGACAATGGTCATCTAATGAATCGCCTCTCGCTGTAATTTGTATGTCTGTATTTATAGTAAATACTATATTAAATAGTAAATGACCCCCCTTCTTTCTCTGCCCTCTGCGCCCACACACTTGGGTCATTAACCCCCACCCATCCACCCCCACACACCTGCACACAACCCCTCTCCCCCACCACCATGCACCACCACTTTAAAGACCCATCTTTAAGAACTATTTTTAAAATAATCTATCATACCGTCCATACTGTTATATACTCATACTCATACTGTTATATACTGTTCATACGCTTTGCACATATTCTTTTTTTTTTCTTTTTTTTTATCATTTATATTCCTAGATATACCTATTTTGATATTTATTCTGTACAATATAGCTGTCCTGCACCAGGGATCGAGGGAAACGGCATTTCGGTTACCTGTACATTCATGAAAACTGACAATAATGTTGTCTTGAATCTTGAATAATTACTAAAATATTATATTAAATTGTGAAAATAGTACAAACTAAATAGAAAAATTGAAAAACTCTCTACCTGAGGAATTTCGACGGCTGAAAAAAACATAATCCAAAAAGATAAGCACAGCGTGAGCAGGAAAATGACCCGAGCGAGCAGGGACACTTGGCCAAAAGGAGAGTGAGACAGCCCTGGTGTGCACCGGCCACCGGGGCTTCATCCTCACAGGCTTTATTATTGCTCTCCGAGCAGAGAAATGCTATGCGCTAGTGCAGTAAAAGTGCTCACAATAATGCACGTGTGCACGGCAGTGTCATTTTTGCCTGTGACTTTTGGCAGTAGTGCCATACCATACCCAGCCCTAACGACTATGGTAGAAGTATTAATAGTAAGTAGTACTGCTCTGGTATTACAATGAGTCAGTGGCGAGCGGTGACTGTGGATCGGTCCTCCCCCCATGCCATGCCAAACACTTAGAAACGCTGTTCAGAAAAGCTAATTATCAATTAAATCTGTCACTCACACTCAGTCCACCCGCAACAACCCTCTCTTCAGTTTCAATTTCTAGTAATCTAGATTAGGTTAAATGTTAGTGCGTTACGTTGCTTTTCAAGTACGGCATGCATTGGATTTTTACTACTTGTGCGTTGAAAACAAATCCTTCAGCCAAAATGAAAAACGTAACAGCCCAGGTTGCTGTTCTGAGCGAGAAGTCAATATAGACCTACAAATACAAGAAGCAATGTGCATTCGTGTGTATGAGCTACGGGACGCATGGCCATGCACCAAGAGCATAGAGTTCTAACAGCTTGATTCTTTATCATTCGTTCGTTCCTATAAATATATAGGCAATGCAGGTTTAAAGATAGAATCGCATTCTCTTGCAAAACAAAATAGCTTGTTAAAATAGGACAGTTTTATTTCAGATTATTCTTGGTCTTAAGACATTGAACAATATGCTTGCATCTAGTGTTGGTTATGTTGAGATGTTGTATACTAACAATGGTTAACCTAGCAATTGAAATGCGTGAAACATGTTCTGGTGACTCTCTTACTGTATTAGCAATGAAATGTTTCTTCTTATGACAAATGTACTCTTTGTAAGTCGCTTTGGAAATAAGCATCTGCTAAATGCCCTGAATGTAAATGTTGGTTAGCATCTCTCGTTAGCATTAGCATTTAGCAATGTGAACTGGAAAGTTCTCCATAGCAACTACTACCTGTTTCTTTCCACAGGGACAGGTCATCTTCTGGTGGTGTGGGGGAGCTGACTGACTGATCAGTGTCAACAGACCCTGACTGACTGATCAGTGTCAACAGACCCAAGGTAAACACCCTCTACTGCACCCTGAAACTACCCCTTACAGTTTGTTTTGATCTATCATTACTGTTGGGTGAGTCATAAGAGTAGTTGTGGTGTAGTGTAGTGTGTGTGTGTGTGTGTGTGTGTGTGTGTGTGTGTGTGTGTGTGTGTCAGTATAGTATTACATGATGGCAGCTGAGAGCAAGCAGCCTCCAGTGTGTGTCTTTGTGTGGGAGTCATGCGATAATGAAATCAGCTGGTCTCAGGGGAAGTGATGTCATTATATTGGATGGCTGCAGCTTCCTGTTGCCACCCAGGAAGGGGGGAGAGGACAAGAGAGAGAGGAGGAGAATAAAACTAGAGGAAGGATACGAGGAGAGGTGAAAGAAGCAGAGGATGGAGAAAGGAGAAGGAGAGGAGAAGAGATGATGGCGTGTTTTCAGAACGACGAGAGTGTAGCAATGATATCAGCGTAATAACTGTTTACACCCACATGCACTCTCATGCACACACACCTGCATACACAAACTCGCAAATGCGTTCACATGCTTATGCAAACACACAACACATTCAACCACAGCAAGCACGTGTGTGTCTGCGTGTGCACGCACATGTGATGGTAGGCTAGCTAACCAGGACTAGCACACTGCCATGGGCTAAAACCTACTGAAAACACATACACACACGCACACACACTCTCTCTCTCTCTCTCTCTCTCTCTCTCTCTCTCTCTCTCTCTCTCTCTCTCTCTCTATCACACACACACACACACACACACACACACACACACACACACACACACACACACACACACACACACACACACACTTCTCTCCCCCTCCTCTCCCCCCTCTCACCTTCTCTCCTCCCCACCATCAGATGGAGCAAGTATCAGATGAGGAGGTTGACCATGCGGTTGAGGAGGAGGACAGTGACGAGGAGGACCAGGATCTAGACCAAATGTTTGGAGCATGGCTAGGAGAGCTGGAAAAACTCACCAAGGTACTGACACAAATGCACAAGCACACACACACACACACACACACTCACTGACTGCTCTATCTATCGATCTATGTATGTATGTATGTATGTATGTATGTATGTATGTATGTATGTATGTATGTAGAGTCTAGATGATGGCCGCCCTGACCGCCCTGGGCAGCAGAAAGCTCCTCTCAGACAGGAGACCAACATGGCCAACCTCTCCTATCGCTTCTCTGTCTACAACATCAACGGTATAACATATCTATGACTATCTATATATTCATTAATTAAAGTGTAAATTGCAGGTTGAACAGCACAACCAATTAATGTGTACATAAAGCGTTCAATATGTACATACTTAAATATTTTGGTCTTAAAATGCGTTACAATAACATTTATTGTGGTTTCAGCAAAGGTAGCATGTTTGTTAACGAAACTGGTTGATGACGTCATAAGAGGTAGTCGTAGTAGGCTAACCCGCTAACCCAATACTTGGCAATGGAGAACGACTGGGAGACTGAGGAGGTGGAAACCCATACAATTATTTATGGACCGCAGCCATACAATTTTGAGCCTGTCAGGCGTGAAAGAGGGGAGGAGATTGCCAGGAATCATGGCCATGGTGTCATTAGTTCTTATCAGAGCCGTAGAGATGCACACTGCACCGGTAATCGCTAGCCATCGCGCATCAAACGTCATACAACTATGCCCTTCCTCCACATACGTATTATATATATCCATTCCTCACGATTTAATTAGCGATGCTCATTGTCAGAAAGAAAAGAGATGTCTCGATGTCCCCATCGCTTTGTTCGATAGGTGTTTGTGTGGGCAGTGCCACCCGATGGAATCAGCGGTGGAGAGTATGTGCTGCCGTGAGGTGAACGCGTTTTGGAGTATTGTCGAACAACTTGACCCGCGACCGGCAGATCTGACGTGCCTCACGCAGCATCCTGGTTTTGAGGCATGCTGCCTGAACCCGTTTGTTTTGCGTGTAGCGTACTCTCATTTCAGGCAGGATCACGGTCCTCTCCAAGCCAGCACACAAGAGTATGTTTATAATTGAGTTATTTCCTTAATCCTTTTTAATATAAAAACACCTTTTATCCAAAAGTGCAAAAGGAACTTGTGGACCCTCTGCCCTGTTTTAAGCGAATTCACACATCTCGCACATACACACTGGTTGACCATTTTTGTTTGTCTGCCAATTCTCCTAATGCCGGTAACTCTAGTCTTGGAGTGAGCACCTCTTATGACGTCACGCCCCGCCCAGTGGAAGTGAGCCGGAGCGCCTAAAACCACTGTTAAAAGTCATTTTATTCAGCTTTTCGGTATCAAAAACCATACAAAACGATGGTGGGCAGTTCTAATATGTATATTTAATAAGAATATTGCATTAACTTCGTAAAAAATGTAACCTGCAATTTACACTTTAAATAACTGTATCCTGTGCAACTATATGAAGTATAAGTAGATATGAAGGTGTATCTATGTTTGGTTACCACCATGTTACTATTACAGTCCATGCAGCCTTACCACTATGTTAATGTTAAATAAAGGTTTTTAAATGGTAAGTCATGTCAAAAAGTCAAACTGATCATGAAAGGCAGCACTTTGTTACTGATGTAAAGTGAAAAGTGCTGTTGAAAATTGTGATCCACCATAAAGGAAATTGTTAAGACAATGATTAGATGATCTTGGGAAACTACATATTGTTTGATATTGGTTAATTAGGCGTATGAAAAGCATTGTCTAATTGTTCTATGTTTATTTCTATCAATAGTGCATTGCACACTTTTGCGATTTATGTAGAAATGCTTTTTTCAGCAGCATTCAGGAAAAAACATTTTACCAAGTATTTCTGGTGCTGACGAGTAAGCACAGCAAAGACTAAACTAGTAGGCCAACATCCCAGACTAGTCCAGTCTGTGCAGCATTACCATCATGTTACTAGTCCAGTCCATACTAGTCCTGTTCTGTCCAATCTTTGTTAGGTCATTCTATGGCAAAGGAGAGGAGTGGACGTTAATAAACCACAGTTACACACAGTCTGCAACATCAACTCTGTTTCCACAGGAACAGCATGGGAACTACTTTAACAGCCACTTGACCAGGGAGGCTGTGTATATATGTATGTATGGGGGAGGGGGTGTGTATATAGTTCCATATATATATATATTTATATATATTATATACACATATACCAGGGGGAATCACACTTTGGACCATGTTTATTGTTGTGGTAAAAATTAAACCCAGCACCTCACTATCAGAACAGCTAAGCCTCGTTCCCGAGGCCTTAGATCTTCCGTGGCCCAACCAGACCAGGGCACGGGGTCAAGGCCTGTGTCACTGGCAACCATCATTAGTGGTGTTTTCACATTCCTAATGGAATTGGGGAGTATTGGTCAACTGAGAGGCTCACCACTTTGGCCGCACCCAGGTGTTCATGCATAGAGAAAAACAAGTATATGAATCATGCATAAAATGATAGAGAAAAACAAGTACATAAATCCAAATCACCACTTGCACATGGTGTAAGTGCTCACACAGAATTACTAGCAGAAAATGGCCTACCCATTCAAGACCAAAACAAAGCCAGCTATCAAAACTGTGACAATCTGGCCCGATGGGGCTTCCCCACAGCTCCAGGACCACTTTGAACAGACTGACTGGAACTTATTTGCACAACAGGATTTAGAATAGTTTACGTCAACAGTACTCTTCTACATAAAGAACTGTGTTGACGTCACTGTCTACAAATGTATCTGTGTTTTACCGAACCAGACAAAAGAGGTCCAGATACAGTTTGTAACGCGGTGATAGGGTACTGTATAGTAATGCTAGACACAACCTGAAGCGAGGTATCAAGGACACCAAGATGACCTACAAGCAGAGGATCGAGGACCACTTCACTGATGCTGACCCCCGGCGAGTGTGCCAGGGCGTCCAGCACATTACCAATAACAGGAACTGCCACGCCACACCTCCTGATGGCAACACCTCACTATCAGAACAGCTAAACCTCTTCTTTGCTTGCATTGAGGTGAAAGGCCCTGTGACAGAGATGACTCCCTCTCCAGCCTCCAACAACCACACACTCACTGTGCAGCCACAAGATGTGAGGCGTGTGCTCAGCAGAGCTAGTGAGCGGAGCAGAGTGCGAGCGAGCGAGGAGCAGAGTGGATGGAATGTTGCTGGAGCGTGGAGCGTTTTTTTAGAGCGTTTTTTTATTTAGACGCCGGAGCGGCCGCTCTGTTACGCTCCAATTTCGCTTCGATACCGCTCACACCACGAGTCTGAGGCATGCCCAAATTAGGGATGCACCGATCCACATTTTTTCACTTCCGATCCGATCCCGATATCTGAATTTTAATATCTGCCGATACCGATACCATTCCACCATTCTACCATACCAGAGTTCTATTTACTTTAATATTATATTATCCATTTTAACTGTGGCTGTAATAAACTCCTCTCTACAGGCAAATATGATATGTACAAAGGTATTCAAATATGTCCCAAAAGGCAACTTGAGGCAAGTATACAGTTAGAAAAAGAAATCCTGTTAATTCACACAAATATTTATTAAATCCAAGGGTTAGGAACTTTTCAAATGACTCCAAAAGTGTTTCCTGACGGCTGCGTTTGTCATTCTGCCTCGCGGCTATAAAATCCTGGTGCTCTGTAGTGTGGTGCTTTTTTAAATGTTTAATTAAGTTGTGTTGACGGTCGCAGCGGTGCTTCCTCCTCTCTGTACAACAGCCTTACACACGTTGGACGTTGCAGTTTTGCTTTTGGTGTTTCCAACGTGAAATGTTTCCACACCGCTGACATGTTGTGGTTCAAAGGAGGTTAACCTCAGTGCTGCTCACTGCCCACCTGTCTAGCGGCAAACTGTGGAACGGACTTCCTGAACTGACGTGCAGGTATTACTCCGCCTCTGAGTGAGACACACCTTCGTTCAGGAAATCCACTCAACATTTTCAGCAACAGCCCGGCAGACACAGACATGCTCATGGATCGGAAATCTCCGGAGGTTGGATCGGAAATTTCCGATCCGCGTATTACGTCGGTATCGGAGCCCGATACCGATACTGGATCGGATCGGTCCCATCCCTAGCCAAAATCCAAATGTGTGTCTTCTTGTTGCACTTGTCTATCTTTTAAAATAAATGTTCTATGATTTAAATATATTGCCGTTGCTCTTAGTTCTTTAGTATGTAAGTGTTCTGTTTACGGTGGCAATTCGTAGGAGATTATTTCTCCCTCTTTTAACTTGGAGTGAGCGTGGAGCGTTTTCGGTGGAGCGACATGATTTTTAAGAGGAGCGCGGAGCGAAAATGAGCGGAGCGGCCAGACGCGATTTTGAGCAAGGAGCAGCCGAGAGAACAGCCATCTGAGCGAGGAGCGGAATATTCGCACTGCTCAGCTCCGCTCACTAGCTCTGGTGCTCAGGGCTGTTAATGGAAGGAAAGCTGTTGGCCCTGATGGCCTGATGGCATTCTGAGAGGGGTACTCAAAGACTGTGCTGACCAACTCAAAGAGGTTTTTACCAACATATTAAGCTTGCCGCTGTCCCAGTCCTCTAGCCTGAAGTCAGCCACCGTTATTCCTGTCTCCAAGCAGTCCGCCATCAGCACCCTAAATGACTACAGACCAGTTGCATTTACACTTATCATCATGAAGTGCTTTGAGAGACTGGTCTAAAGGCACATCATAACCAGCCTCCCACCTACCCTCAACCAGTACATCAACACGTTTGCATTTAGAGCAAACGGGTCTACAGAAGATGCCATATCCATGGAGCTTCACCCTGCACTGTTGCAACTTGAACATCAGGGGACCTATGTGAGGATGCTTTGCATAGACTTCAATTCTGCCTTCAATAGTACCCAGATTGGTTGGTTTGGAGATTGGTCACCAAACTGTCAAACCTAGGTCTTCCCCAGCCCATCTGTTTGTGGATTAAGGGCTTCCTCTCCAACCGCACCAAGACTGTCAGATTTGGCCCACACCTCTCCACCCTCACATTCAGCCCCGTCGCCCCACAAGGCTGAGTCCAGTCCTCTACACTCTCTACACACATGCACGCCAACTCACCCCACAAACAGCATCTTTACTTTTGCGGATGACACAACTGTGGTTGACTTGATCTCAGATGGTGACAAAATGGATTGCAGGGAATACATCTGGAAACTGGCAAGAAAAATCTGGTACAGTGAGAACCTCGCCCTACTTCTCATCAATGGAGAAAGTGTGTAGAGGGTACCTAGCTTGAAATTCCTGGGACTTCACATCTTTGAGGACCTCTCCTGGACTGCAGTCAAGAAACCAATAGTCAAGAAGGCACAGCAGTGGCTCTACTTCCTGAGGACTCTCAGTAAAACCAACTTATCACAGCAGCTGCTGGTGTCTTTCTTCCGTTGTACCATCAAGATTATGCTGACATACTGCGTCTATGTGTGGTATGCGGCTGGTATCCGGCTGTTCTGCAGCAGACAGAAAAAGCTCTTCAAAGAGTTCAACAATACAGTATCAACAATGCTCAGAAGATCATTGACTCCCCACTGTCCTCACTGGAGCACATTATCAGCTCTCGCTGCTTACATAGAGCTACCAAAATAATCAAAGATTCTGCACCCTGGACATGCCCTGTTTACCTTACTGCTCTCTGGCAGATGCTACAGGGTCATAACAGTGGTCATAACATGCTTGCCGACCAGATACTCTCTGTGGAGTGAACAAACCAGGACTCCTCTCTTATTGTCCTTGGTGACTTTAACAAAGGTTATCTCAGCTATAAACTCCCCAATTAAAAACATGTTGGAGATTATTACTTGCCAAACCAGCGAGGACAATATTTTGGATCACTGTTACACTACAACCAGGGTTGCTTATCACAGTGTGCTGCCGCACAGCACTGGGACACTATAACCATGCCATGGTCCACCTGATTCCGGCATACAGGCAGAAATTAAACTGTGTAAGCCTGTTGTGAGGAAGAAGTTGGCCAGTAAAGCTAAGGAGGATCTTCAGGCATCCTTGGACTGACCAGACTGGGATGTTTTCAGGACTGCTACCAACAGTCTGGAAGAGTACACAGAGGCTGTGACATCATGCATCAGCTCCTGTGAAGACAGCTGTATCCAAGCATACACCAGGGTGAGTTGCAACAATGACAAACCCTGATTCACAGCGTAACACAGACAGCTAATGATGGGACAAGTACAGGTTTAGCAAGGCGGTGAGATAAGTTAAACGACTCAGAGAAACTCCCAACAGTTCTAAGCTAACAACTCTGCTTCTGTCTGGATGGGCTCAGACAGATCACCAACTGCAAACCTAAAGTCCCCAATTTCACGGCCTGCGCCTGGCAAATAACCTGAATGTGTTCTACTGTCGATTTGAAAGACAATGGGACAATTCTGACACCATCCCCCACCATGCATCCACTCCCCACCATCCTCCCCCACCTCAGCAGGGGCCCGGGCCTCTTCTCAACTGCCCATCCCAGAAGCTCTCTCCTTCTCCCACACCACATCGACAACCCTGTCTCTTCTGGAGAGAGACAGACTTTTCAAGAGGAAGAACCCCATGCAAAGCAGCCGGGTCAGACTTTGTCTCTCCCTCCACTTTAAAGCACTGTGCTGATCAGCTGTCTCCCATGGTCACAGACATCTTCATCACCCCACTGGAGACATGCCAAATACCAGCCTGCTTTAAACCTCCACCATCACCCCCGTCCCCAAAAAACCAAGGACCTCAGGCCTTGTCCTGTCCCACCTCAAAGCCATCACCGACCCACTCCTGGACCTCCTGCAGTTTGCCTATAGAGCCAACAGGTCTGTAGATGATGCCGTCAACATGAACATGGCCCTTCATTTCATCCTCCAGCACCTGGACTCCTCAGGAACCTACGCCAGGATCCTTCTTGTGGATTTCAGCTCTAATTTCAACACCATCATCCCGGCTATGCTGCAGGCTATCCCGCTGCACATGCCCGACTCTACCTGCAGGTAGATCGCAGACTTCCTGTCTGACAGGAAGCAGCATGTGAAGCTGGGGGAAACACGTCTCTGACTCTCGGACCAGTTCCCCTCAAAGCTGTTTTCTTTCCCCTCTGCTTTTCTCCATATACACCAACAGCTGCACCTCCAGTCACCAGTTCGTCAAGCTCCTGAAGGTCATGGACGACACCACCCTTATTGGACTCATCTCTGGTGGCGATGAGTCTGCCTACTGGTGGGAGATTGACCATCTTGTGACATGGTGTGGTCAGAACAACTTGGCGCTCAACACTCTAAAGACAGTGGAGATGATTGTGGATATTAGAAAGAACGCAACCCCACCCGCCCCCAACATCCTGTGTATCTCCCCATTCAATGCTGTGGGGCCCTTCTGCTTCCTGGGCTCCATCATCACCTACCCTTGAGGCAGGCAGCAAAGATTGTGGCCAACCCCTCTCGCCCCGGTCAGAAACACTTTAAAACAGTCCCCTCTGGCAGGAGGCTGCAGTCCACCAGGACCAACACCTGCGATTGTTGTACTGACTGCCTCAGGAGTACACAGGAATTGTTGTTGTACTGGAAATGTGCAATGACAATCAAATGAATTTTAATATATGTGTGTGTGTGTGTGTGTGTGTGTGTGTGTGTGTGTGTGTGTGTGTGTGTGTGTGTGTGTGTGTGTGGGTTTGTGTGTATGTATATTGCAGAGGCTTTGAACCAGAGGGAGGGTGTGGATCTTGACTCTCTGATGGCTGACCTGTGCTCTATAGAGCAGGAGCTGACTACCGACAACACCAAGACTAGCAACACTATGACCAGACTGGGCCTGACAGACTCTAAGGTACTATACATAGTACACCCTACATACACACTACAGTATACACTATCCATGTCAGTGTGCACACTGGAATGCCAAATAACACTTGCACACACACCATACACATGCCACCATACACACACCATACATGATTGGACCTCCACCCTCACCCTCACCCCCGCCCACCCTGCCCACCAACACACACATACACACACACACACACACACACACACACACACACACACACACACACACACACACACACACAAAAGACACAAAGTTACACACAGTTACATAGCTACTATGTCTCTGCACCTCTGCACCTTATTATGTTATTCATGTTATTTTTGCACTACTTGTCTACCTCTGTGTTACTTGTGTACCTCTGTGAGCATCTCCCTATGCTCTTGTACTTCATTATCCATTATTCCTATTCATCTACCTCACCCACTTTATTCTGCCACTTATTTGATTTGTATTATTGTTGAATTTTTTCTTCATTTATTTTTTATATTTTTTCTGTCTTGTGTGTGTGTGTGTGTGTGTGTGTGTGTTGAAACTTGTTCTGGTGACTTTCTTACTGTATTAGCAGCAATGAAATGTTTCACCTTCTTATGACAAATGTACTCTTTGTAAGTCACATTGGATAAAAGTGTCTGCTAAATGCCCTAAATGTAAATGTAAATTATGCAAAGTTGAGTTCACTTGAGCGGTAATGCTGGTACTGCTGGTAATGATGTATGTTGTTATCTAGAATATGACAATAAACTTGAAACTTGTCCGATTGATGGTCCCTATGCGAGAAGCCAGTATCATCTTCCTGCTGCTGCATGGGGGTAGCATGATTTATCAATATCTGCTTCATGTAAGCAAACATTATCTAGCTTTAGGCTGACTCTCTGCCCAGTGTACCATGACATCATGGCCCTGCTTTATCCTCCTGCTTGTGCCCCAGCTTAGCTCATCAACATGTGTTTACGCCCATAAATAAGCTTCAGAAAATGTGTGAAGGTTGACAAAATGGAAATAAATTATCAAATTGTTGATGGAATGGAAGAATGAATGAGAAAATCCATCGCCAGAATCATTGCCAAGTTTCTGTTTTCAGGACTGAATTCTTTGTCAGAGGGTAATTGCAGACTATTGCTCCTATGATGGTTGAAAATGTTGAATCAGTCCAGAGCTGGTCATGTTTGCAATATTTATCTGATATTTTTTGTCCTTTGCTCATACATACAATAAACTCAATTATCAAAAGATGCATAAACATTTGTGGCTACATTTGGCTACATTTCCCACACATTAACGGCTCCTTGTTCAACAAAAAACGACATTTGATGGCTACAACTGTGAAAAAGTTTCCTGACGATGCATGTACATTTTCAAGCCAAGAACAAATGAATGTGATGAATCCCACAGTTTCTCTAAAATGTTGATTAATTAGGGCCCTATTATTTCCTGCACCTCATCCGTGGTAATGTTAATCCCTCCACTGGAAAATATCCTCGGTTACCCTGCTAACCGGGTTTCCCTTTGCTTGTAAACATAGAGTTAGACAAACAACCACCACCACTGGCTGTTCCTTTGTGTCTGCAGGTCCGGCAGAAGCCCCCTGCAGGCCGCGCTCCTCGCACCACTCCAGCAGTGGATGGGGGCGAGGGGGGCAGCGGGGGCAGCCCCCGCGTGTCTCCGGCCAGCAGCGTGCGTGCTCCCACAGCCCCCCTGCATCACTGGAGACCCCCCCTGGCCTCCAACTTCAGCCTCGATGACATTACTGCCCAACTCGAGAAGGTGTGTCTAACATCTCCTGGTTGTCTCTGCTAGGGTCTTAGTCACCTCTCCTTTCACCTCTCCTTGTGTCCTAGTTACCAACCCGTCCAGTTTCCATAACTCCATAAATGTAATTCCAAATTATAATTTTAAATAGTAATTTGAATTAATAATTTTAAATACAAATGCCAGATGGAACAATTTTATTATAATTCCAAATAAAAATGCCATATTATTCTGTTTCTCAGGCCTCTCAGAGTATGGACGAAGCAGCCAGGCAAAGCTCCTCCCACTCACTAGGCTCCACCTCCTCAACCAGTTGGTCTGCCCCCATGAGAGGCCACTCCTCCTCCCGGCATCAACACCGCAGGACTGGATCTGTAGGCACCGTCAGCGAGCATGAGGTACACACACACACACACATTCTTTTTCATGTGGTTTATGTTTATTTTTTGGGTCAAAATAACCCAACTTGAGTTAGGAGCAGAGTAGATTTCTACATGTTGGTTTACCAATTAGCAGGGTTTTCTCTAGATTACAGTGACAAAATTGACGTTGAAGATGAGGGGCGTGTTGTTTTTTATATACAAACTCTATGTGATGCCTTTTTATGCACTCTGGCACCTTATTTACATTCAAAGTAAAAGTATTGAAAATGTATGCATGTGCTGAATGTGCTCCTTCAAAAACTGGTGTTTACATTCAAGATACACTATGAATTATGATGTGCAAAACATTAGTAGTTGTTAGTAATTAGTAATGCTAGATGCTGCACATCAACTCAAGCTCAATCTTGCAAAGACTGAGCTTCTCTTCATACCAGGGAAACACTGCCCTCACAGGGACCTACTGGTCTCGGTCGAGGGCATCACAGTATGTGCCTCACCGACCGCAAGGAACCTGGGCGTAATAATAATAATACATAGGTATTATATAGCGCTTTTCTTGGTGCCCAAAGACGCTTTACAAAAACACAAAACAAAAACAAGAAAAAAATTAATAAATAACAAAGAGAGAGGGTGGAAAGTGATTTGTCAGGTGTTGTAAGTGGTGTTGAAGAGATGGGTTTTGAGATGACTTTTGAAAGACGGCAGTGAATCAGAGTTACGGTCGGCCAGGGGGATGGAGTTCCAGAGGGTAGGGGCTCTGTCCCCGATGGTATTTGGTCCTGGTGATGGGGGTGAGGGTGTTGGCATTGAGCGTGTTCGGTGGGGGTGACTGGGGTGATGGAGGAGATCTGTCAGGTATGAAGGGGCAGGTTGTTTAGGGCTTTGTGGGGGGGGGGGAGGATCTTGAAATGTATGCGCTTTTTTACGGGAAGCCGGTGTAGCTGACGGAGGATGGGCGTGATGTGTTCTCTGGAGGGGGTGTGGGTGAGCAGTCGGGCAGCGGGGTTTTGAACATATTGCTGTTTTTAAAGAACAGTAATACTCGACAACCAACTGTCTGCACTGCAAACATCACTGCAATGACCCGCTCCTGTAGATTTGCTCTCTACAACATCCACATCATCTGGCTTTTCCTCACAAGGGAAGCAACACAGCTCCTGACCCAAGCACTGGTCATCTCCCGCCTCGACTACTGCAACTTTCTCTTAGCTGGACTCCCTGCAACCGCGATTAAACCTTTGAGGCAGATCAAGAACGCTGCAGCACGCCTCGTGTTCAACCGTAACAAAGACCCCCCTCTTCCAAGACCTCCACTGGCTTCCTGTAGTGACCCGCATCAAATTCAAGACGATGCTACTGGCCTACAAAGCCGTCAATGGAACTGCCCCTACCTACCTCCAAACATTAGTGAAAAAAAAACTTCCACACAAAAAGTACCTGCATTTTTTATAAACACTTTCATCTAATTTTGATGGCTTTCATGCATGATTAGAATGACAGATGACTAAATCCGGGACAATTATTCATATCTTTAAGTTTTTATCAGGTGCTAATCATAAAACATTCAGGGATGTAGCCATGGAATGCCCAGACCTAACGCTGCTGTACAAGATCATATACAACAAAACAAAACAAAGGCCATTTTGGTTTCACTGCCTCTATAAAATACATCAAGTCAAGTTCGGTCAATTGTGATTGTACAGCCCTTAATCACAGTTCCATCTCAAAGGGACTCCTCGGGATGACACCCAACCCCAACTAACATACAAATATAACTGTGTGTGTGTGTGTGTGTTTCTCTCTCTCTTTCAGGCACGTTTGGTGGCCCACTCCTCACGGTCCTCTGTTGCCTCAGCCTCAGGTGCGTCTGTTAACTCCGCCTCCTCCATGGACTCTTTGGACAGCGTGCTGCACTTCACACAATCAGATGACAACCACTCCCTGGCCACGCCCCCTCCCGAAGGAACCAACCAGGGACAGGCTAGCACAGAGGTGCATACCCACACACTGCTCTCCTGTTTTAAGTGACTTTCCTGTATCCATGACAACGCCCTGATGCATCCAAGGGGCAGTTCCTAGTATGACAGACAGTAAAACAGTCTGTGGTCGTACTGGCAGCTCCCAAACTGGTTAATGACATGATCTGGTTACCATGACAACCACCTCTTGGACAAGGTCATGAAAGCATGATTACAAATTAGATACACACATTTCCAACACAGTAATTTACACCCTTTACACCTGGGATTAACGTGCGTCTCCAGTTTTCAGATTGATATTGGATATTGCTCTTGCGGGATTATTGAACGTGATAACAGAGGGAGTCGGATGCATTTCTGCTTCTGGTCAGAATGTGACCCAGACCACCTCCTGATTTGGTTTCACAGATCCGATCACTAATGCCGCTTGGGTGCGTTTACAACTGGATTTTTATGATGTTGGGCGATATCAGATTACCATTAAAATGCATGTTAATGTGTAAAGTGGGTTGCCAGGTGTAAAGTGGGTCTAGGTGTCATATTATTTCCAACATCCACTGATATTATTCTCTCTCTCTCTCTCTCTCTCTCTCTCTCTCTCTCTCTCTATCTCTCTCTCTGAACCAGATTAACTGTAATATTTAGGTCATCAATATCCGTTTGCACACACACATCCATAACTATTGATATCAGGTATGGAAGCAATTGGTTACGATTAGCATATGGCTAATCGTAGGCTAACAGGCTGTCGGTTTGTTAAAGTGCTCCCAGTGACAACAGCTTCACAGCTCTGTCTGTCTCAACATTTTGGAGCAATATTGGGATTACCACTTGAGAAACATAATCTCAGTTCACATAAAAAAAGATGAAGCTACTTGCCAAAAGTGTTTAGCTGATTGTGTTAGTAGGTCATAAATGATATAAAGAAGATGATAGATGATTGGTAACAATTGTTACATCCCTAGTCTATAACTAGTAATTATGGTTTGCAGTATGGTTCCTCCAAGAGGTACACTGATACACTGATTGCTGATATCACTGTTGTGTTGATTTACAAATGTTACATCATTTTGTTGATTTGCAACATAGAATCAATGACCTACAGAACATGACTAATGTAGTAATAGTAAGGTAACATGCACAGCTTGTTCAGATTGGCATACTTTTCTAGTAACACCTGGATTAATTATATAGTCCACAGTTTAGTATTAATTGAGTATCAATTTACATTTACATTTAGCAGACGCTTTTGTCGACTTACAATAAGTACATTTGTCAGAAGAAGGAGAAACACTTCATTGCTGTTAATACAGTAAGCATGTCACCAGAACAAATTTCACGCATTCCAATTGCTAGTATACAACATATCTGGCCTATGATGCTAAGTGCTAAGATACAAAGAGCAACTATAAAGTGCTAGGACGTACAACATACAAGTAAATGAGGGGAGGCTTTCTTTTTTTAACATATTTTTTCCATACATATGCAAGTACATATTCCACCAAAATGTACTTGCATATTATAGTTGTAATGATACCAGTGTCCTCTGGGGGCCCATCAGTGCTGGGCCCTAAGTCCCCCCTAAGGACGGCCCTGGAGGTACCAGTCAACCAGCTTTGTGAGCTCGACCAGAGTGCTAATAAATAACATGCCAAGTGATTACAAACTCCATTCTTTGTGGCTGATGAAATTTGGTCAATGCTATCATCTTAATTTCTACATATTTTCTGTAGTTTCTCCCGATTTTGTGGTGCATATCAATATCCAGAATATTTCAAGTATCATTAAGTATTCAAATAAGTTTCATTTTAAATATTCAAATAAGTGTACGTTTTTGTTACCTTAGAATGAGCCCTTTATGACTACATAGGGAGTGGTCCTCTTCTATTGGGGTGCAATAAAAGATGTTGCACCGCCATGTTTCTACAAAAGCCCAGAACAGACAAAGCTCAAGAGAGAACACGTTTTTGATTAAATCCCAAAAATGTGGACGAAGAGTTCTAGAAATGAGGGGGCATGTTATCCCCATGGCTACGCCCCATTGTGTACTTTTTTTTAGTACTGTCACTGTAGGAGCCTCATAATAAGTGCTTTTCTATTTGAAATATAGTTATTTACATTGTAAAGACAACTCAAACTCAGGTAAAAATCACAATTTTAACATGTCAAATGTGTGTCAATAGACACTAAACTGAGACAATATTGATACTCAACTGTGGGCATGCTACCTTTTTTATGTCTTCCAGTAAGGCTGTTGTTTAGGGCAGGGTAACTTTGTATGTTGCCTTTAGTGCTGCTCCCCCTCAGTCTCCTGGACAGTTTCTACACCACTAGACTCACATGTCTCACATGTCTCATACTGGTGATCAAGTCTTTATTACCCAGTGTCACATCACTGTAATTCAGAGTGTGAATATCTGTTGAATATCCAATATCTTTCTAGCAAAAAGAAACAACCGATTTTCAACCCCCCTGTGAGCTACCACACTGTAATGTCTACAGTAATGCCATCAAGTTACAACAATGGTCAACATGTAAAGCTTTGACCAGGGACACTAGAGCTGGGCTACCCCACATAGCATTATTTAAATCTGTAAACTACCCAAGATGACATTGTCTATAGCTTTAAACTACCCCATGTGACATTATCTGCAGTGGTTTTGGAAGTCAACTCATCTAATAAATTAAATTAGCAAATTAATGTTATGTTACTTGCAGAAATAATCTGCCTAAACTTTGGGGCATAATGTTCCTAAACGTAACGTGAATAAAAAGGAAAATGAAATTGTCTTTGAACATGATTCGATTTGAACATGAGTCACCACCGATGGTGTCAATGGTGGTGAAGAACTCCCATGACCCTAGGTCCTCAATCTACATATGTTGTTATTGTATTCATTGAGCAACCTCTAGTGGTGGAAATATCATCAACAGTGTACAGGTAAAAGATAACAGCATGCTTTTAGCAGCACTGTTGACAACTGCTCCAGAGAAGAACTCCTGATCAACAACAGTGTTGTTAAAGTGCAAAATAAGCCCAAATGCATCTTTTTTGTGAGAATAAATACAGAAAATGTACGTAAAATGTACGAGAGAGACCACTATGGGATGCTTCCTTCACACATCACCCCATTGCACACACACAACACGTGCATGTGTGTGCACATAAAGCATCTGCACACACATGTTACTCGCTCACAATTCAGAACTCTTGCACACTACTCATCGCAATGACACATAACGCACACAAGCACACTACATGACACAATACAAAATGCACAAACATTCTTCATACACATGTTGTACTTGATACAAAGCTCGTCTGGGGAGAAGAGAGGCGAACAAGGGGAGAGTGAGGTTGGAAGTAGGGCACTCAAGAGAAATCAGTGAGGGTAGGAGACGTCTCATTGTTTCTGGTATGCATGTACATTGCATACATGTACATGCACATTGTAAACGAAAGACAGATAATCAATTGATTTTATGATACAATATTGTTTATATGCAAGTTTATTGTTCACATGTTGTCTATATATGCATTTATTGTTAATATATTGTTTGTATGAGTTTGTTGTTAATACAATGCAAAGTATTTTGGCTTGGTGATTGTGTAGAGCAGTTGCAAGCGAGCACACTAGATTACCACCAGTACGGCTGCTACCCAAACCTTGTTCTGATTATCCAGTACATCCATTAGCCAAACCTCCAGCACCGTGGCCAAACACAATGTGTCTGTTACTAGGAGGCCTATATCAAACAATCACTGTCAGTATCAGACAAGATGCTGCAGTCAAGTGAGCCGGCTTTCACCAGTCACTGCCTCTGTTGTTGATATTGTTTCACAACATGGCGCCTGGCGTGACAAACCTTCACATTCCCTAAAACAAGCCTGCCAAACTCCTGACCCAGTCTTTAATTATCAAAATAAAATATATGCTTCAATGTCAACATATTTATAATATTATGGCCACAATAGCCTGGATTCATTGAAATCACATACAATATTTCAGTACAATATTACAGTATCCGTATTTGTTGAAGGGGTGATTTGAATATTCAAGTAGACTATTAATGTTTAAGATTAAGAGTTTTGTATCGTGTGCAAGATGTATGTGTGTGTACATGCAAGTTGTGTGCATGCATGCAAGATATTTTGTTGTTTCAAGGATATTGTCCTAAATGGTCTTAATGGCCTCCCATGTGTTTTTGTTTCTTAGTCACACAACAGTTCTTACAACCAATAACAAATCATACTATTAATCCACTGCTACTTTGTTCTCCCTCCCTCTCTCTCTCTCTCTCTCTCGCTCTCTCTCTCTCTCTCTCTCTCTCTCTCTCTCTCTCTCTCTCTCTCTCTCTCTCTCTCTCTCTCTCTCTCGCTCTCCTCCCTCTCTATTTTGTCTCTGCCTGTTTTTTTGTCTCTCTGTTTTGTTCACCCTCTCACTCCCCCCCCCCCCCCCCCCCCCTCTGTCTCTCTCTCTCTAAAGCATTCCTATCTGGACAGTGAGACCTCTATGATTCTAAAGAACATGGCCGGGAAGCCCTCCCACCTGCTCACTAAGGTGACACTTTCCTATTGGTTGCATTGTAACCCCTTCTGCATGAGCCAATCAGCATCCATTCCCTTTTCTGAATGACTGTAATGAATGTCCATCTGCGTGCCTTTCTGCATGTCTCTCTGTCTGCATGACTGTTTTATTGTGTGTCTTTATATCTGTCCGTCATTCTCTCTCTCTGTCTGTGTTCAGGTATGTTTTACTACCTGAACACATATTGCTAGTTATATTATATAAATATTGCATGTTTTAGGGCAATGATAATTAGCATGGTACAGTACTTTGCATGGTAGCATGGTACTGTAGTTAGCATCGTAGTAAGTTAGCATGGTAGCCTGGTATAGTAGTCTGCATGGTAGGTTTGTACTATGTTATGAGGACAGTAAACAGTGTGTGCATGTGTGTGTGTGTGTGTGTGTGTGTGTGTGTGTGTGTGTGTGTGTGTGTGAGAGTGAGAGTGCTTACAGTGTTGATCTTGGTACAGTAGTTAGATAATGAGGACAGCATGAAGGCTTCTTTGGTTATTCAGAGGAAAACATAATTAGTGGACAACATAGCTGTTCCCTGCTGACCTTGATGTTGGTCAACATATCAGACTCATGAACAAAGTGTACAAAAACATTCCGGCTATACATAATATGTAAGCTACTGTTTGACACCAAGTATTTTTTATGTGTGTTGACTATGTAAGTCTAGGTATGTTATGTAATCCGTGGCCAAATCAATGGCTAGAATCAGCAGAAGCTCAATATTATTAACATAAAATGAAGAATGATTTACTGCTTTACCTAGTTTGTGAAAATAAATATAGAGTATTACAAAATGTTCAGCATAAAAGGCTTGCAGCACTGATGAATATAACATGCAGCATGCACATGTGTTTGTGTTTGTGCATGTGGGGGTGTAGGGTATTGGTAACAGTGAACAGCCATAGCCCCTTTTAGCCACACATTGTGCACACCTCACACTAGGGTTGCCACATGTGTCTTACAAAAAACCTTGATATATCCACAGGACAGACCACTTCCCACCTGCATGAATAAACATGTCCCTTACACATCCAACTGATGTGACAGAATTACCTTTTGTGCGTATTGTAACAGTGGGCTCAGAACCAATACATAAGGGCATCTCAGGCGCTGTTCTAGGTTCTGATTTTTGGGTGGGCTAGGGAAGCCACAGGAGGGGGGTATTGGATTTTTGACGAAACTGCTCCCCGAGCGCCGCTGTTGGCAGCTCACTGCCTCGGGATTAGTGTGCTTCACCTCAGTGTGTGCTTCACCATCACTGTGTGCTGAGTGTATTTCCACTAATTCACGATTGGGTTAATGCAGAGACCAAATTTCCCTCAACGGATCAAAAGAGTCATTCTTCTTCTTCTTCTTCTTCTTCATTAAACTTAAAATATTAGATTTGAGGATGAAACGATAGGGTGGGCTGAGGCCATTAACAACCGGAACATTTCCTGTCCCTGGAGAATTTAGACAGGACACAAAAAAGAAGGACAATCCTGGTAAAACAGGGACAGGTGGCAACCAGCTCCCACATACACAGTACACTCACAAACACACACACACACACACACACACACACACCACACACACAACACACACACACACATAAAACACACACACACACACATAAACACACACACACACACACACACACACACACACACATAAACACACTACACACACATAAACACACACACACACACACACACACACACACACACACACACACACACACACACACCACACACACACACATAAACACACACACACACACACACACACCACATAAACACAACACACACACACACACACACACACATAAACACACACACACACACACACACACATAAACACACACACACACACACACACATAAAACACACACACCCACACACACACACACACACACACACACACACATAAACACACACACACACACATAAAACACACACACACACACACACACACACACACACACACACACACACACACATAAACACACACACACACACAACATAAACACACACACACACCACACACGCACATAAACACACACACACACATAAACACACACACACACAAAACACACACACATAAACACACACACACACACACACACACACACACCACACACACACACACAACAAACACACACACACACACACACACACACACACACACACACACACACACACACACACACACACACACACACACACTCACCCAGGCATAATACAACCATTAAGATTAAGTTAAATTAACATTAAGTTTTTTTTTTTTCTGAAAGAGAGAAGAGGATGAGGAGAGAAAGAAGGTTGTCAATAGTTTGAAGAAGGAATGAATGAAGAAAGAGAGAGAGGGAGAGAGGTTGAGAGCTAGAGAGAGGATGAGGGAAGATAAAGGGAGAGAGATAAGAGATAAGAGATAAGCACTACTGCATGTGAGTTTTCTCAGAAGCCAATCCCCTCCATCTCATTCACTTTTGCTTCCTTAGCCAGCAACGAGCTGTTGAATCTGTTCGTCAGCTCGTCTGCCTATCTCTGTGAGATAGGCAGACGAGCTGTCTCTGTATCCCTCTTTCTCTGTCCTATCTCTGTGAGATAGGACAGAGAAAGAGGGATACAGAGACAGGCAGGTAGATTCAGAGGCCCGCCCTACCCACTGAGATATGCCGCCCAGTTTACAGCTGGAAAGCAGTGGAGCAGGGAGTCAAACGTAACTGTTGAAAAGCTAGGCTCCATGTTATCTCTATGAGAGTTTAATACAGTTTGAATGAAATCAGTCGTTTAGCTTCATTAATTACACATTTCAGTGTGAAGAAGAATAATATGATGAAAAGCAATATCTAAATTGTGCATTCCTATGCACAATAATGAAACAATGTAGAACTCACAGTAAGCCTATACAATCTCAAATATATAAATAGCATTTCTGAACTCAAGAAATGCCCATGGAGGCATTAGTTAATGTTTTAGCTCCTGCAGTTGGGCCAGATTGCGGTCAGAAAGCCTTGATTGTTTTGGTCCACACTGGAGTTTGGTTGTTTACAAGGAACAACCCAACTATAGCAGCACTTCAGCAAGGCCAGAATTAAATTAAAACTGACAAAATTGTGTGCTTGTTAAAGCTGAATTCATTAAATCAGGTGAGTGACACAGAGACACTATAGAAGGAGGAGACCCATCTCTCCCATTGAAATGCACGGGGAAACTTCAGAACACCAAGATGCCCCGATGACCGTTTTTATGCCCCTTAGACCTCGGAAAATGGAGATACAGCTCTCCCCCTATACATTTACATTTTAGGGCCCTGGTCTTGCTAAGACCAAATAGCTGCCCGAAAGGCGTGGCCAATATGGCCGCGAGTGAGAGGACTTACCTAGAAGGACTTTGGTTACACCAGGTGAGCAAGTAAGACCAGATGATTGAGAACATGTGAGTTAGTTTACACCAGATGTGTTAGTTAACTAGGTGAGTTGACTCATTGACTAAGAATCAGACAGGTGACTATATGGTAACTAATCTACTGGCTGACCTCTTTGCTAACTGTGTGTGTGTGTGTGTGTGTGTGTGTGTGTGTGTGTGTGTGTGTGTGTGTGTGTGTGTGTGTGTGTGTGTGTGTCTGTGTCTGTGTCTGTGTGTGTGTGTGTGTGTGTGTGTGTGTGTGTGTCTGGTGTGTGTGTGTGTCTGTGTGTGTGTCTGTGTGTGCTGTGTGGTGTGTGCTGTGTGTGTGTGTGTGTGTTTGTGTGTGTGTGTGTGTAGGAGGAGCAGGCAGCTAAGGCTAAAGCTGATAGCATCAGAGTTGCTCTGGAGAAGATAAAGGAAGCCCAGGTTAAGAAGGTGAGTCTGACACACACATACACTCACATTCTATACAAAGGTCCAGGCCTGTGCCCTGGGAATGATCATGGTTATCAACTTATGAAAATCTACCTGCCTGTTTGATGATTTTAAGCTGGAGAATAGCAATCAATTTTTAATGGGCAATGGCAACTGCCAGCGTGTTAGATATAATGTACACATGACCCATAACTGAATTTGGGCTTCGTTCGTCATCGTAAACAGAGAAGGTCAGAGAGGAAAACTAAGGACTACAGTAGTTCTTCAGTACCACTACATTACTACTACCTTACAACTACAGTACTACAGCTAAAATACCTCTGCATCATTGCCTCACAACAGAGCTGATGCTAACAGCAGGTGTTCAAGACAGAACAGTATGTGTGTGTTCATGAGAGAGTGTGTGTGTATGTGTGTGTGTGTGTGTGTGTGTGTGTGTGTGTGTGTGTGTGTGTGTGTGTGTGTGAAGTGTGTGTGTGTGTGTGTGTGTGTGTGTGTGTGTGTGTGTGTGTGTGTGTGTGTGTGTGTGTGTGTTTGCGTGTGTGTGTGTGTGGAAGTGGTGTGTGTGTGTGGACTAGGACAAATTAATGTAATACTGAATTGGCCGACCCTATAAATAACAGATGACAGAGTCTTACAAACACAGACTAAACAAAATTACCAAATTATCTCAAATAAAGATGAACTGATTGACAAAAGAGAGAAAGAGAGACTGAGAGAATATGTATACATGTCAAGCTGACCTTTAATTTCAATGTTTATTGTTTATACATTTATACAACGGCATCGATTACCAGCGATTACCATGTTGAAAAATGGGAACCATTTTTCAGAGATTAATCCAAAAACCTTCTCTTTCTATGACAGAGCATCATCACATCAGAGGTTATGAACCAGTCTTTCGACTTTCGACTTTTAAAAGGGGCACTGGAACCAAACATCACTCTTTCTTTGTCTCTTTCTTCCTCTCCCTGTTATTCTATCTAGCTGGTTATCCGTGTTCATCTTTTCGGGATGAGAGCTCTAAAACCATGATGGTGGACGAGAGACAGACGGTCAGACAGGTAAGTCGCTCGCTGTCACCTCCCAGATAAAGCGTAATAATCAAAATAATCATAAAACTTTACCTGGAAAGTCCACAGTTGAGTATTACTTGAGTATTGATTTAGCATCAGTTTGGTATTAGTTATTGTCCCAGTTTAGTATCAGTTGACACTCACATGACATGTCAACATTGTGTGCATTGACACTCAATAAGATTATCAAGCACATATCCATCTACATATCTGCTACCCTAATCGCTTCTGCATTTTGTTCAGTGGTGTCAAAAGTTTACACATTCATCACCCAGTAGAACTATGGCACTATGCAACTTTTTTGAGCTTTTTTGACCATAACATTGCTGGTTAAGAGTCGTTGTGATGGTTCTCTAACACTTTATGGGTCGATTGGTGGATGTTTCGACCCCCCCAGCGATTCTGGGCTGAAAAAGTGAAAATGCAAGTCTGTGCCCCCGTTCCAGTGACAAACTCTCACGGTAGTCTCGGGTCTCACTAAGTAACGAACCGCTTTACCGCACTACACACCCAAATACACGGGAACCAGCTGGATATAAACACGTGCCGAGGGGATTGTTATCGTCATCATGGATCATCCGACTAAAAACAGACAGGAACCCACCGTCGAGGAACAGAAGAAGCGAAAAGAGCGAGTGACAAACAGAGAGGCCAGACACGAATAAACGTTGGGCGAGCTTTTCAGGAATGCCTGAGAGATCAAAATGAAGACTGCCAATCAGATGCTGACTTGGGCCGTGTTGCTGTTGAAATTGTATGTACCCTTGGGTGAAACTTGTTCTCTTTTTTCTCTTTGTATGGTGGCATTCTTTTGATAGTCTCTGTAAAAATGTGTTTGCTCGACCATTTTGTTGTGAGCCCTGTATGTTTCTAGCTTGGGTTCTTGATGGTGGCAGGGGCTAATCACTACCAAAACATGCTTGTTTCCATGGTTGTTTTGCTGTTCGTCTGTCCTCGTCCCCCAAGTAAAGGCTAAATCCCTGAATCCAGGTTCTTGTTGTTTATTTAGATCACTGGATCGCCCTTCGAATGCTTCAGATTTTGCTAAGAGTGTCACCTATATCATGTGATATGTCCGACTGACCATATAATTCAGTACCCTGCACGAGAGCTGGTAGTTAGCACATATTCATAATCTTTTGTCATGCTGACCGATACAGTTTGCTGCCTGTATGTTTTCATGTTATATTACTTTTGTGCAGATGATGTGGGTCGGTGTGCTACACCACGTTCAAAATGAACTTTTTAAGGCCAACGGTTGTTGCGAGCATGAGCCTCTGGGGGAACACATCGATGATAAGCCCTGGATCATGCAAGGTAATTAAAAACAATTATTTTTACAACAATTAATTAACTTGTAAACACACTGTGTGATGCATTGTGATTACAAGTTCAGCATCTCACAAGGCACTGACTGCAACCATGCTGGACAAGAGATGGTTGAACCAGGTGAAGACTTTTCTCAACTTCAGGTGAGCATCTACGTTGTAATGGTATGAGCCTTATTTTTAGATGCACTTCCTAAACAAAAGTCAACTTGATTTCACTAAGCAAATAGGTAAGGAGTTGGTGCAGTTGGTCAGGTCTAGGTTCAGCATCATGTGCTCAAATAATGAGGTGACTACCTGAACATAGTGAGTGACCAGGTTGTTCCATCAATGGATATTTTCTTCCAAGATGATAATGCTTGGATTCTTGCTGCTTGGACTTCCACAGAGTCAAGACCTTAACCCCATTGAGAATCTCAGTGCTAACCTCACTGTTAAACAGTGAGGAGTGAAGAGTCACACCACTCTCCAGCACATCCCAAAGATTGTCAATAGGGTTAATGTCTGGACTCTTTCACCACTCAACCTCTCTTTCACAATGTGTGTCCGATGAATCCTGGCATGGTGATCTTGGAATATGCCTGTGACATCAGGGAAGAAATAATCCATTGATTAAATAATCTTGTCTTTCAATATGTTGTGGTAGTCAGCTGACCTTATTCTTTGAACACATAATGTTGCTGAACCTAGACCTGAACAACTGCAGCACCCTCTATTTGCTGAGTGAAATCCTGGCAACTTTTTTTTGGCCAGGCAGTGTATGTATTCAAGCATTTCTGTTTAGTCTTCTAACCGCAGGGTTATTCTCGTTGTCTCCTTCCATCCAACCACACAGAACCACATCAGACCTAGAAAGTTTTCAGAACCATATTCTGATGTATGCAGCAAAGCGCATGTTGTATACACCATTTGTATACAAAACACCCTGCTTGCTGCAATAGATTACAACAAGCATAACCAACACCAGCCAGCACGTAATTGTGAAGGACACAAGATTTTTACTTGTGTAACATCTTATTTTGTCTGTAAGCATTGGGGAAATTATCAATGCTAATGGCTCATCCTCTGTCACCAGGTACAAACATTCTTACAACAAAAGTACAGTAAAGGAGAAAAAAACTACTCCTACATCTCCGACATCCAGACGGCCATCCTCTCCAGGAGGCTGAGAAGTGGAATCTTCCTCGCAAGATTATTATGAGGCCTGATGACCCAAGACGGCTCTGTCTGCTTTGCTGTATAGCCACCACCCACATCATCTATCAACCTGTGCGGATAGTGTCACGAGGAAACCTTAATCGAGAGAACCCTCAAGAAGATGCTACACAATAGCCGTAAGGCAAAAAACAATGAAGCACTGTCATTTAATTTTTTTTCAATATCCCAAATAAATGTTTTTCTAACCAAGAAGTGTTTATTATTGAACAACTGAAACAAAGGTGGTGCAAACATCTGTTATATAAAAAAATTGATCTCAGAAAGAGGGGTAGTGCGCACATCCAAAGGTAGTCCACCGGTGCTAGACAATTGTATTAGATATAAGACAAAAGGTGGGTCTACACAGTTTTTTTTGGCTCCAGAAGTACATTTAGGCAACGTTCAGGCATATAAAAAAACATTGTAAAACTATATACAATGATATGTATTTACAATGTTCTACCATCCAGGCGGCGCACCCTGAATCCTGTGCAGTCTGGCTATCAGTGTCCAGGTCCCTTGAGAACCCCCTCGCTTCTGGGCTTTCAAGGTTTTGTGTCTAACCTGAGGAGCGAAGTCGGACGACGCGGTTAAAAGCCCACCTTTTTTTAAAATAAATTACAACTTAGATTAGGCGGCACGGTGGTGCAGTGGTTAGCACTGTCGCCTCACAGCAAGAGGGTTCTGGGTTCGAATCCACCTGGGACCCGGGACCTTTCTGTGTGGAGTTTGCATGTTCTCCCCGTGCTTGCGTGGGTTCTCTCTGGGTACTCCGGCTTCCTCCCACAGACCAAAAACATGCAGGTTGGGGATTAGGTTAATTGGTGTCTCTAAATTGACCATAGGTGTGTGTGTGAATGGTTGTTTGTCTATGTATGTTAGCCCTGTGATAGGCTGGCGACCTGTCCAGGGTGTACCCCGCCTCTCGCCCGTTGCAGCTGGGATTGGCTCCAGCCCCCCCGCGACCCTCGTAGAGGATAAGCGGTTTCGATAATGGATGGATGGATGGACAACTTAGACTACTACACGTACTTGAGCAGATACATAAATGTACGATTGCTGCACAAATTGTTCATGCTATCATTATATATTATGTTGGCCAACACTCTTACACTGATCATTCTGTACAACAAAAAATAAAACAAATCTAATGTAGGATAAAACATCTCCCCGTCACTTATACAAAAAGGATGGCTTTATGTTTATTGTCAAATGTATAACCTCCCTCATGGCTAGTGTAGAAGTGGGAGCGTCCTCAATGAGTTATTACGACAGTGTCGTAAAGACCTACTCCCCCCTCCCGAGAAAAATGCGAGCAGGAATGGCCAAAGTTGCATAGTGGATCTTTAAAAATACTGGTAAAAGTGGAAATATCAACTTAACTCTTTACTCAAGTTAAAGTGAAAAAGTGCTGGCTCTTTATTCTAGTAAGTATAAAAGTATTAAGTTAAGCCTATGAAAAAAAAAAACGTTGGAGGCTAGGCTATTTGGACCTCGTATCATTGACCCCACTGTATGAAATTGAAGCTTCATTTGACAGCTGATTAGTGCTACATGGATCCCAAGGCATGATGAAACAGACAAAATATAATAATGCTATCAAAGACAACAAACTTGATGGGCATGTTTTCCTCAAACTTTATTGGAATGCAAGTAGACTTCCAAACTGAGGTAGTAATATTCAAGACATACCCTGGCCTGCAAAACTACCAGAACAATATTTTAGCAGCAAATGACTGTTAAGGACGTGAGTGTGTCTGTGCAAGGAGTGTGCTTGTCAGTGTGTGTGGAGGAGAGAAATAGACTGCGAAGGCATTCAGTGTCAGTAGACCACGAGTGTCAACAGACTAAACTGAGACAATTTTGATACTCAACTGATACCCAACTGTGGACTATTGAGGTAAAGTGTTAGCATAACAGGTACTTTGCTGATCTCTACTGTGTTCTCTATGTTCTTTCTAGACAGTGTGTGTAATGATAATAATACACAGTACTAGTAATAGTATTACTTATCTCTACTATGTATTCTGCAGGTTCTGGACAATTTGCTGGATAAGTCTCACTGTGGCTTCAGTCCTGACTGGTCTCTAGTGGAGACTATCAATGAGCTGCAGATGGGTAAACACACACAGACACACACATCCCATATATATCCTGTATATACTGTATGTACATCCACACACACACACACACACACACACACACATATTATAGGACTGAAGCAGTGGTGTGTATATCTAATTTGTGTGTGTGTTTGTGCATAGAGCGTATATTTGAGGACCATGAGAACCTGGTAGAGAACCTTCTGAACTGGACGAGAGACGGTCAGAACCGCCTGATGTTCACTGAGCGCATGGAGAAGTATGCCGTCTTCAAGAATCCACAGGTATACACACTGGAAGTTCAGATCAAAGATTTGCAGTTAGGCAATGTAGTTTTGGAATGTTGCAGAGAATGTTGTGGCACTTTGAGCTGGTTAGTTGCAACGGCCTTTCTTACATATTTCTTACATACTGCTATTTAAACATGATGATTAAAAACAATGACAAGTGACTAAAATACTTTTTTAAAGGATAAGTAAATCAATTTAGTCTCTCCAGGTTAAATAAATCCCCGACGTTTGTTTTAAGGTTTTTCACCAGCCTTCAACATGTACACATACATTAGTGTATTCACCCTCTCATGTGAACAGCCCATTTTTAGAATGTTATGTTATCATTTATTTTTTTCTTTTCAGCAAGGCTATCTGCTGAGATGTCCATTTCTTTTTTACATTTCATGACATACATTGGACAACCACTGAACACTAACACAGCATCATACAGTAGCACATGTATAGATTTGTATATATTTGTATTTGTATATATTTGTATATATATGTATATATATTTGTATATATTTGTATATATATATAACTACTTGATATTGTGTGTTCTTTGTAGTACCAGTGTTTCCACTACATGCACCCATCAGTGAGATGTGCCACAACTGGAATACTATTACTAGTTGTTTTATTTAAAAACATGTTCATCACAGGTGCCCCCTACTGCACCCCTCTCAATTGATAGAATGTTATTCTTGTCATTAGAGAAATTGCGGAACAGTACCGACAGCAAGTTGTCTGAAGAATAAATAAATGCATGATGATACACAAATGGCTTCAGACTAAATATAGGAAGCATAAAGAGAAAAAGTGAAGCAACAACTTACTTAATAAGAAATGTACTATAATTTATAATAATAAATGTATTTAATAAACATATTAATATTATTATTAAATATGAAACCCAGGCGGTGGGGCGGCTCTCATACTGAAAGCTGTAATAAAAATTAGTGCCAGAAACTGTGGCCTACGCATATTGTGGGCTTGCTTGCCATTTGTCATTATGGTATGTTGTTATAACATTTTGGTTTGAATGCAACAGAATCATACTGCAATCAATTATCACACCAACATCTTTCTGCTCCTACACACATCAGCACCCTACACACACATCAGCACCCTGCACACACATCAGCACCCTGCACACACACATCAGCACCCTACACACACATCAGCACCCTGCACACACATCAGCACCCTACACACACACACATCAGCACCCTGCACACACATCAGCACCCTGCACACACACATCAGCACCCTGCACACACATCAGCACCCTACACACACATCAGCACCCTGCACACACACATCAGCACCCTACACACACATCAGCACCCTGCACACACATCAGCACCCTACACACACATCAGCACCCTGCACACACACATCAGCACCCTGCACACACACATCAGCACCCTGCACACACACATCAGCACCCTGCACACATCAGCACCCTGCACACACACATCAGCACCCTGCACACACATCAGCACCCTGCACACACATCAGCACCCTACACACACATCAGCACCCTGCACACACATCAGCACCCTACACACACATCAGCACCCTGCATACACACATCAGCACCCTGCACACACACATCAGCACCCTGCACACACACATCAGCACCCTGCACACACACATCAACACCCTGCACACACATCAGCACCCTGCACACACACATCAGCACCCTGCACACACACATCAGCACCCTGCACACACACATCAGCACCCTGCACACACATCAGCACCCTGCACACACACATCAGCACCCTGCACACACACATCAGCACCCTGCACACACACATCAGCACCCTGCACACACATCAGCACCCTGCACACACATCAGCACTGAACACACATCAGCACTGAACACGGGCACATCAACATAGTTCACCTCACCCAAACCTCAGCACTGCTGCTGGAAATTATTTTAGGGAAAACGCTAGTAGTACATCATATTGTGTGTATTTGTGTAGTAGGAGATTGTATTTCATGTATTCCTGTATAACTATATGCTGCTGTGTGTATTTTATAGAACTTCTTGTTGGGGCGGAAGGATACGTGTGAGATGGCTGACCGAAATAAAGAAGCCTTACTAGAGGTGACATCATCTTTAATCTACCTTTACCTCCCTCGACCACTCTTCCTACCTCTCTCTGCCATTCTCTCTACTTTCCTCTACCGTTCTCCCCTCTGTCTCCCTGTTCCATTTTCTTTCTCTCTCTCTCTCTCTCTCTCTCTCTCTCTCTCTCTCTCCTCTCTCTCTCTCTCTCTCTCTCTCTCTCTCTCTCTTTCCTCTCTCTCTCTCTCTCTCTCTCTCTCTCTCTCTATCTCTCTCTCACTATTTCTTTGAATTAAATACTAACAAATAATGACAAATTCATTCATAGTGATATACATTTAAAAATATTGACTATTATATTATGAATACCAAATGAGTTGGTAGCTAGGTCTGCCTGTGACACTATGGTCAGGCTTATTCCACTAAGCCTGTACTTAGTCAGGGTTTTCAATTTAGGTTCAGTGAGGTTACTAATTTCTATTGAAATGTTGGAGTTTCTTTCCATTGTTTGCTGTATTTCAGTGCTAACGTTGTTGGGTTGTTGTATGAGCTGAGAGTTGTCCTGAATCCCTGATGGGGCTGGCAGAGGGGAGCTGCACCCTCTTTCACCTGGTGGCACTGAAGGACTTTATATTGTGCTCACTGGATGGAGATGTTTATAAAACTTGATGACTTTTTTTTTTAAAGTTCCATTATCAGAAATTGGAATGTCTTATAACAAGCAGGGTGTCTATTTGGTGCTTTTCTTATTTGGAAAAGTCTTGGTTGGCTGAGGGAGCCCACAGTTCACCACCAGACTTAACCCGGGGGCGGGGGGGGCTTGTTCCACCACTGCGGTACCAAAACGGGAAGAGTTTATTTCGATCGTATGACATGATTTGATTCATAACTGAATCTAGAATGTTGAGCCATTTCTTATGATGGTTATCTCATGGCCAATATTGCCTTCTTGTTTGGTTCCTAACCATGCCATGATGTCCAGTGATTGTCAAGCCCAAATGTGTGTCTTTGTGTCTTCAAACACTTTGCTGTTAATACAGTAAGAAAGTCACCAGAACAAGCTTCAAGCACTCCAATTGCTAGGTTAACCATTGCTAGTATACAACATCTCAGGCCTATGATGCCAAGTGCTAAGATACAAAGAGCAACTATGAAGTGCTAAGACGTACAAGACATCCTCTACCTAACCAACCCCGGGGGGTCAGGTAGAGGATGGATGCTATGCAGGGTTCAGGTGAACTCTGAACCAGTGAGTCTTGAGTGTCTTCTGGAAGATGAACTCTGGATGTATATTCTTCAACTCTTTGTCACGACCAAGGGCACCAGAGGCCAGGTGTGTGTGACATGTAGAGCTGTCCTGGCAGCTGTGGCATCCGAGAGAGGGTTCAAATCCTCAAGCACCCCATGGAGTGTATGTATGTATGTGTGAAGCTTGTTGGGAGCTACTGTTGATTTTGATCATTGTGTCCAAGAGGGATAGGCTTCCCGGACTCTTATAGTATAATGCTACGGTGTGTGAGGAAGAGGGAATAGTGGTTTATTTTGACGTCTGTGTCTGAGTAAGGGTTCAGTTAAGCTTCTCAGCTCTTCAAATGTACCTCAAGTTCTTCAACAAAAAATATCTAAAAACCTGTTAGGAGCACATTATATACGTACACACGTATATCACACACACATGTGTCTCTCTCTCTCTCTCTCTCTCTCTCTCTCTCTCTCTCTCTCTCTCTCTCTCTCTCTCTCTCTCTCTCTCTCTCTCTCTCTCTCTCTCTCTCTCTCTCTCTCTCTCTCTCTCTCTCTCTCTCTCTCTCTCTCTCTCTCTCTCTCTCTCTCTCTCTCTCTCTCTCTCTCTCTCTCTCTCCTCCCTCTCTGTTGTGTTTAGGTGTGTGTTGGTATATTAACATACTGTGTGTATTCAGGAGTGTTTCGGTGGGGGCTCGGTCTCGGTACCAGAGATGGAGGGAGTGTTGTGGTTGAAGGAGGATGGGAAGAAGTCGTGGAAGAAGCGCTACTTCCTCCTCCGAGCGTCTGGAATCTACTATGTCCCCAAGGGCAAAGCCAAGGTCAGCCCACACTCCAATCACAGCAGCCCAGTATGGACCACCCATCAAAGACTACACACACAAACACATCCAGAAATGTTTGTAGCGGACCTACACCTGCAGCCCTTATCAGTAACCTAGTCATGGTATTGTTTTGTTTGTGCCCTTGCATGCGGTGGTGGTCTGTGCAGGCGTCCAGGGACCTGGTGTGTTTCCTCCAGCTGCACCATGTCAACATCTACTACGGCCAGGACTACAGGAGTAAATATAAAGCGCCCAGCGACTACTGCCTGGTGCTGAAGGTACCACTTGAATGACACGTGTGCTGTTTCATCTGCAGTTTTTATTTTGCTTTATTTTAGAGTAGTGAGTAGTTATTAAATATTTGTTAGATTTTTTTTTCTGTTCTTTTATTTACTCTTTAGTTGCGTTCCAGTTTTTTTTTTCGATTGCACAGCTAATTTACACATTAGACCAACTGACATTAGTTTCATCTTAAGATGTTACATATTTATCAGTCGGAGATAAGGCAGGATATAATAATGATGGCCACGATGACATTAACCTTTTTAATGATATAATTATGAAAGAAATAAAACAAATAATATGAAAAAAATAACAATGACTCACACACACAATTTGTTTGTTTTTTAAGATATATTGTAAAATTTTAGAGACCTTCTCATTTGACGGAAATGTCAACACTGCTATTAATTATATGAACTAAATATGAACGAATCAGGCAGTTGAGAACTTGTGTAAATCCATGTGGTCCGACACAACAACACACACACTTATTGTTGCCTAATTGGTTTTATATTATAGCTGGTTGATTGATCGGTTTGAGACATTCTGTATGATTCTCAGGAGCAGAACACTCATGGTTGTCCTGTCTGCTTCATTTGCTCATTGACAGGTGCTTGAGTTTGGATTATTCTTGTTCACCCATATTTTCCACATGTGTGCCACATAATAAGGAAATAAACGTGTTGAAGAGCAAAATCAGCTATCTAATAGTGTGAAATATTGTCAAATATCCAGTCTCTAGAACAAAGAAATATGTCCTTCCTCAAGTTATTTTGTTTGGCAGGCAAATACCATCAAACTGAAATCCACAGCGGTGTGCTTCCATTAAACCTTCCTTAACATTTTGATTTAGAATGTTATATAATGAACAAATTATAACAAATGAAGCTGTTGAGAATTCCATCCACTATTCCATTCACTACTCTGTGTGGATGGTGTGCAAGAACTTGTGTCCTGGAGTCCATTTTCACACGGTTGGGGTGGATCAGTACCAATAGCTCTATTTGTCTGTTGTACTAGATATACAACATCTACCTGTGTGTGTGTGTGTGTGTGTGTGTGTGTGTGTGTGTGTAGCATCCTCAAATACAGAAGAAGTCTCAGTACATCAAATATCTCTGCTGTGATGATGTCAGAACGCTCCAACAGTGGGTCAACAGTATTCGTATTGCCAAGGTAACCAACCAAGCTTACTTAGCATACAGCTACACACAGATTACATAGAGCTATACAACACACGTTGTGTGTTGTATAGCTCTATGTAATCTGTGTGTTGTATAGCTCTATGTAATCTTTGTGTTGTATAGCTCTATATCATCTGTGTGTTGTATAGCTATATATAATCTGTGTGTTGTATAGCTGTATATAATCTGTGTGTTGTATAGCTGTATATAATCTGTGTTGTATAGCTCTATATAATCTGTGTGTTGTATAGCTATATATAATCTGTGTGTTGTATAGCTCTATATAATCTGTGTTGTATAGCTCTATATAATCTGTGTGTTGTATAGCTCTATGTAATCTGTGTGTTGTATAGTTCTATATAATCTGTGTGTGTCTGTGTGTGCGTATTGTAATTTCAGGAAAAACTGATGTGTTTTAAAGATATGTGTAATTTGTCACTTGTATTATGTATAATCTGTGTTTTGTATTTTATGTGTGTATTCTACACCTATCTGTGTGTATATAATCTGTCAATGTGTGTGATTTATATAGATTCATAATCTGTATGAAATAATCTGTTAATCTGTCAGTACGGGAAGCAGCTGTACCTGAATTTCCAGGAGGCCACTAGAAGATCAGAGGCAGCATACGATTGGTCATCATTGTCTTCATCCTCTATCCAATCAGGATCCAGCAACTCAAGCCTGCCAGGTACCTGCCCGTCTGTCTGTCTCCCTATTTGTATATCTGTCTGTCTGTCTGTCTCTCTAGCTCCCTGCCTGTATGTCTGTCCGACGGTGTCCATCTGTCTGTCTGTCTGTCTGTCTGTCTGGAGTTAAAGGTCACCTGTCTGTCTCTTCCAGAGTCTCAGTCTAACCACTCCAGCCAATCAGACAGCGGCGTCTCAGAGATGACATCATCAGGCCATGCCCGCTCTCAGAGTGTCGTCAGCTCCATCTTCTCTGACGCCTGGAGGAGAGGAGAGGTGCACACACACTAACACACACACATACAAACACTGCCAGAGGTTAAAGGTGAAGTGTCATGTGTCTGTATGTAGGTCTGTCTGTCCGTCTGTCTGTCTCTCTGTCTCTCTGTCCTTGGACTTTCTTGACAACCGTTAATCCGATGGACTTCACACTTGGCGGGTGTATTGCTGAGTGAGCACCCATTGAAGTGCTGTGTTGGTGGTGGGCCCTGCACTTGTAATGATCATTCAGATTAATCATGTATCCGTTTTTAACCCTTTGTAACATGATGTTACATCACATTAATGTGATGCTTTCGCATTCGCAATCTTTCCTGTCCTCACTTCAACTTCCATTATCAATTTAATTTGTCAAAATGACCTTCCTAAGAGCATTTAGTGTGAGCGTGCCTCACCACACATGGTGATAGAGGTTTAAGTGAAGCCAAGGGAAACGGTTTGTTTGATCACCAAGACCAGAATTGTTAGAGCAGATAGTAGGGCCAGCAACATCTCTGCTGAAACTGGTTACTGCATGTCATCCAGGTGAACCAGTCATCCAGGTGAACCAGAGTCAGGCCGTCAATCTGGTACTGACTGTATCAGCAGACAGCATCACAGTGAAATCTAACTGAAATAAAACATAGTTTTGGATAATATCTACAAGTGGAAGCACATAGATGGCAGAAGATTGTTGCTGGTCGTCTTCAAGAACAAAAATGCATTCCATTTGAAAGGAGGATTTAAACTAGAGCAGCCCAGAGTCCTGCAGGCCATTGGTAATGTTTGACACTCTTAAGAACAATGATCAAGCAGATCAAGCAACACAAGGAATGGGATCTCACAGCACTCATCCCTCTCTTCCTCGTCCTTTTTTCATCTTCTCTTTCCTTGCTTCATCTCATCAAACCTTCTGACCTGTGTGTGTGAACTCTAACCTTGACCTTTGTGTCTGTGTGTGTGTGTGCGTGCGTGCGTGCGTGTGTGTGTTGCATCTTGATTGAACCTCAACTTTAACATTGTTGTTGACAGTAGTCTCTCTCTCTCTCTCTCTCTCTCTCTCTCTCTCTCTCTCTCTCTCTCTCTCTCTCTCTCTCTCTCTCTCTCTCTCTCTCTCTGTATCTATCTATCTATCACTCTCTCTAGATGATGAAGATTGACCCCATCAGTCGACCTTTCCCAGTCCAGATACCCAGCATGCCGCAGTACCACCCCTCGCAAACCCCCCCCTCTCGGAACAGCTACACAGGCAGCACCTCGCCCTCTGAGGAATGTCCCCCATCTCCCCCCCAGCCTGGCTCCAGCCCCTCCCCCAGGGTACAGGTGAAGTACAGCACCCTGGCCCACCCCCTCCCCCGTGCCCAGTCAGCCGGCCCCCTCCCCCCTGTAGTCCCCACCCAGCCTGACCGCCCTGGCTACAACACACTCCCTGCTACCTACAGCACCTCCTCCCTCCCTCCTCCCCTTCCTCAAACCCTTCCTGCCCCCATCTCCGCCACCGCTGCCCTTAAGATTGGACTCCTTCCACCCCCCCTTCCATCAGAGGAGGAGGAGGAGCTTCTTCCCCCTCCCCCATCCCCTCCCTCGCCCCCCTCTCCCCCCGGCCAGCACTCCTCCCTCTGCAACGCCGGCCTGCAGGAGTTCCTCTCCCACAAGTTCCCCCACATGGAGTACGACTTCAGCTCTCACCAGGAAGATTCTCCTCCTCCTCCTCCTCCTCCCCCTCCTCCTCTGCCCCAGCTCTCTCCCCCCGCATCCCTCCAGTTCCTCCCCCCTGCTCCGCCCAAGGGCTTCAGTGGAGGCTATCCCCCACAGACAGCCCCCAAGCCCTCTGGCCCCTCCTCCCTCCCCCTCGCCCTCTCCCCCCTCTCCCCCCTCTCCCCCCTATCCCCGACTCTGGCAACAAACAGCCATGGACCAATGAGGAAGCAGCAGAGTTTCTCTGCAGGCCACTCCCCCAGCCAACCGCCGCCCATCCTCCCCAAGCAGCACAGCCTCTCCTCCCGGAACCTCCCTCTCTCCACTCCCCCCTCTTCCCTCTCCTCTTCCTCCACACCCTCAGTGGTTGCTGCGGCAACCTCCTCGCTGGTCAAACAGATTGTGAACCAGTTCCCAGGGAACTCTCCTCCCTCCTCCTCCTCCACTCCTCTCTCTCCCCCAGCCGTGAAGGCCAAACCCAGGTGGGGGCGGGGGAGCAGCATGGCGCTCCTTTCCCCAGAGTTCCCCCCTCCCCCTTTGGAGAATGACTTCCCCCCTCCTCCCCCCTCAGTGGGGGGCTGTTCCTCCAAGCCAAGGCCTCCTGCTCCTCAGCGTGCCTCCTCTATCCGGGCCGACTCCCAGGAAGAGCGTCCCAAGAAGGTGGACAATCTGGTCAGCCTGTTCGCCCAGACGGCCCCCTCTCCCTCCTCCACCGATGGATCTCCTTCCAAAGACTCTTCCTTCTCCTCTGCTCCTCCCAAGCCCGGCAAGTTGAATCTGACCCAGCTCCCCCTGGTGCTGCAGGGGCTGCAGACGGGTCAGCACCGCCAGCCGTCCCCACCTCCCTCCTCCCGGGCTCCTCACCTCCACTCCTCCCCTGACTACTTTCCTCCTCCTCCCAGTGACTCAGAGCTGTTTCCCCCTCCTCCTCTCCACCGGGCTGAGTTCAACCCTCCTCCCCCCCGTGTTGCCGTGGTGAACCCCCAACCCCAGCAGCCCCCCACATCCACCCCTGCGTCGTCATGGAAACAGGGCGGCTCTCTTAAGAAGGGGGCAGGCGCCGTGCTCAGCAGCAGGAGCAGCAGCACGCCCCTCTCTCCTCTTCCTCTCTCCCAGACTCCAGCTCCTGCCCTCTCTTCCTCCTCCTCCTCCCCCGGGCCCCCCACCTCCCCAAAGGCTGCGGTGGCGGCGGCCAGCCTGGCGCTGCAGCCTCACTTCCTGGAGGACCTCAACCGCACACTGAAGAGGAAGTCAGTGAGCCGCCACGGCTGCATCCCCTCCTCCCGCCTCCTCTCCACCTCCTCCTCCAAGATGGAGCCAATGGCCACCATGGACGATATGGCCCTGCTGCCCCCACCGCCTCCAGAGCTCCTGCAGGGGCAGAAGGGGGTCCTTGGCCATAGCCACACCCTCTCCCGCCACCACGCTCACTCCCAGTCAGCCAAACACGCCAACATCTCAGGCTATGCAACGCTGCGCCGCGGACCGCCCCCCGCCCCCCCGAAACGGGACCAAAACACCAAATTGACGGGCGAGTGGTAGAGGGAGGGGCCTAGAGACCTAACGACTGACCAATGAGGTCCTGACCTTGTCCCCCATTGCAGATAAACCCCTCCCTTCACGCCTCACCGTACAATGATTTTAAGAAACCTTAGCAAACCTGCTTCCATCTCAAAGGACCATTCTTGTTAAACTCACATTATTCTATTACCAATACGTGTTTAACCCAATGAGTCCACATATATAAATATAGCTTAATCATATTAGCAAGCCAGAAACCCCTACCAAGCTTTTCCCATCAGGTTTGTGCAGCTTAGCATACAAAAATATAAAGAAGTCGACAACAAATGGACAGAAATGCTTTCCTGCTACGGGAGTAGTACTGCATGAAGCAACGAACGTAGAGGTAGCGTTACCGTAGCAGCCCTGTTCAGAGACACAAGGCCTGCTCATGTTCCTTGTGAAGAGGGGGCCACAGAGTTGCGGGGGCACAGTTGGAGGGTTCAGTTCAAATTGTGCGTTTTTATATCAGATTATTTAATACCTAAAAGCTATTGTTGTTGTTTTTTTAGTTATGTTATGTTCATAAGAAGTGTAGTATGGATGTTGACTGGCAGTGAAGTGTTATGGATGCTAGCTGATCAATTGATTTGCAAGGTAACCTAGCCAGTTATCCTAGTAAGTTAACTAAGTTAACTAGCCTACCACATTTGCTAGCTCCACAAAGGAGGGGCTTCTTCATTTCAACCACTTATACAACTATATTCATGTCTAATCATTGATCAATGTATTCCTCAAATCCCAAACCAGCTGATGGCAACACTATGCTAGTATTTAGTTAGCTTGTGTTTTGACTATAGAGCAAGTCTTTTCTAGTGAGTTTGTTATAAGTATAACATTTACAGGATCCAGTGTCTGAGTTCATTTAATTTGATTTAAATCTGTGTATTTTATACCTCCCAAATCCAAGTTCCCCAGACCATGAACTTATTGTCCCTGGGTGTCAGGTTTTATGATCAGCTCAGACGTATGCATGTTGTGTCTTCATTGTCACTCCTGCCAAAATGAAATAATAATTACTATAATAATGTTTCAATTCTTGTTCGCGTTTCTTATTTATTTTGATTGATATTACAGCATTGAGTGAATAAAGTGAATCAAAAAGCTAATGAGACGAGGAGGTACGCGCTGTCACATCTGAAAATGGATCCTTTTTTGTCTTTTATCCTCATTGGCTGCCGACTCATATAAGTTCTGTTACATTTTCTGCCAATAAAGGACATTGACAACATTCACCCATTGATCCAACTCTGCTGCCCGCAACCCATGACATCAATACCTATTACACACACATAACGGACACGCACCTTGTCTCAGCCTCTTCCATTCATTAGCACTACGTCACCATATAGCTCATTTTGAACTTATGATGCTTAGATGAAGTTAAGCCCTGCAGAGTCTCCCAGAAACTGAAGACATGGTTCTCATTAGCTGTCAGCATTGTCAGGAAACCAGTGGGTCATAGGAGGCCCCTGGGAATCAGGCTCCGACAGGCCCGGCAGATAAACAGACACATCTCTGTGTTTGGAACATGACAGCATGTTTATCAGGTTGCTGGATGACAGCGCTAAACAATATCGCTGGGCCAATCAGGACTAAACATTACCACAGACACATCCACACCATTGTACAAAAGGTGACATAAACATGCCATGCTCATTAGCGGTTCATGGACGTTGTGGTAGGGGTCCGGCTCTGGGAGAGACGTGGATCCAGTGGCCCCTTGAGAAGAGCAGAAGGTTCTGAGTGTCTTTCCTCACAACCATCACATTCTCATAGGATAACCCTTGCATCTGCTGCTCCCCCTCCACCACATACACCTACCATCAGACAGAAACAGGAAGGTGGATAGATGAACAAGCATACAGTACATACAGACAGATGGGGTCCAGATGGGCAAACAAACTAACAGAGGGGCTGTCGGACAGACAGACCGGCATGGATGTACGTACGGTGGGCACCACGGCTGTGTCTCCTAGTGTTGTGTACAGGTCCTGGAATCGAACCTGTGAACAGTTGCATCTGTCTGGGGTCCCTATGTTGCCCCTGTCCCCCCTCGACCCTGGTAAAACATGCACTACACACACACACACACACACAGACACACACACACACACACAGACACACACACACACACACAGACACACACGCACAGACACACACATCAAGTTACACATTAGTTAAACCGAAGATATGTGATGAAATAGCAAGTTTGAGAGATTGTGAGGTTTATCTGTTTATTTACTCTGTGTGTGTGTGCGTGTGTGTGTGTTTGTGTGTGTGTGTGCGTGTGTGTGTGTGTGTATGTGTGTGTGTGTGTGCGTGCGTGTGTGTGTGTTTGTGTGTGCGTGTGTGTGTCTGTGTGCGTGTGTGTGCGTGTGTGTCTGTGTGTGTGTGTGCGTGTGTGTGTCTGTGTGTGTGTGTGTATGTATTTATGTGTGTGTATGTGTGTGTGTGTTTGTGTGTGTGTGTGTGTGTGTGTGTGTGTGTGTGTGTGTGTACCTCTGCCAGGGAGTCCAGGGGGTCCAGGTAGACCGAGCAGACCCATCAGCCCATGTCCACCAGCCCCTCCTGCAGGCCCCTGAGCTCCTGTCACACCCTGCACACACACACACACACACTGTGTGTAAAACACACACACACACACACTGTGTGTAATACAAACACACACACACACTGTGTATAATACACACAAACACACACACACACACTGTGTGTAATACACACAAACACACACACACACTGTGTGTAAAACACACACACACACACTGTGTGTAATACAAACACACACACACACTGTGTGTAATACACACAAACACACACACACACTGTGTGTAATACACACAAACACACACACACACTGTGTAAAACACACACACACACACACACTGTGTGTAATACACACAAACACACACACACTGTGTAAAACACACACACACACACTGTGTGTAATACACACACACACACACTGTGTGTAAAACACACACACACACACACACACACACTGTGTGTAATACACACAAACACACACACACTGTGTAAAACACACACACACACACTTTGTGTAATACACACACACACACACTGTGTGTAATACAAACACACACACACACACTGTGTGTAAAACACACACACTGTGTGTAATACACACACACACACACACACACACACACTGTGTGTAATACAAACACACACACACACACTGTGTGTAATACACACACACACACACACTGTGTGTAATACAAACACACACACACACACACTGTGTGTAATACACACACACACACACACTGTGTGTAATACACACACACACACACACACACTGTGTGCAATACACACACACACACACACTTTGTGTAATACACACACACACACACACACACACACTGTGTGTAATACAAACACACACACACACACACTGTGTGTAATACAAACACACACACACACACACTGTGTGTAATACATACAGCTCCTCCCACACCCTGCAAACATACACAGTGTATAATACATACACATGAACAGGTAGTGATAGATTGAAAGTGCAATAATGGTAGAATGATGAGTGATAGATGGATGGAGTCAAAGATGGATAGTGATATACATATATATAGTGATACATAAAGGGATACATAGAGCGATAGAATGTTGAGTGATAGATGGATAGTGATATATACAGAGTGATATATAGAGTGACATATACTGTATCTCCTCTGTATCCAGTGGGTCCTCTTGGTCCGTTCTCCCCTTTCATTCCTCCATCTCCCTTCTGGCCTGCTTCCCCCTGAACCCATATATTACAACAGATAACAGTACCGGTAGATTATTCATAGATTTCAGCAAAGTACATAAGAGTATTAACAGAGTACAGTAGATTATGGATGATTATATGTAGATTATAATAGATTATTAATATTTTACACTTGAATATTTATAGATTTTTAGAAGATTACAGATTACATGCATCATATACATACAGAGTACAGAATGATTACAGTAGAATACCGTAGATTACAATAGATTAGATCAGATAAGTAATATATAAACGTAGATTAGTAAGAGTACAGTAAATGATGAATACATTTCAGTAGATGTTGTAATGGCTCACCTTCTGTCCTTGGACCCCAGGACTGCCAACGTAACCCTAGCAACACAGTTGATTTGTTGAGCCGTGTCACACATTTCTCCTCCTAGTCCACTGAGAGAAGAGAAGCGCTCCTCACCTGATCTCCTCTGACTCCCTTCTGGCCGGGTCTCCCCCTCACCCCCTAGAGGGGGACAACACAGAATGTCAAGTCTGTCTGTCTGTCTGTCTGCCTGTCTGTCTGTCTGTCTGTCTGTCTGTCTGTCAGTCAGTCAGTCAGTCAGTCAGTCAGTCAGTCAGTCAGTCAGTCAGTCAGTCAGTCAGTCAGTCAGTCAGTCAGTCAGTCTGTCTGTCTGTCTGTCTGTCTGTCTGTCTGTCTGTCTGTCTGTCTGTCTGTGGCTTACTTACTGCAGCTCCCTTGCTACCATTCATTCCCTGTAAACAAACATGATGTTGTGTTTAGCTCCTATTCTACAGAAGTAGAATGTATACAGTATCTTGATATATTTGTACAGAATGTGTTATATATTGATGTGCTGACACGTTATTTAGGTATTGGGATTAAAAAAAATGTGTACAGTGTTTATGTATGTGATTCTGTATGTGTTAATGTATTGATACCTTGATGAGTCCAGGTGTCCCTTCATCTCTAGCCAGTCCTCTCCACCCCCGCTCCCCCTTCTCCCCCTGACAGAGTTGAGACCACATATGAACACTGCTTACCTTTTGATAGATCATGAGACCCTTTACATATGAACACTGCTTACCTTTTGATAGATCATGAGACCCTTTACATATGAACACTACATACCTTCTGTTTTGATCATTCGATCATTCAGTATATATATATATATATATATGAAAACCATCATGACGCAATTTGCATATGAATATCGAATACCTTTTGTTACATCATGAGATCATTGACAGATGAATACTGAATGCCTTCTATTCGACCTGGAGCTATGTAATTACTCACGCTAATGAATGATTAGCATTAGTATTATTGGCTGATTGGTTGCGTGTGTTACCTTCATGGAGGGTCCCATTGGCCCAGGTAGACCTGTCTCTCCAGGTGAACCTGTGGGTCCGGGCTTACCCTGATTAAGACAAAACAAAGGTTTTATGTGTGTGTGTGTGTGTGTGTGTGTGTGTGTGTGTGTGTTGTGTGTGTGTGTGTGTGTGTGTGTGTGTGTGTGTGTGTGTGTGTGTGTGTGTGTGTGTGTGTGTGTGTGTGTGTGTGTGTGTGTGTGTGTGTGTGTGTGTGTGTGTGTGTGTGTGTGTTTGTGTGTGTGTATGCAAGTCTGTGAGTGTGAGTGTGTGTGTGTACCTGGTGTCCCCTGGTTCCACTGCAGCCCTGGAAATATATTGATTATAATATAATATAATTGCTTTATTATCAATCAAATGTCACAACAGTCTAGATCAGAACTATTTAGGGGGTATTAATGAGGATTTGCCTTGTCTCCATTGAGTCCTGTTATCAGTTTTGTTATGTCAACCTGGAAAATAAGGAGACATTCAGATGAGCACTGAAATCAAATCACATGAAAACATCAATGTCTGTGTGTTTGTGTGAGTGCACAGGGGTGTGTATAGGTGCATGGGTGGGTGTGTTTTATATGTGTTTGTGTGTCACCATCAGCTCTTCTTTGCGTGTAAACAGAGGGAAGAGCGGGGGGGGAGGTACCAGGACTAATGGGCATGACCGTTGACCTTTCCACCTTATGTTTCTGATGGATGGAAACCCTGAGGGAGACAGCGAATCAGAGACACGTAGATAGACAAACAAGCAGACGGGCAAATGGACAGACAGAGAGGGACTCAGGCAGACAGACAGATCAAGAGACGGGTAACAGACAGGCTGGCAGGCAGGCAGGTACTTGTGGTGATGGAGGCTCCAGGGTGGTAGCTGATCAGGACAAACCACAGGGAGACACTCAGCACAGCTGGGCTCACCATCTCCATTCTGGTCCCAAACCACAGCCACAGTTCCATCACAACAGCTCTTCTTTGCATGGTGCTGTGACTCAGATGCGTGTGTTAGCATAGCTCTAACCCTAACCATCAACTGGGCAAATATGTTAGCATATTAGCACTAACAATCACACAACCCCAGGAAACACACAAACCTAACAATACAGTGATTCTGTCCAAGTATGCTTCCTGCAGTAAGGTGGTTTTCCTACCTCTGTGTTCTCCGGTGTACTGCAGTAGAGCTGCTGCTCAAACTGCAACCACAGCAAAATGAGCTGCAACTGTCGCGATAAAGAGACGCAGTTTGAGTCAGTATATACATGAGCAGTGCAGCATAAAGAACAGAAAATAAATAACAGTATCAATACACACACACACTCACATCTTATCACTTCTTCAAGCAGTTTAGTGGGAGTGAGTGTGTTGTTCTTCCCTGACACAAAACAGATACCATTTACATTTTTTAAACTAACTTTATTTGTGAAGCAGGAAATATTAAGCATTACTAGGATAGAACATTAACTTACTACTACTGCACTACTGCACTACTGCACACCAGCCTGTTGATTCTTATTTCTGTACTGTACTACACTGTAACACTGTACTACCCATACCTCTATAATTACTACCTCTACTTGCTCTATCTGATTTACTGGTTACTTTACAGGGCCACTGTTTACATACTACTTGTCACTTTACTTACTACTGTCACTTTACAACTGTCCACTCATATTGCACTACTCATGTACATACTGCACCTTAATCGCTCCTTTGCACTTCTGGTTAGAACGGCAACTACATTTCGTTGTCTGTAGTTGTACTCTGCACAATGACAATAAAGGTGAATCTAAAATATTCTAATCCAAGATACTCTATCTGCTCTCTGATCCATCCTTGCTACCTAGCATGCTAAAATAAAGGTAATGTACTACACAGAGAGCTTAATCTAAAAAGGACAGTAGTGTGTTCACGCTTTAGTTTCATTTGGATGTTAGTGCTTGAAGCTGGGTGGTGGTCAAACAGAGCATGGCTTCATGCTCTGCTGGGTCAGGGCGGGGGGGTGAATCCCAGGTTGTCTAGGAGGGTGAAGTAGGAGTAGACCCAAGGTCTAGATACATCCTGGCTGCTCTCCAGCCCCTCGGCCTCCAGCAGGAGACCCCGCTGGAAGGACAGCCTCCGCCTGCAGGGAGGTCAGAGGTCAACACACAGGAGCCAAAGAATCGATGACGTCATTTGTTTAGATTTGAGACATAATAAGGCTTATTGTTTTCTGTAATCTGTAATTCTTTACAGATTCTCTGCAAAAACACCCCAATTGTTTAAAACAATTTCCTTTGATTAAACTGATTTCCATTCCTTCATTATTGTGCATAGGAACACAATCTAGATATTGGAACCAGGCACAATCTAGATATCGCTTTTCCTCATGTTATTCTTCTTCACACCAAATGTCTGTATACCTCGGCTATGTATTTTTCATTTTCAACTTTATACTTTCTGAGAAATTTGCGATTAAACATGCAAAAAACTCCAATAGAGATAATGTTGAGCCTTTTGACTCCGCCTACTGCCTTGCTCCTTCTACCTTCGAGTCACTTGTAAAATTCTCCTTTGAGACACATTTCTCAAATTACAGCCAAGGTAACGGCTCCTGTTTTGGGTGTTTTAGTCTTTTTGTCATCAAACTTTGTGCATGTCTTCAAATGACATGAGCTAGTGCAGACTAGCTAGCCAAACTAGTGAAATACTGTTAGCAGCAAGCCCAGCACCAACCAGCACTGGAGCTACAATGGGTGGCAGGAGCTGTTCATATATTGGCCTAAACACGCTTTTATTTTGCAGCTGTTAACTGGACGGCATAGCTCAGTGGGAATAGTGTTGGTTCCACAACCAGAGGGTTGGTAGTTTGATCCCCACCTCAACTAAATGTATGTCAATCATTACAGGCATATGCACAAGTAATTCCTCACGTGGAACTACATTTTCTAGATCAATTTACAGCCATTTGTTTCATTTGAATACACAGAATACATTCCATGATGAAACAAAACGATGAAGGTTTACCTGCCATTGCATCTGGCTTCCTCTATGGCTGAGAGACCGGCCTCCTCCTCCCTCCTCTTCCTCTCCTTCTCCACCTTCCTTCTTTCTTCTTCTTCTTCAAGCCTCCTGCTGAAGTATTCTTCCCTCTCACCCTCCTCCATCTCCTCCAACATTCTCTTCTCCTCCTCTCTCCCTCTCTCTTCCTCCTGGTGAAGATGTTCCTGTTCAGCTGGAGGAGAAAAACAGTTGTAGTTGTTGCTTTTGACAAAGCAACAACTACAACTCAATGTGTTTACCGTAAAAAAAAAAAAAAAACTACAACTCAGTTTATTGACCTGTAAATGAACCACAACTGAAGTTGTTTACCCATCTGGTGTGGCGATAAACTAACTCTATAGATAACATGTGTTTTTCTCCTCACCTGCTCTCCGTCTCTCTTCCTCCTCTCTCAGTCTCTGTTGTCTCTCTCTCAGTCTCTTCCTTTCCTCCTGCCGCCTCCTCTCTGACTCTCTTTTAGCCAGCTCATGTCTCTCTACCTCCTCTTTCTCCTCTTCTTGTGACCTCCTCTGCTCCTCCGCACTCGCTCTCTGTAATCTGCTTAAGAAAACATATTATATAACTTCATACATATTATATATAATATAAAATGTATTATGACACATCATTCAAACTACAGCCAAGACACTTGGCTGTAAAATTAAATATGTTGGGTTGAGTGTAGGTGCATATTTTAGACAACATACATACAATATACAACATGTTTGTAGTTGTTCTATGTGTATATGATTAGCCATTTCCATGTATTTGCTCATTGAGTTCCTCATATTAACACAGTATAGGTTTGAGTTTGAATTGAATTTGAGTTGAATTGAACCTGAGCTCCTCTGCCCTCCATCTCCTCTCCTCTTCCAGCTCCTGGCACATCCTCCCCTCTCTCTCCTCCTTCTCTTGCTGTATCCTCTCCTCCGCTTTCTCCCTTTTCTTCTTTTCTACCTCCTTCCGGTACTTCCCGACGCTCTGTGCTGTCCTCTGCTGGTCTGAACGCATTACTGCAGCCGCAGCCATGTTCCTTACAGGGGGCTAACTCATACAGACACACATAACATAGGCAGACACACACACACACACACACACATACACACACAACTTTAAGTTGTATATATTATTCTATGTATTGATTTTTTTTCATATTATTGTCAGAATCTCAACAGTCATCATAAGGAGGAAGATCTAAGGTTCAGCCTACCTCTGATTGGACCATGTCCAGTATCAGCTGTTCCTTGTTTACCATGGCAGCAGAGCTCATTGAAGACATACTCCCAATTCTCCCCTCTGCCCTCAATCCTGGAGATGAAGGAGTGGCCTGCAGCCAGCTTCTCTGATGAGAGGACGTGGTGACAGCTGACCGAGGGAGGCTCCCTGATTGATTGTTGCTCATCTGCTCTTCAGTGGTCAAGATGGAGCGATCTGTCTCACTATCTGTGTATCTGCTTGTCTCTCTGTCTGTCTGTTTCCTTGTTTTGCTGCCTGTCTCACTACCTGTCAACCTCTCTGTGTATCTGTCTGTCTCTTTATCTGTCCCTCTGCTTGTCCCTCTGTCTGTCTCTTTATCTGTCCCTCTGCTTGTCCCTCTGTCTGTCTCTTTATCTGTCCCTCTGCTTGTCCCTCTGTCTGTCTCTTTATCTGTCCCTCTGCTTCTCCCTCTGTCTGTCTCTCTTTCTCTCTTTCTTTTGTTCAATCTGTTTGTCTCTATTTTGGTGTGTCGCACTCTTTTATCTTCCAATACAGAATCCTTTGGTTTGCCTAGAATAGGAGAGGAGGAGGAGATGAGAGGAGTAGAGGAGAAGGTGACACGAGGGGAGATAGAAGGAGGGGATGCTCCTCTCCCCGATGGGACGGGGAGAGGAGCGGATGTTTATGAAAAAACAGAGTAATTGAGGTCAGTGGCAATTAGCATTAATAAATGAATGCTGGATTCTCCCTTCAGACTCTTTGATTAACTCTGATTAGTTCTGATTAGCCCAAAGGAAATGGGGTGATTCCTTCCTTAACTAAGCTGTTCGGCATGGAGCAGGTTCCACATTGATTGCACAATACACACACCAATGCATTTAAAATTCATTTGTAACATTAAGTGCATTTTGCAAAACCTGATGCAGATTATTATCTGTACAGATTATTTTCCATTTTACACCTCATACTGATGTGAAAAAAGAGATGACCGAGAGGTTACAGGGAGATGAAGAACTGAAGAGATTTCTCACCAACAACAAACTCTTTCCAGTTTCCCCTCCTCTTCCTCGTAGACGACTGCTTATCCTCCTCTTCCTCCACAATCTTCATTTCCTCTCCTCTCTCTTTTTTGTCTCTCTGAAAGCAAGCAATGACATCAACCGTCATTCAACCAGTGATCAATCAATAACTTTGTAAATAATGTATCTATTGTGTACATCGATCTCTACCGTAACCATGGAAATGGCTATGTTGTGAGTTTCTGTAACCTCCTGACGGTTGACCTTCTCTTCCTTCTCCTGGTTCCTGATTTGGGGATCACCATTTTGTGGTTGCTCTGACAGGCTCCGCCTCCTCCTGTCTTTCTTCTTCTGGTCCCGGTGAGTTCTGTTTCCTGGCTGCCTCCCAAGCTTTTCTTGTCTGAGCAGGAAGGAGATCACAATAAAAAGGTTACCAGCGAGTTAATAGTTAATGAACATCCTTGTGTGTCTGTGTGTGTGCGTGTGTGTCTGTGTGTCTGTGTCATACCCTGTGGTTGTGTGTTCTTTCTCCTGCTCTCTGGTTCTACCAGTGCCTCCTGGAGTAGTGGATGGAGGGGAGTTGTTCGGCAGCCTGGCTGGCTGTGAGGCCTCCTCCCTGGGAACACCAATGGCAGGTTAACGCCCCTGGCTCAGGATTATAGCTGGTAGGTTTGATCAAAGTCCCTTTAAAGGCAACATTTTCATCATGTAGGGTTGTAAATACATATAATCATTACAGAAAATGAATATTTCTTTATTCCAAATCAGAGCTATTTTATTTATGTTTTCTGATACCAGGTTCAGTTTGGGTGGAATTGCTATAATTAAATTATAGTTGTTTGGGTGATTGAGCCAATCCATATCAAAGATCCTCTGAATGTGGTTATAACCCACCCTGGCGTGAGATACGTATCTACGTATCTATTGACTGTAGTCTCCCAAGCAGCCTGTTTGCTATTGGCTGGTGGTGGACAGGGCCTGCCCTCATCCTTATTTACATCATCTGCCCTCCGCAGCACTTCATTTTCTGTCTTCATCCTCACACCCTTTCTTCGTCCATGCCTTGTTTCCTCAGCTGTCTTTGTACTTGAGTCTTCTGTTGCCATGGATATGAGAGGAGACACAAGGTCTGCTACCACTGCACAAAACAAAGAGCAAAACAAAGTTCACTGTTCAATAGAACTGCATAACATTGAAGTAAAAAGAAGCTATACCAAAAATATGTGAAATGAAACAAACATGTACGAAAGCGTTGCTCTGACAGAGACAACACACAAACGACCAATAAGGGAACACTAAGCGTGCATACGTCTTAAAATGTTTGTCTTAAATAAAACCTTGGTCCCTTGGCTATCCCCAGACCCTATCCTGGCCCCTAAATCCTACCTTCGTCCCTAGAACTTACCCTTGTCTTTAGATTCTACCTTGGTCCCCAGACCTTACCTTGGTCCATAAACCCTACCTTGGTCCCAAGAACCTACTTTGGTTCCTAGACCTTACCTTGTCCCTAGAACCTTACCAATGACCCTAGATACCTAAAATGGTCCCTAGATCCTACCCTGGTTGCTCGAACCTACCTTGGTCCCTACCTTGGTCTCTACCTTGGTCACAAGGTCTTGTGGCTGGTCTTGGGTCTGGCTGTGGTACACCAGGTACCTCTATGGACTGGAAGAGAATTACAATCATTCAGAGACACAGACAAACAGACATGCATGGACAAATGAATGGACAGATGGACAGACAGAACAAACATTGATCGTTTTTTTTCTTTGTTCCATAGTTCGGTTCCTGCGATACCTCCAACACAGAGATGATATATAAGTTGAAATGTAGAACTTGTTAGTTGCTTCAGATAAAACCGCATGCTAAATTATAAAGAGAAAGGGTTTGGTTGTAACCAGGTCAGTGATTTCCTTGGTCCCAGATGAAGAGTCTTGGTTGTTCCTGTGGGCTGATGGGGTCATGGTACCTCTTGGCAACTGGGAAATAGAACCAGCAACACAACACAGTGCTGTATGATACAGTTTCCATGAGCAAGATGTTTGACCTCTACATGCTGGAAAGTTGCTGGTTCAGCCCTCACCTGCTTTCTGGACCTGTGGTGATCCACTTCCTGATCTAAATCCATCTCCCCCTCTGGAAACCCATAATATAGTAAATGATTACTAGAGCATTAGTGGTTATAGTCCCTGTGTAGCCCAGTAGGTAGAGGTGCACAGTACAACCCAATGGTGTTTGCATGTAAGTTATGATGAATAAGACAACATGTTCCTGGAGAGTGTATGTAGACAGGCAGGGGTGTGTATTGTATTGAATTGTGTGATGTTGATTGTACGGTGTAGCAATAGTGAAACCCCACGCCCCAGGTCGAGCACTCCGCTCAACTATCTCAACTACCTCAGCTGGTCGACTGGTACCTCCATCACTAAAAGGAGTAAAAGGTCAGATGGTGAAATCATAACTCTTCTTCGTTTTGGCACCGCAGTGGTGGAACGAGCTCCCTGCCAATGTCAGGACTGTGGAGTCACTCCCCATCTTCTGGAAGAGACTCAGGACTCACTTGTTCAGAGTTCACCTGAACCCTGCATAACATCCATCCTCTACTCCTTGCCTCTACAACCTATCCTCATGCACTTGTATGTTGTACGTCTTGGCACTTTATAATTCTGCTCTTTAATCATCTCTCAGATATGTTGTATACTAGCAATGGTTAACCTAGCCATTGAAATGCTTGCAACTTGTTCTGGTGACTGCTTATTGTATTAACGGCAATGACGTGTTTCACCTTCTTCTGACAAATGTACTTATTGTAAGTCGCTTTCGAAAAAAGCGTCTGCTAAATGTAAATATACTGTAAATGTGTAGTGTGTGTCTGTGTGTGTGTGTGTGTGTGTGTGTGTGTGTGTTGTGTAAGGGTGTGGTGTGACCCTATAGCAGCAGTCCCTCTCAGTGTTTTCAACCAGCTCCCATGGTATCGCATTCTCTATCCCGTTCACTTTATGTCCTACCAGAGCAGAGCAGCTTGACACATCACACACAATGTCTGACACATTGGTCGCCCAGAGCAACCGGCTGGGTTCCTGTAGATGGTCCTTTTGGGAAGAATCGTGTACTGAGGTCATTGCTGTGTGTGTGTGTGTGTGTGTGTGTGTGTGTGTGTGCTTGTGTGTGTGTGTTTGCATGTGTGTTTGTGAGTTTGTGTACATTTCTGTGTGTGTTCAGGCCCCTAGAGGAAGACGCAGGTCAGAGAGACAGAGACTAAGAAAGATTGAGAAGAGGAGAGAAATATATACAAAGAAAAACGGTCTTTATATTTTATTTCACGGCTAACTGTACCCTTCTCCTCCTCTGTGACATCATCAAGGTGTGGCAGCTGGAGCCTCTGTGTGCGGTCCTCATAGAGGGACAGCTGAATGACCTCCCCATCAGGGCACAAAAGCAGGCTGCCCATGGACCTGCCTGCCTGGAACTCTGACACATAAACACAGATACAGAAGGTGCATGAGGAATCTGATGGACGAAACAGCAACGACAAATGGGAATGGATCAACGACTATGACCACGACATGCAGCCGCGGCCTTGAGGGGCAGCCGCGGCCTATTGGTTAGGGCTTCGGATTTGTAACCGGAGGGTGGCCGGTTCGAACTCCGACAAGTGCGCACGGCTGAAGTGCCCTTGAGCAAGGCACCTAATCCCTCGCTGCTCCCTGAGCGCCGCTGTTGCAGGCAGCTCACTGCATCAGGTTTAAGTGTGTGCTTCACCTCACTGTGTGCTTCACCATCACTGTGTTCTGAGTGTGTCACTAATTCACGATTGGGTTAAATGCAGAAGACCAAATGTCCCTCACGGGATCAAATGAGTAATTCTTCTTCTTCATTCTTCTTATGTAGATGCGGGAAAATCTGCAAAAATAGCCGAGGCCTCAAGATTCACCAGGCCAGGATGAAGTGTTTGGAGAGGGGTGACGCACCACAGCGCGCGGGTACCACACCTGATGAGACGCAGGGGGAGCTGGGCCAGGAAGAACCCCATAGAGCCCAGAGCCTCCGTGTGGTGCAATCAACTCTCCCAAATCCCACCCTGGGGAAGGTTTGAATCAAGTGGCCACAGGCCTGCAAGACGACAGCATGGGAGCATTTTGATGAGGACGTCGACAAGGTGCTAGAAGCATCTGTGAATGGCGATGTGGATCAGAGGCTGCAGACTATGACGACAATCATCATACGTCTAGCCCAGGAGAGGTTTCGGTGCACAGGACAAGAGACCTGCGCAGGCACCCTACACCATGAACCAGAGGGCAGTGAAGATCCACAAGATTCGACAGGATTTGAAGTCCCTCAGGATGCAGCACAAGGCAGCCAGCGAGGAACAGCGTCCCCCACTGGCAGAGTTAAGCGCCATCTTGAGGAAGAGGCTGATGACTCTACGCAGCGCAGAATGGCATTGAAAGTGCCGGAAGGAGAGAGCCAGGAAGCGGGCTTCATTCATCGCCCATCCCTTTGGCTTCACCAAATCGCTGCTGGGGCAGAAGCGGGATGGCAATCTGGTCTGCTCAAAGGAGGAAATAGATGTGCACATCCAGAACACCTACAGTGACCCCAACAGGCAGAGACAGCTTGGCCAGTGTGACATCCTTGTAGACCTTCCACCTCCCACCAAGGTCTTCGACACCAGGCAGCCACTTCTAAAGGAAGTCCAGGAGATCGTGAGGAAGGCCAGATCTAGCTCCGCCCCTGGACCAAGCGGAGTCCCATACAAGGTCTACAAGTACTGCCCACTGCTACTCAAGCGACTTTGGAAGATCCTGAGAGTCATCTGGAGGAGAGAAAAGGTGGCACAGCAGTGGAGATGTGCTGAAGGAGTTTTGATCCCTAAGGAGGAGTATTCAAGGGGAGGAGAGGAGTATTTAAGGGGCAGCCGCGGCCTACTGGTTAGGGCTTCGGATTTGTAACCGGAGGGTGGCCGGTTCGAACCCCGAACAGTGCGAACGGCTGAAGTGCCCTTGAGCAAGGCACCTAACCCCTCACTGCTCTCCTCGCCGCTGTTTGCAGGCAGCTCACTGCATCGGGTTTAAGTGTGTGCTTCACCTCACTGTGTGCTTCACCATCACTGTGTTCTGAGTGTGTCACTAATTCACGATTGGGTTAAATGCAGAAGACCAAATTTCCCTCATGGGATCAAATGAGTAATTCTTCTTCTTCTTCTTCAAAGAAGAGCGACCAATTCAGGATGATGAAACGTAGAGGGGAAGATCTTCTTCGGCTTAGTAGCAAGGCAGCTGTCTGACTTCCTCTCCAGCAACAACTACATAGACACGTTGGTGCAGAAGGGAGGAATCTCAAGAGTGCTGTGGTGTTTAGAGCACACTGGAGTGGTGACGCAGCTCATCAGGGAAGCCCGCAAGAACAAGGGTGACCTTACAGTCCTGTGGTTAGACCTAGCAAATGCATATGGCTCCATCCCCTCAAACTGGTTGAGACCACCATGACCAAACACCATGTGCCACATCATGTTGCAGACTTGATCCTGGACTACTACGATCAGTTCAGGTTGAGAGTCTCAGCAGGAGCTGTGACATCAGAGTGGCATAGGCTGGAGGTTGGGATAATCACAGGCTACACCATCTCGGTAACATTGTTTGCCCGAGCGATGGACATGATGGTGAAGTCAGCTGAACCTGGGTGTCGGGGCCCCCGGACCCAATCAGGGATCCACCAGCCACCAATCAGGGCCTTTATGGATGACCTAACAGTCACCATAGAGTCTGTACCAGATGGATCCTGCAAGGGCTGGAAAAGCTCACCCAGTGGGCATGGGTGAGTTTCAAACCAGCCAAGTCCAGAGCACTAGTGGTGAAGAAGGGCAAGGTTACCGACAGGATTCGATTCAACATCGATGGGAAGCTAATTCCAACCATTTCCGAGAAGCCGGTGAAGAGCTTGGGCAAGGTGTTTGACAGCAGCCAAAAGGACTCCTCATCAGTGTAGTCCACCTGCCAGGAACTAGACACTTGGCTAAGAGCAGTTGACAGATCCGGCCTCCCAGGCAAGTTTAAAGCGTGGATTTACCAGCATTGTATTCTGCCAAGGATACTTTGGCCGCTACTTTTCTATGAGTTCCCCATTTCCACGGTGGAGACCTTGGAGAGGAAGGTAAGCAGCTGTCTCAGGAGATGGTTGGGGTTGCCCAGAAGGCTCAGTAACATCGCCCTCTACAGGAACAGCACAAAGCTCCGGTTGCCCCTGAAGTCTCTGGAAGAGGAATTCAAGGTCGCACAAACTCGAGAGGTGCTGATGTACAGAGACTCAAGAGACCTAAAGGTGGCCCAGGCTGGAGTAGAAGTGAAGACGGGAAGGAAGTGGAGGGCTGAGGCTGCTGTGCTGGATACAGAATCCCGGCCTTGCAAAAAGATTTGTTGGGTGTGGTGGCTCATGGCAGAGCAGGCTTGGGGATGTTCCCAACACCCTGGTATAGGGAGCGCAAGAGGAAAGAGAAGCGGAGTTTAAGTCAGGAGGAGGTGAGGGCTGCAGTGGAGGAAGGAAGATCAAGCAGAGCAGTTGGTCTGAAGCAACAAGGGGACTGGACAACGTGGGAGCAGGCAATGGACCGGAAAGTCACCTTGACAGACCTATGGCAGGCTGAGCCACACCACATCACCTTCCTGATTCAGGCAGTGTACGATGTCCTGCCTAGCCCGGCGATTATTTTCACCTCGGGAAAGATGGAGACCCCGAATTGCTCTCTGTGCTCAGCCAGGGGAACATTGGAGCATATCCTGAGCTCCTGCCCAAAAGCTCTCGGCGAGGGCTGGTGCACCTGGCGCCATAACTAGGTGCTAAAACCGATTGCGGAAGCCATCAGCAAGGGGATCAGCAGCTGCAGCCGAGTGCGAAACACCACCAGCGCAATAGCGTTTGTCAAGGCAGGAGTGCAGCCAAAGCCAGGACACAAGACTGTGGCAGCAGCAATACTGTCAACAGTCCAGGACTGGCAGCTCTTAGTGGACCTGGGGAAACAGCTGAGATTCCCGCAGCACATCGTCAGCACCACTTTGAGGCCAGATATACTTCTGGTCTCAGAGGCAACTAAGAACATCCCCATCATGGAGCTGATGGTGCCATGGGAAGACCGCTTGGGGGAGCCTCATGAAAAGAAGAGGACCAAATATGAACATCTGGTCATCGTTTGTCGAGAGCAGGGCTGGAAGGCAAAGTGCATGCCCATCGAAGTAGGCTGCAGAGGATTTGTGGGGCAATCACTCCACAGAGCCCTCAGTGTACTGGGCATCACAGGAGGAGCAAGGACCAGAGCCATCAAGAACATCACCGAGGCAGCCAAGAAAGCGTCGAGATGGCTCTGGATCCGGAGAGAAGGTCCATGGGAACAAGCGAATGCCACCTGAACACACACCACGGTCTGATCAACCGTGGTGGCGTCGCCTGGAGGAGGGTGTATGATGTTGTGAAACCCGAAACACCCAAGGATAACAGGTTCCATCACTGATGATGTGTTCAGGTGCATCAGAAGATGTATTAATGAACAATACAAACTCATAGCTGAGGCCAACTCCAGCTAAGACACTCCAGTCTTGCTTTCAGGGCTGAAATGCAAACACTCTTGCATCATCCAAGATCATGTGGTGGCAAAGTTACCTGTTTGGCTTAAACTTGAAAATAGTTTGTTCTTCTGTGTTAAGCCAATGGCTTGACCCCCCCAACACGTGATCATGTGATCACGGAAGAACCGCCTTCTACCGCACTGCCCAAAGCAATGGAAGTGCAATTTAGGACTGTGCTTCAAAACCGGGATCTGAATGCTGTATCAGACGTCTCGGGTTCTAGTTGTACTTGCACTAATAGAAAATCAGTAAAACAAAGAGCCTTTTTAAATGCAATCAATGTTATTGTTATCATGAAATCAGAATTTGTGAGAACATTATCCAAACCTCTCAGCACCTGGGGCAGTGTCCCCCTCACCACCCCTCTGCTGGTACCCCCAGGCTTCTGGAGGTCATGGAGGACATGGAGAATATGGGGGTCAGTCTGGGGGTCAAGCTGCCTGTTCTGTAGTGCAGCCAGAGAACTCCCCCTCCTCCCTGGGTCTTTCCTCCGCTCCACACAATGCATCAGCCCCACAGGAGAACACATCTCTGGAGGAGACAGGGAGAAGAGGAGAAGAGAGAGGAGGGAGGAGGGGTGATGAGTAGAGGGGCGGATAAGAGACATTTGATTTATGTTTTAATCGTGTTTTTTAACACATGTCATCTCCACCAAGGATTACCCCCTAACGGCTGAAGTACAATCACACAGACTTTCTCAGCTCCTTTTTCTTTAATTCTTCCCCCCTCTCCTTTACATCCATGTCCTTCATCCCTCCTTCCTCGGATTCTCTGTTCTCCTCTCTTCTCTGAACGGGTGGATAGACAGACAGATGTATGTTGGATAGATGTACAGACAGACAGATATATATATCTGAACCAATGGAGGGATGGACAGCTCTACCTCTGATCTGTGGGTTTGTTCTCCCAGAAGGTTCTTGAAGTAGGAATAGCAGTTGTCCAACCAGAGGTTCTTCTAGACCCTGACACCCACTGGGCTCTTTTACCTGGGTCCCAGGCCGGGTCTTGTCCAGCAGGATATCACCCCCATGCTTCTGGTTCTGGCAAACCTGGTTTAATCAGATTTAAATTAAATAAATAATTCTATACTACACAGTTTGAATGTTGATCCATATGATGTCAGGATATGTTGTCACATATTGAGTACTACAAATGTTTCTGCCCTGATCAATCACTAACAGGGTCAGGCAGGACCCATGTGAGATCCAACTTATTTCTTGAGTTGTCATCACCCCAGCCTTACCTGGGGGCTAGGATTCAACCAGACCTCCTGGGGCTTTGGGACATCCAAGAGGACAGATTGAAGACCTGCACCTGTGGATCATGCCAAATAAACACCCCTGGAAATATACACCTGGATGGAACAATATAAGTAGACATGGGCCGTACCAAGTAAACATCTACGGATCTTACTATTTGAACACATCTGGGGGTACGTAAGAACTATATACTATAACCACGAACCATATACACTTGGGATATATAAATGTGACTATATAAACACCTGAACTGAAGCAAGTGCACACCTACACTGTACCATATAGTACTATGTATGGGGGATGGGATGCTGTCTATATCTGTTCATTCTGTTGGCTCTGCTCTGTTAAGTCTGACTGTGGACACAATTACGGAACAGCAATATGAACATAATGACAAACAAACAGACGGACAGACAGACAGACAAGAACCTTGTTCTTCCCGTCTATCTCCTGGCCAGTGTCCTCCATACTAACTGATCTGAGCTAGAGGAGAAGATTTCCAGGAGGAATCCACCATCCACCCATACCTACATCAGCTGGACCAACCATGGCTGTCTCCTCCTCCTGCTTCTCCCCCACCTCATCACCCTCCTCCTGTCTTTCTTCTAGTATGACAACAGGAAAGTCTGCTCTCCTGGTAGGTCCAGGGAGCCAGTTATTCCCCTTCAGACCCGTCTCTGTGGTACTCGTCTCCTCTCTGGGGTGGTTGGTGTGGTATGTCTGCTTTCTGCTGCATGGCTGTGCAACACTCGACCATCACAACATATTCCACAGGGAAGTACTCTCTAAATGGTCTGTTATGTGTCTGATGTCAGTTCATCTGGGCACTTCCTGACTCTTCACTGGATTGTGTCCTGTCATACACCAAGGATTGAGGCTTGTTAGGTGGTCTCGTGATCCTCTGGAGAACTGGGCCAAGCACAGAACCACCTCGGTATGGATATATCTATATATTTACATGTCTGTCCATCCATCCTCCATTCATTCAACTCCCCTACCCTTCCCTCCCATTAGGTACCTCTATAACAGTGAAGTCTTGGTCTGGGAGCCTTCAGCTCCAGGAGGGTCCAGTGGAACCTCTGAATCTGTAACCCTGACCTGCCCCAACTCCTGGGGATCAGCCTTGAGGTCAGCCTCTGGGTTGTTGTTCTGGTGACGGGGTGGAGCGAGGACAGAGGAGAGGGGACCCTCCAGAGAGGGGGGAGGGTGGTGGGGCGGAGGTCTGGAACTGGTGGAAGGTTATGAGGAGGAAGGAAAGAAGAAACTGCTCTGGAGGAGATGTAGTCCTGGAGAGGAGAGGAGGAGACTGACCTTTAATGTCAAGGTGGGCGAGGCACCACACTCATACTGAATCATGCTCACCTCCAATGATCCTAGCATAGTGTTTTGTTTTTGTATGTATGTGTATGTAGGACGTGTTTGTGTACGTGTATGTATGAGTTTATTCATGTTTAACTATGTGATTGTGTACGTATGTATATGTATGTCCGTATGCATACATATGTATCCGTATGTATGTGTACATATATGTATATGCATTTAGCTCAGTATGCTGAACATTTTCATGCAAAAAAAATATATATAAATATCGCAGGGCGAGATGCTGATTATACAGTTTTCTACGTTTTAATGTTTTGATTCGAACAGCCACTAACACACATATGGGATATGAAACTTTTAATTATCTTCAAAACTATATTACGCTATTACTCATAAAAGTATCAGTATAAGAAGTATGCATGGAGTATGCAAGAGAACAGTAAGCAGCAGAAATAATAATACATTTTACTTGTTTTCAAAGACACTCTACAGCAGATATAATCACAAAATTAAACAGTCAGACAAAAATCTAGCAAGAAAAATAGAGAGTTAAAATAAGAGCAGCAAACCAAACCAAAATGTAAACTATACTGTCAAACCAAGTGGTTTGGTTCCAACCTTGGTGTTTCCACAGTTCAACATGGTCGCCGCCAAGCTCCTCTGGGCTCTATTAGGCTCCCCAACATCCTGTCGGTCTGGTCGGAAGCCCCGACCATTCCTCCTTGCTCTGGCCTCTGATTGCTGGGCAGAGTACATAGTGATCTGATCCTGCCAATAGGATCAGAATGTAAATGAAAACACTTACATTGATTGCCTTTTGTCTTTATTTTATCTTCTGCTTGTTTATTTTGTGTTATGTTATCATTCTTGACATTGTTGATGTATATATTCATCATCATCATCATCATCATTTGTTATTAGTATTGGTAGTATAGTATTATGATATGCATATTATTATTTATATGTATATTTTATTGTTGATATTCTAGTTTTTTGTGTAAAAACACACACACACACACACACACACACACACCTCTGCGTAGAGCAGCAGGGGCCCTCTGCGAGTGCTATAGGTTTTTGCAGCTGTTGGCACCACTCCCTGTGGTAGACGGCTGCTGCTATTGGTCAGCCGTATCAGAGACTGCTGCGACCTCCAGATGTAGTAATCCTATTGGTCGAAGTATAGATTGATAGAAAAGTCGTACACAGACCAGCTGGTGGGACTGGAACAGTTGTGCATTGAGGAAGGTGGTACCTGCGGTGTGAAACAGACCTCCAGGCGGCCCTCATGTCCCTCCTCGTGACCACACCCCCGACTCAGCTGGGACAGCCCCTTCATGATGTCACTTCCTGTGAGACCCTGAGAACAGGTCAACTAGCAGGTACTTCATTTATTCATAACTATTTATGAAGGTATTTAGTAAATAAAATACAGGAGATAATCTCAGACAGATTGTATTAAAGTGATGGTTCGGAGTAAAATTCACCCTGAGGTAATTTCCACCAATAATCCAGCCAAATACCCCCTCAGATGCATTTTTAGCGACGGTCAATATTTATCAAGTTTAGCGGTATAAACCGAATGGCTTAGTATTGGAGTGGCCGGTACACTGTGTATATCTCGTAAATTACCCCACTAATAATGCATGGATTGTTACCCAACTTATGTAGTAGTACATATATGGTCTGTACTCACAAAACGAGGCATTTTAAAGTTTGTAAGTACACCAGGAGTTTATTTAAAAGAGCACTTTTCTGATATTCAACACTCCATCGAAATGTATTGACAACTGGAATAATTGAATACTTGAAATTAGATGGAGCGTTGTATTCACGAACTTTTTCCTTACACTTGTGAGTTTTGAAGAGGACTTTTACGAACTTATCCGGAAAGACGGAAGAGACGTCAACGCAGCGGTAGCCTTAGCAACAGCTAGTTGAAGCTATCAGCTCTTTTAAATAAACTCCTGGTGTACTTCCAAACTTTAAAATGCCTCGTTTTGTGAGTACAGACCATATATGTACTACTACAGAAGTTGGGTAACAATGCATGCATTATTAGTGGGGTAATTTACGAGATATACACAGTGTACCGGACACTCCAATACTAAGCCATTCAGCTGATACCCCTAAACTTGATAAATATTGACCGTCGCTAAAAATGCATCTGAGGGGGTATTTGGCTGGATTATTGGTGGAAATTACCTCAGGGTGAATTTTACTCCGAACCATCACTTTAAGGAGCTGTGGTTATTGGCTTATTTACATGGACTGTAGATCAGTGGTTGTATTTGAATGATGATGTCAAAAAGATTTCTATACAAATATCTTAATACCCCAATGCTTGTCTAAATCTGGCATTTTTGAATACTGAATTCAAATACAGAGCATTAAGGCAGGTGGAGGTTATGAGGCATCGTGCTCAAGGATGCCTGTAGGTCGACTGGACATTGAAAAAAGACCCTTTCAGCCAGGTGTCAAACACCCTAACCACTACACTATCCTGCTCCCTATAAAAATGAGGAAACACCCTATCAACACGAGAACACATCCACATTGCAGCATTTTCTAGCGGTCAGGAAGTTTGATTCCCCGTGGAAAGGCTGTGTTCCAACCCATGTCAACTATACCAGAGTACATTCTAGATAGTACACTCAGGTAAATGGCTGAATAGTTGTAGATAGTGGCAGACAGAGTGTTTAGGACACATCTTACCTGACAGATCCTCTTGTCACATTCAGCAGCTCCACAAACAGCTGCTTCTCACAAGGTTCCACAGATCTAGCTAAAAACCTGTGTGTGTGTGTGTGTAGTACCTGTTGCTAGGTGTTTTTGTGTCTGTTGTGTGTGTGTGTGCATGTGTGTTTTGGTTGCCGTGGCAGTAAGATGGATTTATAAACGGTTAAGTTCACCACACTGGCCAACTGGCACTGACTGTTTATTATCTATACATTTTATACTGATATATATGCATACATTGACAAACATTTTCATTCAAGTTGAATAAAAAAAAACAGAATCTGAATCTAATTTATATTAATATAACCATGGGCATAGACAACCATATAGAGTATTCATCATCATGACTATTGTAATATATAACTATAGGCATTACTGTATTTGGGTCCATAGACCTGTGTGTGTGTGTGTGTGTGTGTGTGTGTGTGTGTGTGTGTGTGTGTGTGTGTGTGTCTGTGCGTGTGTCTGAACGAACTGTGTAGCAGCAATAACATAGGCCTACAGCTAAATTGGATACACACAAGCGGAAGACAGGTAAACGTCAGCGAGGAACTAATCATGGACTTCAATGTACATGCTGAAGCGACTCCACATCATGACGAAACCAGCAAAAAGCTGAACAGCCGAACGTGCAGAGATCCTCCAACACTTCCATTGGCAGCAGCGTTACTGGTTGACCTGCGCCTCCAAGGTAAACTCAGTGCGCGGACTGGACAGTTTCACACTCGGCACTACATAACCCATCTGTTGATGCAGGCATTCAACAATTTGTGATTAAAGCTAGGCTTCAAGCACTCCCCACTCAGTATAACCTCTCTCTATGGTATCCACAACGTCATGAACCATTTTGTCTACTACACAATGATAGCGCAATAGAATCGACCGCGCACACAATGACAGGTTGCCCAGGAAAAGCACTCTACATAGATAGATATTACAGCCAACTACGCAGGATAGATGGACAAAGTGTAATACACACAAACAAAAAAATACAATTGAACTGGTTCACACACTTGAATGACAACTTGCTAGAAAGAGACTCTCCAAACACTCCCGATATTGTTGTTGTTGATGATCTTTTAAAAGCTATTGTGATTCTGGAAGTGGGTTGTTGCTTTGATATGTAGGGAGCAGGTATGGTTGTGACACAGGGAGAGTTGTAACACCACCAAATCCACCGATCAGGGATAAGGTAGAAGTCACATGACCATTTCAGTATTAACCCACTTTCCCCCCAATCATCGATGGTAATTATCTAGGCTGGAAACTGATCCATGCAGATTTTACCGAGAAAAAACTGATTTTGATGTAAGAAAGTAATTTTTTGGACCAAGACTATATTTTGTCTAGTACTTATAATATTGCAGATACAACCATGTGACTTATATTAGAAGAAATTATAAATGACACATATAAACATATACATGACATTGTTGTTTTATTTCAATAAAGCACATCACATGGTCTGGCCTCTGTTTTTGCTTATTTTGTCTAACTGTTACAGCCTACCCTAGCATGTGTTACAACCCACCCCGGTAGTGGGGTAGGTTGTAACAAAGGAACAACATGTATTTGACATCACCTCATGAGGTCTGTGATATTCTTGCAGAGGTTTGAATTGGTGCCATTTGTAGTAAACACATGTGGGTAATTTGTATTAAAGTTTGAGAGCTTTAGCTCAAAAATTAAATGAGTTGCAGGTGCTGAAGCAAAAAGTATACCCGGTCTCCCCTACATGGATCTGTGTTTCTCAGAAAAAATGTTTAAATACCAGCCATTAACTCATGCTCTTTCAGTAAGTGGTTATAGTACAAAAATAGTTGTACTTATTTATGGTAGCCTTGGACATGTTCATAGACTCTGTGTTAGAGGATTGCAAATCGCTGGACTTAATAAGAAGACATCTAAGCAAATAGACAAATACTGCTGTGTCAGCAAGCATAGGCAGTCTGCATGTATGGAGAAGGCGGTGCCATCTCTACCCCTGATAACTATGTATTTATTTACTGAGTTGCCTAGCTGTAAGTACTTGCACAGTGTTTGTGTTGCTGTGTGAGACATAAATGGGCTCTTTATTGATATTTGGAATGCTGTGTGTTGTAAGTATTGGTCATTCCAAATAAATGTATTAAATGTGTGTGTGTGTGTGTGTGTGTGTGTGTGTGTGTGTGTGTGTGTGTGTGTGTGTGTGTGTGTGTGTGTTGAGTTTTTATCTTTATAAGGTGTGCACTCACTTCTTGGATGGCATTTGTTAAAACTTGCCATTAGATTTGGATTAAACAATTCTCATAATGTTGTAGTGCCGAGAGACGGGAGTCGGAGGTGGAGTATCCAGAACGGAACTTTATTTTACATTCCAAAGACAAAGCAGGCACATGGCCGGACAAACCAACATCACACCACTGAACTACACAGAGCAGTCCGGTCGCCTAAATGGTCCGTGTGGAAAACACACCCCCACCCCATAGTTCCGTGGGTGAATTATGTTAACCACCACACAGGCCCCCCCAGAATTCACCCATAGTCAAAGTCCTCATGACGGTGGGGGGCGACAACTCGACCCCGGCGTTGTCTGGATGCCTACCAGGGAACCGAGGCGTCCGGAATGAAATCCCCGGGCACCCACAGGGTCTGACCGTAGACCAGCTCCGCCGAGGAGGAGCAAGTCCTCCTTAGGGGCGCATCTAAGGCCGAGCATCACCCATGGAAGCCTATCCAACCAGTCACCGTCCCTCAAGCTGGCACGTAGGGCCGCCTTCATGGAACGGTGGAAGCCTTCGCACAACCCGTTGGCCTGGGGGTGATAAGCATTAGTGCGGTGCAGCTTGACCTCCAACCCCTCAGCCACCGCATTCCAAAGCTCGGAAGTAAACTGAGGGCCACGGTCTGAGGAGAGGTCGGAAGGGGTCCCAAAGCGTGCAACCCACGTGCCGACGAAGGCACGGGCTACGTCGGAAGCCGCCGTCGAGGAGAGTGGAACAGCCTCCGGCCAGCGGGTCGTCCTATCGACCATCGTCAAGAGGTGTGTAAACCTGTGGGAGGAGGGAAGAGGACCAACCAGGTCGACATTGACATGGTCGAACCTCCTCTCGGGGACGGCGAACCGCTCCAGGGGGGCCTTGACGTGGCGTAGCACCTTGGACCGCTGGCAGGCCACGCATGAGCCGACCCAAGTTCTCACATCCCTTTTAAGCCCTCGCCACACAAACTTCTGAGACACCAACCTCACAGATGGCTTACCGCCGGGGTGGGAGAGGCCATGTAACGCCTCAAACACGGGCCGGCGCCAGTTTGCAGGGACAAGAGGTCAAGGCTGACCTGTGGAGACGTAACACCACAACTTCACACCCAAGCCGCCGACCGCGACCTCCTCCAGGCGCAAACCGGTCTCCGACGCTCTAAGGGACTGGACCCCTTGGTCGGAGGCCTGGTCAGCACTCATGCAGACGTAGTCCAGGCCTAGATGTACTGCTCCAATGACCGCCCTGGAGAGGCAGTCAGCGACCGCGTTTGACTTGCCGGAGACATGCCGGATGTCCGTGGTGTACTCGGAGACGTACGCCAGCTGGCGCTGCTGGGGGGCAGACCACGGTTCAGCCACCTTGGACATACAGAACGTCAGTGGCTTGTGGTCCACAAAAGCCACAAACTCTCGACCTTCCAGGAGGAACCGGAAGTGGCAAATCGCCAGCCAGAGGCCAAGAAGTTCCCTGTCGAAAGTGCTGTACTTGCGCTCCCTGGGGGTCAACTGCCGACTGAAAAAGGCGAGCGGTTGCCAGGCCCCATTGACCCATTGTTCATGCACTGCGCCGACGGCGTAGTCAGACGCATCGGTGGTGATGGAGATGGGAGCCATGTGCGATGGATAGGCCAACATGGCGGCTTGGCTCAGAGTGGTCTTTGTGGCCACGAATGCGGACTCGCTCTCAGCCGTCCAATCGACAGCCTGGCCAGGGGACTTGTCTTTAAGGGCCTCATACAGCGGGTGCATGATTTGGGCTACCCGGTGGATGAACCAGTGATAAAAGGTCACCATCCCTCGGGCTGTGCGTGGGCGGGGAAAAGCAGAAACCACCTCCACCTTCGAGGCGAGAGGGGCGGCCCCGTCCTTATCGATGAGATGCCCAAGGAAATGGATGGAGGACAACCCGAACAGGCACTTCGCCGGGTTGATAATCAGGCCGTGTTGGTCGAGCCTTGTGAAAAGGTCCCGGAGATGCACCCGGTGCTCCTCTTCAGAGGAGCTGGCGACCAGGATGTCGTCCAAGTACACAAAAACGAAAGGCATCTCCCTGAGCACCGAATCCATCAGCCACTGGAAGGTCTGAGCGGCATTTCTCAGACCGAACGGCATTCGCAGGAACTCGAACAACCCAAACGGTGTGATCACTGCCGTCTTGGGAATGTCCGAGGGATGCGCCGGCACCTGGTGGTAGCCACGCACCTGGTCCACATTTGAAAAGACGCACTTGCCCGCCAGGTGTGCCGAGAAATGCTGGATGTGCGGGATCGGGTAGCGGTCAGGCGTGGTAGCATCGTTAAGGCGGCGGTAATCTCCACAAGGCCGCCACCCGCCGTCTGGCTTGGGGACGATGTGGAGCGGCGAAGCCCAAGGGCTGTCCGAGCGGCGGATAATGCCTAGACGCTCCATGTTGGCGAACTCGGACCTGGCTACCTTCAGCCTGTCAGGGTTAAGCCGCCGGGCCTAGCATAGACGGGCGGGCCAGTAGTGTCTATATGATGCTCCACTCCATGCTTGGCAGTGGCAGCGGAAAAGGTGGGTCGGGTCAAACCGTGGAACTCACCGAGAAGGCGTTGATAGCAGTCACCCTCCGAGCGCGAGCTGGAAAGGCCGCCATACGCCGCCTCACCGCTGACACACGCGAACGAAGAAAACGTCACTGCATCCAACAGATGGCTGTTTTTAACATCCACTAGCAAGCTATTCAAGATTCAAGATTCAAGATTCAAGTAAACTTTATTGTCAGTTTTCATGAATGTACAGGCCATACACAAAAACTGAAATGCCGTTTCCCTCGATACCCGGTGCTAGAAAGCATGCAATATAAATATAAATATATAAAAATATCTACATCATGACGAAACCAGCAAAAAGCTGAACAGCCGAACGTAGTCGAAGTATAAAAAAAATCTAAATAAAAATAAAAACGCTAAGGTGGTCGCAAGTATGTGCAATTGAAACAGTAAAAAAAAACTGTAAATAGTAAACAGTAAACAGTAAGAGGTGCAGTATGGGGGTAATAACAGTAATAGTAATAAATAAACAGTATGGACAATATGAACACTATGGACAGTATAAACAGTTGTAACAGTGTATAAAAAGTGTAAACAGTGCTATGAACAGTTATTTAACAGATTTTTATATGGTATGAACAGTACTAAAGTGCAAAGTGTAAAGTGGAGGGAGGTGGTGGGGCTGTGCATGGTGGTAGGGGGTGGTGGGGCTGTGCATGGTGGTAGGAGTGGTGGGGCTGTTCATGGTGGTGAGCAGGTGTGTGGTGGTGGATGGGTGGGGGTTAAAGTCCAGGGGGAGAGAGGTTGTGTGCAGGTGTCCGGGGTTGAATGAGTGTGTGTGTGTGTGTGTGGGGGGGGGGGGGGGCTGGGAATGGGAGTGGTGGGAGGGGGAGAATGGGTGGGGGTTGGTGTCAGTGTCCAATGTTTGTGCGGGCAGAGGGCAGAGAAAGAAGGGGGGTCAGTGCTGAGTGGGAGTTCAGCATGCTGACCGCCTGGTGGATGAAGCTGTCCTTCAGTCTGCTGGTCCTTGCCTTGAGACTCCTCATCCTCCTCCCAGAGGGCAGGAGGTTGAAGAGGCAGTGGGAGGGGTGGGTGGAGTCACCCGCAATGCTGAGTGCTTTGCAGGACAGGCGTGTATTGTAGATGTCCTGGAGGGAGGGGAGGGGACCACCGATGATCTTCTCAACTGCTCTCACTATGCGCTGCAGGGTCTTCCTACAGGATGCAGTGCAGCCGCCGTACCACTCAGTGATGCAGCTGGTCAGGATGCTCTCGGTGGTTCCCCGGTAGAAGGAGCACATGATGGGGGCAGGTGCTCTCGCTCTCCGAAGTTTGCGGAGAAAGTAGAAGCGCAGCTGAGCTTTGCCGGCCAGTGATGTGGTGTTGCAGTTCCAGGAGAGGTCCTCAGTGAGATGCACCCCCAGGAACTTGGTGCTGGTCACTCTCTCCATAGCAGCACCGTCGATGGTCAGTGGGGGGTGCTGGACGGAGGCTCTACGGAAATCGACAACAATCTCCTTCGTCTTCTGCACGTTGAGAGAGAGATTGTTGTCCCTGCACCACACGGCCAGCTGGCTCACCTCTTCCCTGTAGTTTGACTCATCGTTGTGGTTGATGAGTCCCACCACAGTCGTGTCGTCCGCAAACTTGACGAAAAGGTTGTTGTTGAAAGATGGAGTGCAGTCGTGGGTCAGCAGGGTGAAGAGAAGGGGGCTCAGCATGCATCCTTGGGGGGCCCCTGTGTTCAGCATGATTGTGATGGATGCGTTCCTGCCGACCCTGACTGCCTGCGGTCTTCCGATCAGGAAGTCCAACAACCAGTTACACAGTGAGGTCTGCAGTCCTAGACAGTCCAGCTTCCTGATCAGCTGCTGAGGGATGATCGTGTTGAAGGCTGAACTAAAGTCAAGGAACAGCATCCTCACATACGAGTCCTTGGTCTCCAGGTGGGTGAGGGCTGAGTGGAGGACGGTGGAGATTGCATCATCGGTCGACCTGTTGGCCCGATATGCAAACTGATATGGGTCCAGTGAAGGTGGGAGGATGGATTTGATGTTTTGCATGACCAGCCGCTCGAAGCACTTCATGATGATGGGGGTCAGTGCAACGGGGCGGTAGTCGTTGAAGCAGGATGGAGAGGCCTTCTTCGGTACCGGGATGATGGTGGTGCTCTTGAAGCAAGTAGGGACAACAGCTTGGCTCAGGGAGTTGTTGAACATGTCTGTGAGGACATCTGTGAGCTCCTCTGCACATTCTTTCAGCACACGACCAGGAATGTTGTCAGGCCCTGCAGCCTTACGAGCGTTGATCCTGGAGAGGGATCTCCTCACACTGGCTGGCGAGGGGCACAACACTTGGTCATCTGCAGTGGGTGGTGACTTCTGTGCAGGGGTGCTGTTGTCTGCTTCAAACCGTCCAAAGAAGTTATTTAGATCGTTCAGCAGAGTGGTGTCACTGTCACAGGTCTGTGGTCGGGGTTTATAGTCCGTGAAGGTCTGTATCCCCTGCCACAGGCTCCTAGTGTCTCTGCTCTCACTGAAGTGTTCGGATATCCTGGTACTGTACTGCCTCTTAGCTAGCTTGATGCCCCGGATCAGGTTGGCTCTCGCTGATCTCAGGCCGGCCTCATCACCTGCTCTAAAAGCAGCATCCCGGGTTCTCAGTAAACCACGGACTTCCCCCGTCAGCCATGGTTTCTGGTTGGCCCGTACTGTGATGGTCTTGGTGTCTGTGACATCATCAATGCATTTGCTGATGTAGGCAGTAACAGTGTCCGAATACTCCTGGATATTGGTGTGTTGGTTGTAGGTGGCTGCCTGCTTAAACATGGCCCAGTCACTGGTGTTAAAGCAGTCCTGTAGTGCTGAGGAAGCACCTTCTGGCCACACCCGTACCTGCTTCTGGACTGGTCTGGTGACTTTGACCTTAGGCCTGTATGCTGGCATTAGCATAACAGTACTGTGGTCTGAAGCGCCGAGGTGGGGGAGGGGTGAGGCCTTGTATGCTCCTCGCTGTGTGGTGTAGACCAGGTCCAGAGTGTTATTTCCTCGTGTAGGAAAGTCTATGTGCTGGTACACATGAGGAAACACTGTCTTAAGGTTTGCGTGGTTGAAATCCCCTGCTACAATGAGGAATCCGTCCGGGTGGGCTGTCTGCTGGTCACAGATGGCGCTATAGAGTTCACTCAGTGCCTTGTCTCGATCATTGTTGCCACTAGCAGAATGGCAGAAAGCTCCCTCGGTAGATAGAAAGGCCGGCACTTAATGATCATAAACTCCGCAAGGGGTGAACAGTGTCTGCAAACCACCACAGCGTCCTGGCACCAAGCATCTCTGATATAAACACAGACATCGCCACCGCGGGTCTTACCGTACTTGAGTGCTCTGTCCGCTCGGTAGCATGTTAGCTGGTCGAGCTGAATGGCAGAGTCCGGTATGTTGTTGTTTAGCCATGTTTCCGTGAAAACGAAAACACAGCACTCTCTCACAGTCCGCTGGGATGATCTCAGCAGGTGTAGCTCATCCAGTTTGTTGTCCAAGGAGCGTACATTGGTGAGTACGATGGACGGTATAGCCGGCTTGTTTGGATTAGCCGCTAGCCTCGCCCGGATACCTCCGCACTTCCCCCGCTTCTGCCTCCTCTCGCACCGCCTGCGGCGCTTCCTCTGCGGGTGCGCTGCAGTAGTGGGGGTCGGTGTCGAAGTGGGCCGCCGGGGTAGTCCGAGATCGTGTAGCTCCTTGGCGAGTGCCGGGTTTAGTCCGTGAATAGCATGGTTTCTGATGTTGAAAAGAGTCCCATGGCTGTATGTGCGCCTTGGGACGGGCAAACGCGACGAAAACACAAAATCACTCAGGCACACCGACGAAGACAAATATGTATGCACCACATTTTCGGCAGAGAGGGGCCGCTGCGTCCGTATGCGCCGCCATCCGGAAGTCAGAGAAGCTGGAAGCCGGAAGCTATGCACACACAGGAAGTCCACGCCGAGGATGGGAAAGGAGACGTCTGCTGCGACGAAGGTCCAATTAAACCGCCGGCCCCCGAAGCATAGGTCCACAGTCCTTGTGCCATACGTGCGGATAGGGGTGTCGTTAGCGGTCCTCAAACATGGGCCGTGTCCACCAGCCGCGGTGTCGTTGGTCGTAGCCGGCAGGACGCTCCTCTGGGCCCCCGTGTCGCAAAGAAACTCGCGCCCCGAAACAGCGTCTCTGATGAATAGCAGCCGTGTCGAAGAAGAAGAATTACTGATTTACTGATTACGATGCGCCTGCGCTCACGGCCACTACTGAGCGCAAGCCTTGTCGTTTCCCTTTGGTTTAAAGCTGCAGGGGGACCGGCACCTCTTTGCTTTCACACCAAAACGCGTGTGAAAATAGCACATACCCGTGCCAGCACGGCTGTCGGTCGCGACCGGTGCTCTGCTGGTTCGCCTGTCGCTGTCCGGGGCCTTGAAAGTGTGCGTCGGGGCCAGCACCTCAGGGGCGAAACTCCGCGTGGCCAGAAAAAATTGGTCAGCCTCCTCGGCTAACGCGCGGGGATCGGTAATCCTTGTATTAGCGAGTGCCGTCCGGACCTGCGGCGACATGGGTCAGAGGAACAGCTCAATAAACAAAAAGTTGGGCTCCTCCGTACCCAGCAGGTTGAGCATCATCTCCATATGCTTTGACGGCTTGCTGTCCCCGAGGCCCCGAATGTCCAACAACCGCTGGGCCCGTTCCGAACTAAACAGCTCAGAAGTCTTTAGCAGGAACGCCTTGAGAGCCCTGTACTTGCCATGGGCTGGGGGGTTCGTGATGAGACTCACGGTCCGGGTCATGGTGGATCTCCCCAGCGTGAACACGACATGGAAGTAGCGTGCGTCGTCATCGGTGACATCACGGATAGCAAACTGCGCCTCCATCTGCACGAACCATGCCGCTGGCAAAAACTCCCAAAACTCCAGCAACTTGACAAAAGCGGCGTTGTTGGCCATGCTCGTTTTGGTCCCCGAGACTTCAGCGGGACTCACGTCGGGGTCACCAGTGTAGTGCCGAGAGACTGGAGTCGGAGGCGGAGTATCCAGAACGGAACTTTATTTTACATTCCAAAGACAAAGCAGGCATATGGCCGGACATACCAACATCACACCACTGAACTACACGGAGCAGTCCGGTTGCCTAAAAGGTCCGTGTGGAAAACACACCCCGACCCCATAGTTCCGTGGGTGAATTATTGTGACACTTAAGGGGTTGAGCGGAGACAAGAGCGAGACCAAGCAGCGTTAAAGGTGTAACAGAGTTTAATTAAGTGCCGGACGAAACCGGCACAGGCGCACACAGCGAGATGTGTGCGTCTAACAAGTAGACGGGAGACAAAGTACGTCCATCTACGATATACAAATACCCTCAATACAATACACTAAAAATACACGCAACCACTCACAAAGGGGAGAAAGGAGACACGAGGTTAAGCAGGGAAACAAACAAGACACAGGTGAGACACATTGGGAATTAGACACAGGTGGCTGCTAATGATCACCGGGGATTCTGGGGGTTGTAGTGCCGGGACCGGTGATCAACAGCCAGGCGACGCCGATCGAGGTAGAGGGGGAGGAGTTGGCGTGACAGTACCCCCCCCCTGAGGCGCGTCTCCTGACGCGCGGCGTCGCCCACCAGGAAGGCTACCAGGAGCGGAGCAGGGAACGTCAGGCGGCATCCCTCTGGAGGCCGGCGGCAGTGGTGCCGGCCCTCCGGAGACCGGCGGCGGTGGCGCGGGCCCTCCGGAGGCCGGCCGCGGGGGCGCGGACCCTCCGGAGGCTGGCGGCGGGGGCGCGGGCCTTCTGGAGGCCGGCGGTGAAGGCAGAACCCCTGGGACTCCTGAACTGTCGCTGGGACAAGGACCTCAGGGGAGGCTGAGGCTGCAGACTCAGGGGGCGGAGTCTCTGGAGCTGCTGCAGTCTCCGGGGGCGGAGTCTCTGGAGCTGCTGCAGTCTCCGGGGGCGGAGTCTCTGGAGCGGCTGCAGACTCAGGGGGCGGCGTCGGATGGACGGCCACCTGCGTGCGTGGAGCGGGCGTCGGACGGACGGCCACCTGCGTGCGTGGAGCGAGCGTCGGCCGGACGTCCCCCACTGGGGACAGCGGCGGAGACAGGAAGCCGCTGCGGCCCAGCGTCGGCGACAGGAGGCCGCTGCGGCCCAGCGGCGGAGACAGGAGGTCGCTGCGGCGGAGCGACGGAGACAGGAGGCCGCTGCGGCCCAGCGGCGGAGACAGGAGGCCGCTGCGGCCCAGCGGCACAGACAGGAGGCCGCTGCGGCCCAGCGGCGGAGACAGGAGGCCGCTGCGGCCCAGCGGCGGCGACAGGAGGACGCTGCGGCCCAGCGGGGACGACAGGAGGCCGCTGCGACCCAGCGGGGACAGGAGGGCGCTGCGGCGGAGCGGCGGAGACAGGAGGCCGCTGCGGCGGAGACAGGAGGCCGCTGCGGCCCAGCGGCGCAGACAGGAGGCCGCTGCGGCCCAGCGGCGGAGACAGGAGGCCGCTGCGGCCCAGCGGCGGCGACAGGAGGACGCTGTGGCCCAGCGGGGACAGGAGGGCGCTGCGGCCCAGCGGCGGGGACAGGAGGGCGCTGCAACCCAGCGGCGGAGACAGGAGGCCGCTGCGGCCCAGCGGCGGCCTGGCTGGACAGCGGAGCCGCAGGCTTGGGGGCCCGTCTCGCAGACCGCGGTCCTCCGAATGCCAGACGGGTTCCCCAGAACGGGTTGGCCTCAGCTGGCCCGTTCTGATGCTTGGTGGCCCGTCTCGCAGACCGCGGTCCTCTGAATGCCAGACGGGTTCCCCAGAACGGGTTGGCCTCAGCTGGCCCGTTCTGAGGCTTGGTGGCCCGTCTCGCAGACCGCGGTCCTCCGAATGCCAGACGGGTTCCCCAGAACGGGTTGGCCTCAGCTGGCCCGTTCTGAGGCGTGGTGGCCTGTCTGGCTCCCTGCCGGAAGGCGGTGAGGAGCGCGGCGCCATTCCATCCACTGGCGGCGGCCAGCGTCCGGAACTCCACCGCATAGTCCGCCACGGGGCGTGAGCCCTGCTGCAGGCGGTACAATCGCTCCCCTCCCTCGCGTCCATCGGGCGGATGATCGAATACCGCCCGGAATGTGCGGATGAAATCCGCATAGGACGCGAGGGCACCACCCCCCCTGTTCCAGACCGCCACCGCCCACTCCCGGGCTCTTCCCCCCAGGAGCGAAATGATGGTGGCGATCCTCTCCTCATCGGAGGCGGAGGGGCGAAATAAAGCCCCAACTGCAGCACAAAGCCCGCGCACGCCGCTGCTCCTCCCGTGTAGACATCCGGGAGGCGCACCGAGGAGGGCGAAGACCGGGCTGCCTCTGCTGGGGCTGGGACTCCTCCACTCGTGGCGTCGGAGGCGGTGCCACTCGTCGCCGGCAAGCGCCGGAGAAGCTCACGGTGCAATGCCTCCGTGCTCGCCATCCGCTGCTCCCATACCTCGTCGGTAGGGAGCCGCTTGAGCACGGAGGCAAGCGTGGGCTCCTCCACTGCCTGGTCCGCTGTCTCCATAGTTGGTGAGTGGTTCTGTGACACTTACGGGGTTGAGCGGAGACAAGAGCGAGACCAAGCAGCGTTAAAGGTGTAACAGAGTTTAATTAAGTGCCGGACGAAACCGGCACAGGCACACACAGCGAGATGTGTGCGTCTAACAAGTAGACAGGAGACAAAGTACGTCCATCTACGATATACAAATACCCTCAATACAATACACTACAAATACACGCAACCACTCACAAAGGGGAGACAGGAGACACAAGGTTAAGTAGGGAAACAAACAAGACACAGGTGAGACACATTGGGAATTAGACACAGGTGGCTGCTAATGATCACCGGGGATTCAGGGGGTTGTAGTGCCGGGACCGGTGATCAACAGCCAGGCGACGCCGATCGAGGTAGAGGGGGAGGCGTTGGCGTGACAATTATGTTAACCACCACAATGTAATTATTGCATGCTCTACCCAGCCAGGCCATTATGAGGACTGATGAGCTACTGCTTACAGGGAACTGAGCAACTCATCTTTCTAACAACAACAACTTTTGCAGCCAGTAGTAAAAATAGCTATTTACCTGATCGTTAGCATGCTGTCTGTGAACCTCTGGATAAGAGCTTTAATGAAGACAGGGTCGATGTTCCTCTTCTGCAGCTGGTTGAACAGCATGTCCACATTTGGCATGATCTTGTGGAACAATGCCAGGAAAAAACAGAAAGCCTCGTCCTCAAACATCCTCACAAAGCCCCCAGCCTCTCTGACAGTTGGGGGATCAAAGTCCCCAGAGTCTCTGATGGTCTGGAAACACAATAAGAGGTCATCCTTGTGCTCGTACACAGTGTTAACAGCGCGACTGTGGAAGTTACACCATGTTTGAGAGGCTCTGGGAAGTCTATGCGCAGCCACTCGATCAAGCACGGTGGTTCGCTCGGGTGACCTGGAGAAGAAGGCAGAAAATCCTGCAAGGTCGAAAAAAAAGTGCCGATTCTGGGGATGTGTGAGTTGCCTGCTGCATGATGAGGTTCAGCGTATGCGCATAGCAGTGGACGTAGTGAGCATTTTCGTATACATCCATTATCTTACGCTGCACTCCACCAGTGGCTCCCCTCATCACACTAGCTCTGTCGTGAGTGTGGGCAACAAGTTTGGCCTTTTGTTCATGCGGGAGTATGGTGCTTAGCCTCTCCAGGAGCGCTGTAGTGATGGTGTCGGCAGTTGCGTTCTGGATGGTAATGAACTCGAAGAACCACTCTTGGATGTTGCTGTTTGCATCGACGTAGCGTAGCACAAGCACCAGCTGACAGTGGGTGGAAATGTTTTGTCAGCTTGAATGGCAATAAAATCAGTGCTCTTTACTTCCTCCAGAATGTAATCCTTTAGCACTGAAAGCATGCAGTTGTAACGGGTACCGCAGTAGCGGCACCGTGCTAGCAGATAGTACTCCTGAAAATCAGGGAAGAAGAATGAGACAGGGCAACAGCGTCTTGATAGTCCGAAGTCTCTGGAGTTATATTTATTTCACATTTTCTCTCAGTAAGTGCATTTGTTTAATTAATCATCTTTACTTTAAATGTTCACATTAGAATGAGTTCTAATTGCAATATTCATACAAAATCCCATAACAATATATTGTATACAATATTAAACACATGTTGTCATATTCCTTTGTCTCTCTCTTTTAAACTGTGCTTAATATCCCATACATAAATCATGGTCTAATTCAGTGTTTCTCAACCTTTTTTCAGTCGTGACACCCTTTACATGAATGAAAAATCTCAAGGCACCCCAAACTTTTTTTTTAATGTAAATTATGATAATGGAAATAAAGAAATGTTGTGGAATTAAATGTCATTCCAGCTCTGTAAAACAAGTTAATGACTCATTCATTACATCAAAACAAACTTGATTTCCCCCCCCCCAAAAAAGATGGGCCTAGTAAAGATAGACAACACAAATAATTTTTCACTAAATTACACTACACTTATATCATTAGAATACACAGTCTTGAAGACCAACAAAATGCATTAACGCATATAGCATCATAGGCTACTACAACTACACACACACACACACACACACACACACACACACACACACACACACACACACACACAGGAGTGTGACTTAATCTCAGTAAGAGACTTGGGCCTGGGAGGATGCACACCATCGCTTTATTCTCGCAGGAATGGATGACAGACACACACGTAGCTCCTGGTCCACAGCTCTAAGGGGCTCTCTGTACCTGTTCTTGATGCAAGTTAAGCTCGAAAAGCTCAGTTCACACAAATATGTCGTGGCAAAGGGTAGCAGTATGTCAACTTCGGTGTTAGAAAACTATTTTCTCTGTGTGGCCTCCATTTACTCAACTGCATGATTAAGCTAGAAGAAAGATTACAAAATGATGCATTCTAGGGCTTTTCGATTATGTCAAAAATGATAATCACGATTATTTTGATTGATATTGTAACTGCGATTATTAAAGACGATTATTCATTGATTGTTTTTTTAAAAATCAAAAAATGTGTTTGATGGTGCGACTCAAACATAGGTCCGTTGTGGTGGCAAAATATAATATATAATTGACACTTCTCCTACAACTTTTCCGCGACATTCGTCATAAAGTGCAGGCAGCGCAATTCTACTGAAATGGTGACGTGGTGGTAACACATACCGCTTGTCCAATGTGTTTATCAGTTTATTGAACGCCGGGTCGCTAACGGTGCTGATAGGGCACATGTCTTTGGCAATCATGTATGCGATTGCATCTGTTATTTCTTTATGCCTGCGGGAGCTGGCTGGATATGGGGTGGCATTGTATAGGGTCTCCTTAATTGAGGACTGTGTTGCGGTGGCAGGAGTGGAGGAGCTTTTCATTTTTTCCTTCATTGCTTGGTCATGTATTACTCTGTGTGCGGACTTTTAAGTTAAATAGATTAAATAGATAGGTTAAATAGATTGGTCGTATTCGCTTGAGGTGCAGACACGGTCGCGTGACATATCTTGCAAGTTTTCAGGCGGGGGCGGGGCGCAGCGGAGTGCGCAGGTGGAGAAAGAAGGGTTCGCTCCATTTACCACACAAAACACGGCGGGTGGCAGAATGATCGTTTTATTACGATTATCTTGATTTAATGATCGAGGGAAGCCAAAATCGTAATCGAAATCAAAATTCAATTAATCGCCCAGCCCTAATGCATTCATTTATTTCAATTTCCTATTATTAGCCTAGTGTTAGCCACGTTTCTACGGCACCCCTGAGGATGTCAGACGGCACCCCGGTTGAGAAACACTGGTCTAATTAACCAAATAGCAAATTAAATACATTCATTGGCTTTTAAGGATCAGATATCAGGTATCAGGATGTGACAATACAGGTCATTATAATCCGTTCTAATTTAACACTTCACTGTATGCTCAGAGCCACTATTAACAATTTTGTTCAGTTAACTTCATACATGTAATGGTCACAGTAACTATTGACCATCTTAACAGAAACTCACATATACATTTGCACATTGGCTTAACAAAATGCTTCATGCACGAGCCGCGCTAACGTTAACACAAAGAAAAATAGAATTGAACAAAGCGAGAGAACACGTGTGTGCCGCGATAGCAATCCGTACTATTAAAGTGAATGGATGAACGTCCTTTGCTAACTCCACTCGTTTAGCATTCCCGTTTCAGGATATTAAACATAGACAAAACCACCTTCATATCACAAAACTACTTGGCCAGAGTAGTTAACTAACATTCAAACATGGTTTCATGCTATTTTAGTGTTGTGTAACACTTTACCAACCTGAAAATCAGGAAAGAAGAATGAGACAGGGCAACAGCGTCTTGATAGTCCGAAGTCTCTGGAGTTATGAGAATTTTCAAATAACGCACAGGGAAATCGCTACCATAGGTCCGCCCCCTGCTGGTATGGAACGAGTACAACAAGTCCATCTCACAAAGGAAATCACCCCTTCCAAATGATTACATTTTAGATGTATTCTCAGCAACACTTGTTACTCCAAAACAAAACTTGTATTCACAGAAAAATACATAAATATTTAAATAAATTACAATTCACAAAACAAAGGTAACATTTTTGTGGACGTCACACAGTCCAACAGCTTTTTTTTTTAATCGTCTTTGACGTGCCTTTAAAAACGGTAGCTGTCTTCAGGTGCTCCTCCACCACACTGTCCAGGGAGGCAACAAAATCCACCAATCCACTGAAAATGCCAGGGTTGTCCGAGCAGTCAGACTCGTCATGCCCACGCAACGCTAACTCAAAAGCTCCGCAAAACTTAACACAATCGATTATCTTTGATAAAAAGTGCCTGTTTTTATCCACCTCCTCATTGTGTTTCCTCACAGCAATCCGGTGGCCGTCGTCCAGCTGCGTAGCAATGTTCACCCTCCCTAACAAGGCTAGCTTGACAGAATTATCCATGTGTGTCCTGGTGTTCTCATGTTTCCTTACTTTCTCAGACAGGTGCTTCATATCCCTCTCTCTAGTAACCGTCCATGCTGGATCTGTCCCCGTTGTTTTGAAAAGCAAGCATGGGAAGCAATATAAGGCATTAGCATGACCGCATTGGCTCGCTTGGGGCGATAAAATAATCGCCCATATCGGCTTGGATTTAAGGATGCTGATTGGCCAAATCTTATCTCATGCTTTCACATCTAAAATTAGTAATTGGCTAAACAGTTACACAGACCCGCCTCCTTGGGGCGATTTCTCCATCGCCCCAGAGCTGTTGAAGCATGGGACACGGGACGTGTAGGAAAAGCATACATCTTGCACAGATGATTTTCTATCATATTTTACACATATTACTGGGTACATTCATATTTCAAACACACAAATATTAACAATTTGTATAATCTATTATTATTTTATTTATTTATTTATTTATTTATTGTGGGTCAATAATTAGGCGCTAGGGCCCATAGAGGGCCCTAGCGCCCTCTATGGGCCAGCCGCCACAGCTGGATTGATTAAACACTTACTGAAAACCAACAATGACGCAGTTTCCTCACATTATCCCAATCTAGCTAGCTTCAGGGTAATATTAGGATAACGTTAGGATAACGTTAGCCTTTCATAACGTTAGACGACTCGCACAGTTTAAGTTAACTATTGGCGACAAAATCTCTTCGCCTCTAAATGCACATATCATATCGCCATATTGCCAGTAGTTCAAAACAATGATTCATTTCGAAACCACCTTAAAACTTACCTCTGAATTATGTCCTCCATGAAAGTAATGGTTGGTTCTCTCGATACTTGCCACTGCCTTTCTCCTTTGCATTTCCAATAATCGCCCATCTTTCAAGGATACGTGCAGTGACCTGTCAATCAACTGGGGTGGCACCAGCACCTGAGGTGTTTTTGGTGTGTATTTTCCTCGGCATGACCCGCCCTACTATGCCTCTGATTGGCTCATCAGTCCTCATGCCTAACGTTAACCAAGCTAATCAGTGAAGGCAACGAGTACCAGCCAATTAGAGGCAGAGGAGGGTGGGTCATGGCTTCATCATCCTTGAGGAAAAAATGGGGCAATCTGGCTCACAGATATTACTGAATGGTGCGCATCAGGTGGGATTTAGAAGTGATTTAGAAGTGGGTATACGCAATGCTGACTGAAAAATAAGTAGGTATACGCTGTATACCAGGGTATACCCTGGACTACACCACTGGTTGTGCTCCAGATACGCCTTGAGTTTCCTAATCCCTCTTGGCAGTATGTTGTGCTCCAGATACGCCTTGAGTTTCCTAATCCCTCTTGACAGTATGTTGTGCTCCAGATACGCCTTGAGTTTCCCAATCCCTCTTGGCAGTATGTTGTGCTCCAGATACGCTTTGAGTTTCCTAATCCCTCTTGAAAGTATGATGTGCTCGAAAAAGGCCTTGAGTATCCTAATCCCTCTTGACAGTCAAGTCAAGTCAAATTTTATTTATATAGCACATATAGCACATATACAAACCAAAGTGCTTCACAGAAAGTGTGTAAGTGCTTAAGTGTGAATGCAAAAAGAAAGAAAAAGAAAAGAAAAGGGTTAAAAAGACAAATACTGAGCTAAAAATTTAAAAAGTAACTAGGTGACACTTTGCAGGCGCTTTAAAAGGAAACACTAATCGAAGGCAAGAGAAAAAAGGTGGGTCGTTAACTGGGATTTAAAAATATTTAAAGACTGGGCTGCATGGATGTGTAGGGGGGTGGGAGTTCCAGAGTCTGGGGGCTGCTACAGCAAAGGCTCTATCCCCCCTGGTTTTTAGCCTGGTCCTGGGCACTTCCAACAACAGTTGCTCAGCTGACCGGCGTTCTCTGGATGGGATGTGGTGGTGGAGAATATCAGACAGGTAGGTGGGGGCCAGACCATGGAGGGATTTGTAGACTGTCAGGAGAAGTTTGAAATCAATGCGGTAATGGATGGAGAGCCAGTGGAGCAATGCGAGGACCGGGGTGATGTGATCTTGCTTCTTTGTACAGGTGAGGAGCCGGGCAGCTGAGTTTTGAACTAACTGCAGGCAGCGGTGTTGTGATTGGTGAATGCCGGTGTATAGGGCGCTGCAGTAGTCCAGTTGTGATGTTATGAAGGCATGAATGACTCTCTCCAGATCACCCTGGGGCAGGTAGGCTTTGGTCTTAGTAATGGTTCTCAGGTGGAAAAAGCTTTTTCAAACTACTGCGCTGACCTGCTGCTCAAACTTGAAGGCACTGTCAAAAATCACACCCAGATTTCTGACAGAAGGCCTGATGTTAGAGACGAGAGGGTCCAGGGCATTGGTGGAGAAGGCTGGAGAGGTTTTTCCAAAAACAATGGTCTCAGTCTTGCTCTCATTGAGGTTGAGGAAGTTTGCACCCATCCATGCTTTGATGTCAGCCAGACAGTCAAGCAATGGATGGAGTGTAGCCTGCCCATCAACCCTGAGGGGGAGATACATATATGTTGTGCTCCAGATACACCTTGAGTTTCCTAATCCCTTTTGGCAGTATGTTGTGCTCCAGATACGCCTTGAGTTTCCTAATCCCCTTGACAGTATGTTGTGCTCCAGATACGCCTTGAGTTTCCTAATTCCTCTTGACAGTATGCTGTACTCCAGATAGGCCTTAGGGTTTCCTAATCTCTCTTGACAGTATGTTGGGTTCTGGCCACCCCTTGACTGAAAAGAGAGACATGGCAAGCCACAACATCCTCCTTTGAGGGTCCTTCATACTGGACTGACAGGTCGCTAGGGATGGGGATTGTCTGCAACTCTATGTGTGGCAGACTTTCTGTTTAGTGTCCTACATCATGGCACCATGCTGAGTGGAATGGTGATGGATACTGATGTCCTGCAGTGATGTAGAGGCAAATTAAGTTATTATAACAAACTTTGCATCAGAAAGTCAACTTCTACAACGCCATTCCCCTTGTAAAAACAGCAGACTACATATAGGCCTGCAATCACATGAACAATACACACACACAGGTAGAACATTGTGGGTATTATCAATTAACATTAATTAGTGTGAGAGCCAGGGACTACAGCTGATGAACCACAACATGTTGTCGATGTTGTACTGAGGATGGTTAAAAAACCCCAACTTCTTATGAAGTTTATAGAAACTTGTGGGAGTCCAGAACATTAGTCTTTGGGTAGCAGTAGAATCATTTCTGCATTTGGTGTAAGAAACGTTGTCTTCACCTTGACCTTTCTTACATCCTTACAGGCAGCAGCGTGCGGTCCATATGGGCAGGTCGGGCAGAGCCCAGCTTGCAAAAGCATGCTCCCCAAAAAATAGTTCCTCAATAAATCATTGCTCTAAGTCTATTTTAATAATATGATTGTCACATTCACTATCTATAGTATATGTAGGCTTTCCAACTATTTTCGGTCTGTTGACATCACATTTTGGATGATGGTGGCAATTCAAATTGAATTTAATAATATGTCGGGCGTTGCCGCATTCCTCCGTATGTTTTCTGCATAACCCTGCAGGCTTCATTCGGAATTACAAGCAGCGCTGATAGGAGCACATTTGGGCGCTAAGTAGTCCGCCCAATCGGTCATAGCTCTACTGAGTCTGCGTTGTTGCTGTCCATCGAAAAGCGACTGACACGGGACATACCTGATTTCTACAGAGTTGTTTTTGAGAAATTTGCGCACATGAAAGACCATCGGGCCAAGTTCCTGTATAAATGAAGATCTGATTGCTTAGGCTACTTGATGACGTCTTCTAAGAAGCAATGTTTGTTTGATGCTGCCGTGATGTTAAAAAAAAAAAAAAAAAAAAAAAAGTTGCCGTGATGTTTTCCGTTTGGCTTTCGTTCTGTATAGGCCTGGTTATGGATCTACTTTTTATTTCTACTGTTCATTCATTTAGGCTATTTGCGACGCACTTGTTGTTGTTTGTTCCATTGTGCGCACATAGGCTGGTTAACCCGACATATGACGTGCTGCTGACCCTTTCGAGGCGCGCACAGCACTCTTAATTCGTATTCATAATTAGTTTAGTTAACATGTTTTAATTTATCTGAAAAATACTTAAAAAATGTGGGTGTGGTTATACAAGTAGCCCATCATACGCCCCACTGAAATTTTGGCTCACGGCACGCTACTGCTTACAGGGAATGTAGCAGCCATTCTGGCCATAGGCCAGCAGTTGCCGGTGGTCTGCTTATCTCTAAGTATATTGTACATCGTAGCATTTTACAATTGCTCTTTTATTTTTATTCTTTTTTATTTTTGGTATTTTATTTTATTGTATTGTATTTATATATTTATATGTGCCCTGGCTGCTACGGTGACCCAATTTCCCTTCGGGGGTTAATAATGTCTCTCTCTCTCTCTCTCTCTCTCTCTCTCTCTCTCTCTCTCTCTCTCTCTCTCTCTCTATCTATCTATCTATCTATCTATCTATCTATCTATCGATCTATCGATCTTTGTATCTTAGCACTTAGCATCATAGGCCAGAGATTTTGTGTACTACCAATGGTTAACCTCGCAATTGGAATGCTAGAAACTTGTTCTGCTGACTTGCTTACTGTATGAACAGCAAGTAAATGTTTCACCTTCTTCTGACAAATGTATTTGTTGCAAATTGTCAGTTGTTTTGGACAAAAGTGTCGGCTAAATGCTCTAAATGTAGTTGCGGCTAGGGAAGGCTACTTTGTAATTCACCTAATGTGTATAGATATTGACCAAACTGCTGGTCAGAGTGCTGCTGCCTCCTGAGCATGTCCGCTAGACACACAGGTCGCGCCTATAGTTCCCTGTGTCACAGCGCTGTAATTCAGAACATGAAAATCTGATATTATCCAATATCTTTCTGACATAAAAAAAGATAACTTCATAAGATGTTACTGAGTGTGTCAGGGATATGGCCATGCCACCTGTCAGACCTGGTGTTTTTCTCACTCGGTCTCCTGTGCTCTGCTCTGTCTACCTCTCATGGTGTTTATGCTTCTGTGTGATGGGTGTGGTGGCCCATTCATTTATCCCAGCCCCCTGATTACTGCACATTCCTATTCACCTGTTCCAAGCTGCACACCTGCCATCCATCTCCAGCCCATCAACTTTGCCGTATATCGATCCCAGTTTGTCACACACTCATCGCCTGATCATTGTTTCAACCACAGTGGTTGTCTGCTGCCCTCTTGACAGTATGTTGTGCTCCAGATACGCCTTGAGTTTCCTAATCCCTCTTGACAGTATGTTGTGCTCCAGGTACGCCTTGAGTTTCCTAATCCCTCTTGACAGTATGTTGTGCTCCAGGTACGCCTTGAGTTTCCTAATCCCTCTTGACAGTATGTTGTGCTCCAGGTACGCCTTGAGTTTCCTAATCCCTCTTGACAGTATGTTGTGCTCCAGGTACGCCTTGAGTTTCCTAATCCCTCTTGACAGTATGTTGTGCTCCAGGTACGCCTTGAGTTTCCTAATCCCTCTTGACAGTATGTTGTGCTCCAGGTACGCCTTGAGTAACTATTTTTGCTGTGATAGAATTGCCATAGACTGTTAAGAAAGGAATAAATATATTTGGAATTGGTTAGAAAACAAATCCTCTTTCTCCCAGTAGTGCATCACCCAAAGCGTCCCTATACACCATCCGCCCCTGCTCAATGGATAACATCCCTGCTGTCCCATGTCCTGCTGGTTTTTGTGGACATGATGATGGAACATTACATTACAACATGAATCAACATTACTTGACAATATGGAGGGATGACTGAATTTTTTTGTACATTTAAAAAAAAATAATGGAAGGAAAATATTAATTAATTTATCACGTGTTAGTTATTAAGCCAGGAGCTTTTCCTATTGGCTTCCATTGTAAAAAAAAAAGTTTTACCTGCACCCTGAGCACCTGCAACAGGTCATTTAAAAGGCTGCTGCTGTGGAGACATCTTTACTTCCTTTTTACATACTGTATGTGTATATCATTTCACAACTCACAGGTGTTAACATTTGAAGAGGTTTATTCTAATTCTCCCATTGACTTTGACGATCGGATATTTTTATAGAAATAGTGTGGCTTGCTTTGCAACCACAGTACTGTAAGTTCCGCACTATAGAGCACACCTGAATATAAGCCACACTGTCTAATTTTAGAAAGAAACTCAGAAATGTTACACGTGAGTTTTTTTTTTAAGTTTTTAATTTCTGTAAATGCGTATGGTAACATACAAATACAAAGCTACTACAAATGTTTTTTTTTTTTTTTTTTTCGGAACAGTGCCTGTAACATGGCTGGTTTTGACTTTATTTATCAGTAACTCAAATACGCAGCAAAGACGCTTTAAAAAAAAAAAATAGCGCCTGTTACACGGCTGGTTCACCCTAACAGGAAAAGCCACTGATCACCTTCATCCTCCTCCTGTGCACTTAAACCTTCAAAGTCCTCTTCTTCAGTGTCTGAAATGAACAACCTCAGAATCTCGTCACTCACGTCTGTCTCTTCGGTGTTGCTCTCACTGGAATGTGAGCGGTCCTCTTCATCGCGCAGCAGTCCAGCCTTCTGAAACCCGTTGGTTATGGTGGTTGTTTTTACACGGCTCCATGCAGTAACGATCCACTGGCAGACTTGAATTAAAGTTGCCCTTTGTAAACGGCCTGTTTTGGTAAAGAAGTGTTCTCCACTTGTCATCCAAGCCTCCCACTCGACTCACAGTGCCACTTTAAATGCACGATTCACGCTGATGTCCAATGGCTGTAAATACTTTGTTGTGCCCCCAGGAATCACAGCTGGAATAGAGTTTGTACTCTTGATGGCATCTTTCACCGAATCTGTTATATGGGCCCTAATGCTGTCCAGAACAAGCAAGGCTTTATTTCTGTGAAAAAATCCCCCCGGTCACTTAGCGTAGCACTCTCTCAGCCATTCCTTCATTACACTCTCCATCCAACCTTTCTTATTGACCCTCACCACAATATCTTTTGGGAATTTTTCCTTTGGCATTGTCAGCCGCTTAAAAACCACCATCGGTGGAAGCTTTTGTCTGGATGCTGTGCAGCTCAGAACACAAGTGAAATGCTTTTTCTCATGGCCACTTGTTTTCAGTGTGATGGGCGAGTCACCTTTTTTATTAACAGTCTGAGTGAGAGGCAGGTCAAACGTCGAAGGCACTTCATCCATGTTTATAATATCATCTGGTCCGATGGAATGCTCCGCTATCTTTTCTCGAGTAAATTTGTGTTGCGTTTGCGTTTGAAGTTTTGGAGTTTTTCCTCATAGTCGGGAGGGAGTTGCTGACACAGAGTCGTACGTGCCCTGATGAACAGGCTTTTTTGCCGCATAAATCTGAAACCATGATGGCCCACCTTTTAAGTCTTTGATCCTCATTTCGCTGGCAGTTGCCTTAGCTTTCAGTCGGATGTGAACAGTGGAAACACCACGGCCGCCTGCTCTTTGTGTGTTCACCCAATCTTCAAGAAAGTTTTCAAGTTCGGGCCACCTGCTATGATTACCTCTGACAGCTTTTGTCGTCTTGTTGCACTGACTCAGTTCTTCCTGCTGGTGTCTCCACCGTCTCACCATGGATTAATTGATGCCAAGATTACGTGCAGCAGCTCTATTTCCTTCTTTAACAGCCAGATTGATCGCCTTTCATTTAAAAGCTGCATCATACGCCTTTCTTCGAGAGTTTTCCATGTTGAGGCTGAGTAAAATGACAGATTTTCTATCTTTTAGTCGTGCAAGTGTTTGATTTATCGTACAATTTTATTGGATCACTTTGGATTGGTCATTGTGTATTCGTTAATCTGATTGGTCTAATGATATGAGGCAAAATGCCTTTGGAGGGATTAAAAAACAACATATTAGCAGCACTGTAGTATAGGCCGTAGTGCTCAAAGCATGCAAGCATCTTTCTTTCTTTCTTTGGGTGGACAGAGCAGGTCGTCCACTAACCGTAGGGGTGGCAGTTCATTCCCCTTGATCCTCCTCCTCCACATTTGTGTCGAACCCCACAAATTTACCATTTATTTGTAATTCGCTTTAATTTGGACAAAAGTGTTTGCTAAATGCCCCTTTACCCTTTATCTATCTGTGCATCCTTCATTAAGTTAAACATGCTGACCTTCATACTCCAGATGCCTGGTACCCAGGTTCTTCCTCAAACTTATGGGAATGCTGGCAGCAGTAGCAACCTTGATCACAATGGTCTACATTCATTATGCCCCTTGGATATCTCGGAATCCAGTCATATTGGATCCCAAGTTGTACAGGGCCAGGAAGGAGAAGATTACCAACAAATGCTTTGTTACCTTACAGCCATTCAGAAAGAGGGCCTATCTGTCAGTGGGCTCGATCCCCTCTCATCAAGTGGTGGTATCCACAGCGGCCTCAAGGTGTGAGAGTATCTATTTAATCACAGCCCCTGGTGGTCATCCAGAATTCATAGAACTGTAGATACCAGCCTAAGCCTCAGTTTCATGCACTAGCTTCTCTTGCCTGCACTGTTGACTGTTTGACACTGGATGTCATGGCATTTACTTGAATTAAAAAACAGGTTTTCAACATCTTTAAAACCTAAAAAAAATGGTTTGAGATTGTTAGTGCTAGTCTTGAATAATCTTAGCATTTAGGAATATTGGCATTTAAGAATTTTAGCATTTAGGAATTTCAGCCTTTTGATTTTGACTTGAATTTGAGTGTTGAAGAATTTAACATTTTACGAATTTTAGCTTTTAAGACATTTTGCATTGCAATTGAATTGTTAGTGAAACCAAACTCGTTTCAAGGTTTTACATGTGTGTATATGTAGTGATGCACTCATTGATTGGCCACCAATCATTATCAGAGAACATACACCAAAACACTTCACCAGTGATTTGCCGATCACCCTGAAATAGATTGCAGGAACCAATCACGTGACTCAAAAACATTTGGTTAGGTCAGGTCATTAGGTTCAGTCACTGAGACAGTAATGTTATCCTGATTTAACATAAAAATATTCATATTGATCTCAGTTATGGATGCAATAACCAGCCTGCATCTCACTGGGCTTAATGTTTTCTTATTGATTTATTTACTGTATTTTTATGCAGGTTTGCACTTAAAGTAGTAGACTGAGACTTGTCGTTATTCACACATCACTATGTTAGTTGAAACTACTGAAGTATCTGTAACTTCATTTGACAAGGCTGCTCCTGGCTAATTATCTCTGCTTTATGTGAAACTGACTTGCCGCTCCGCCACTTTAATGGAAGATCAATGATTATGTCTGTAAACAGAGTAACAGAAGCATTATGTATAGCCAAATGTTTGCAGTGGTAGTAATTACATTTCAACAAAGTTCCTATAATGTAGTTCCTACACACTACATAGTTCTTACAAGACATAACAGCCTTTTTAACAGTGCTGTCCACTGTAGCTAGACCCCCAGTCTGAGCTTGTGAAGCCATAGACAGCGCTCCTTTCATGGCCATGGACGTCACAAAGAGTCAGTGTGTTACACAAATACCGTATATGGCTTCATTTATGCATCCCAATGATACAATTGCAACTTCGACTTGATTTGCCACCATCATGGTACGATCGTGAACAGGTCTTGCTGACAGAGGCAAAAACTGTTTGATTATCTTGTCTTTATTGGAAACGTCATCAAACCAGTCATTGCCCATATCAAGCATGAATGTTTTGGCATACTCGCCATCTATTCTTGACTATTGCCAAACCACCAGCAAAGCTAGCCGAATTCCCTCCACTAAGTGGCTGCTGACTGCTTTGTATTCTTCGCTGTAGCTCTTCGCAAGCCTTTTTCCTGTTGTCCCCAGATGGATATTTGGATGCAAATGAAGCATGGTGCGTATCGAAGTGCCGCTTTACATTTGACCGTTTAATCGATGTAATTTTATCGTCGTGTGACAGGACCGAGAACTTACTACGTTTAGAATCTTATACTGTGCAGAACATGCACAGTATAAGAAGGAATGAAGTGGACCTTTAATCCTTCCCATGGAGCGCATCACGGAGGAATCTGGGAACGCCTTATACAGCAGGTTAAAAGAGTTCTCTACTCCGTGCTAAAGCAGCAGACCCTGAACGATGAGACCCTACAAACAGCTATGTGCGAGGCAGAAGCTATACTCAACGACCGTCCCATCACCCCATCCAGTGACGACCCCGATGACCTCGAGGCTCTAACACCCAACCACATCCTCCAGCTTAAAGGCAAACCCATATTGCCACCTGGCTTGTTCAAAAGGGAGGATTTGTATATTCGTAGACGATGGAGGCAAGTGCAATACATCACAGACCTGTTTTGGAAAAGATGGGTCAGGGAGTATCTTGCTGTTATGCAGGAGCGCCAGAAATGGCACAAACCCCGCAGAAACTTCACCGTTGGAGACCTTGTACTTCTGGTAGAGGAAACCGCACCAAATAACTCATGGCTCAAGGGACGAATCACAGAGACAATGACGGACTCCAAAGGGCATGTTCGCCGCGTTCGTCTCAAGACCAAGACGTCTGTTTTGGAGAGACCGGTCACCAAGCTGTGTCTCTTATTGGAGGCAGAGTGAGGCTTCCAGTGTCCCCTGTTCTGGAACCTGCCCCGACTACACTGATATGGCCCCATACACATGCATACACATGCATACACAAAACATTGCGACATTGCCACGTGGCAATGTGAAGAACTCAAGAACTTGAACTGACATTGGTCTATATTGGACTATGAATATATGAATGGCAATGAAATGTAAAAAAAAAAAAAAGAATCTTTGTTACTGTGTAATAACGACTTTTTGTAAATTTTGGATAATTGGTCATTCATTATTACAATTAGGGGCCGGTATGTGGCAGCCGTTAAATACAAGTGATAAATAAAAATGATTTATTATTCTGCTGAGGATGATTAACATTATTGTAAGAGTGTTTATTGTATTCTTTTGTTTTGCTGGGGATTCCTTGTATGGCCTGTGGGCGTGTCGTCACCGAGGTGGGCGTTTAGTCCAATCTGGGGATTAATGGGTCAGGTGTTGGGCCGCGCAGCAGGAGGAAAGCACCTAAATGTTTGGTTTAGAAGGCGGTGGTTAAAAACAGTTTTTTGACCACGTTTATATAGTTTTCGTTGCCATGAAATAATTTTTCGTTCGCTGGTTTTTGTTTTTACATTTTAGACAAGGTTTGGAACAAATTTAAGTTATAAAATAAAAGTTATGATTTAATAAAGTCCATCCATCCATCCATCCATTTCTGCCGCTTATCCGGGGTCGGGTCGCGGGGGCAGCAGCCTGAGGAGGGAAGCCCAGACTTCCCTCTCCCCAGCCACTTCGTCCAGCTCTTCCGGGGGGATCCCGAGGCGTTCCCAGGCCAGCCGAGAGACATAGTCCCTCCAGCGTGTCCTGGGTCTTCCCCGTGGCCTCCTCCCGGAGGGACGTGCCCGGAACACCTCCCCAGGGAGGCGTCCAGGAGGCATCCTCACTAGATGCCCGAGCCACCGCAACTGGCTCCTCTCGATGCGGAGGAGCAGCGGTTCTACTCTGAGCCCCTCCCGGATGACCGAGCTTCTCACCCTATCTCTAAGGGAGAGCCCGGACACCCTGCAGAGGAAACTCATTTCGGCCGCTTGTATTCGCGATCTCGTTCTTTCGGTCACTACCCACAGCTCGTGACCATAGGTGAGGGTAGGAACGTAGATTGACCGGTAAATCGAGAGCTTCGCCTTTCGGCTCAGCTCCTTCTTCACCATGACGGACCGGTGCAGAGCCCGCATCACTGCCGACGCCGCACCAATCCGTCGGTCAATCTCCCGCTCCATCCTCCCCTCACTCGTGAACAAGACCCCGAGATACTTGAACTCCTCCACTTGAGGCAGAATCTCCTCCCCGACCCGGAGAGTGCACTCCACCCTTTTCCGGCCGAGAACCATGGCCTCGGATTTGGAGGTGCTGATCCTCATCCCAGCCGCTTCACATTCGGCTGCGAACCGCTCCAGTGAGAACTGAAGGTCACGGCCCGATGAAGCCAACAGGACAAGATCATCTGCGAAAAGCAGAGACGCAATCCTGAGGCCACCGAACCGTAACCCCTCAACGCCCTGGCTGCGCCTAGAAATTCTGTCCATAAAAGTTGTGAACAGAATCGGTGACAAAGGGCAGCCCTGGCGGAGGCAAACCCTCACCGGAAACAGGCTCGACTTACTGCCGGCAATGCGGACCAAGCTCTGGCACCGGGAGTACAGGGACCCGATGGCCCGTAACAGCGGGCCCGGTACCCCATACTCCCGGAGCACCCCCCACAGGGCTCCCCGAGGGACACGGTCGAACGCCTTCTCCAAGTCCACAAAGCACATGTAGACTGGTTGGGCGAACTCCCATGCACCCTCGAGTACCGCGCCAAGGGTATAGAGCTGGTCCACAGTTCCACGGCCGGAACGAAAACCACATTGCTCCTCCTGAATCCGAGGTTCGACTATCCTACGGACCCTCCTCTCCAGGACCCCCGAATAGACCTTACCGGGGAGGCTGAGGAGTGTGATCCCCCTGTAGTTGGAGCACACCCTCCGGTCCCCCTTTTTGAAGAGGGGAACCACAACCCCGGTCTGCCAATCCAGAGGCACTGCCCCCGATGTCCACGCGATGCTGCAGAGACGTGTCAACCAAGACAGCCCCACAGCATCCAGGGCCTTTAGGAACTCAGGGTGGATCTCGTCCACCCCCGGGGCCTTGCCACCGAGGAGCTTTTTAACCACCTCGGCGACCTCGGCCCCGGAGATAGGAGAGTCCCCCCCCGAGTCCCCAGACCCTGCTTCCTCAGTGGAAGGCGTGTTGGTGGGATTGAGGAGGTCTTCAAAGTATTCCCCCCACCGATTCACAACGTCCCGAGTCGAGGTCAGCAGCGCCCCGTCTCTCCCATACACGGTGTTGACAGAGCACTGCTTCCCCCTCCTGAGACGCCGGATGGTGGTCCAGAACCTCCTCGAAGCCGTTCGGAAGTCCTTCTCCATGGCCTCACCAAACTCCTCCCACACCCGAGTTTTTGCCTCTGCAACCGCCGACGCCGCGCCCCGCTTGGCCCGCCGGTACCCATCAGCTGCCTCAGGAGTCCCACGGGCCAAAAAGGCCCGGTAGGACTCCTTCTTCAGCTTGACGGCATCCCTTACCGCTGGGGTCCACCAGCGGGTTCGGGGGTTGCCGCCGCGACAGGCACCGACGACCTTACGGCCACAGCTCCGGTCGGCCGCTTCAACAATGGAGGCACAGAACAAGGTCCACTCGGACTCTATGTCCCCCGCCTCCCCCGGGACATGGTTGAAGCTCTCCCGGAGGTGGGGGTTGAAGCTCGTTCTGACAGGAGATTCAGCCAGACGTTCCCAGCAGACCCTCACAGAACGTTTGGGTCTGCCAGGTCTGACCGGCATCTTCCCCCGCCATCGGAGCCAACTCGCCACCAGGTGGTGATCAGTTGACAGCTCCGCCCCTCTCTTCACCCGAGTGTCCAAGACATGCGGCCGCAAGTCCGATGATACAACTACAAAGTCGATCATCGAACTGCGGCCTAGGGTGTCCTGGTGCCAAGTGCACATGTGGACACCCTTATGCTTGAACATGGTGTTCGTTATGGACAGTCCATGACGAGCACAGAAGTCCAACAACAAAACACCACTCGGGTTCAGATCAGGGGGACCGTTCCTCCCAATCACGCCCCTCCAGGTCTCACTGTCATTGCCCACATGGGCGTTGAAGTCCCCCAGCAGAACAAGGGAGTCCCCAGACGGGGCGCTTTCTAACACCCCCTCCAAGGACTCCAGAAAGGGTGGGTACTCTGAACTGCCGTTCGGTGCATAAGCACAAACGACAGTCAGGACCCGTCCCCCCACCTGAAGGCGGAGGGAGGCTACCCTCTCGTCTACCGGGGTGAACCCCAACGTACAGGCGCCGAGCCGGGGGGAAACAAGCATTCCCACCCCCGCTCGGCGCCTCTCCCCAGGGGCAACTCCAGAGTGGAAAAGAGTCCAACCCCTCTCAAGGACACTGGTTCCGGAGCCCAAACTGTGTGTCGAGGTGAGCCCGACTATGTCCAGCCGGTACCTCTCAGCCTCGCACACCAGCTCAGGCTCCTTCCCCGCCAGAGAGGTGACATTCCACGTCCCCAGAGCTAGCTTCTGCAGCCGAGGGTCGGACCGTCCAGGTCCCCGCCTCCTGCTGCCGCCCAGCTCACATTGCACCCGACCCCTTTGGCCCCTCCCACGGGTGGTGAACCCATGGGAAGGGGGTCCCGCGTCGTCCCTTCGGGCTGTGCCCGACCGGGCCCCGCGGGCGTAGACCCGGCCACCAGGCGCTCGCCAACGGGCCCTTCCCCCAGGCCTAGCTCCAGGGGGGGGCCCCGGTGACCCACGTCCGGGCAAGGGAAACCCACTTCCAAAAATTGTATTCTTCATTGGGGTCATCTTTGAGCCACTCTTTGTCTGGACCCTCGCCTAGGACCTGCTTGCCTTGGGTGGCCCTACCAGGGGCATGAAGCCCCCGACAATATAGCCCCCAGGGTCATTGGGACACGCAAACCCCTCCACCACGTTAAGGTTGCGGCTCAAGGAGGGGATTTAATAAAGTGTGACCAGCAAAGTTTTTGGAAAACGTGCGTCAAGCGGACCACCTCTTCAACACCACGGCTTTTAATAAGAAAAGCCGACACATTTATCCTTTGTTAATCTGAATGAGTTAAAATTCATACAAAGATTTTCTTTTCTTTTCTCATTAAGATGACATGAAGGTGTCACTAGGCGGAACTACAGGCACGGGCGCTGTTTCCGGGGGGGGGGGGGGGACCGAAGTTAGAGCGGCACCTCAGATGGCAGCCTCCGTGCCGGTAAACAGAATCAGGCTAATCAATGTTAAGTGGAGGCCGGTTTGGCCACTTTAACGATCAACCACCGATTGGGCAGCGGTAGGCGAGGAGCACGTTAAAAGCTGTGATTTTGAGCTTCCAGCAGTGGAGACCGGAGTAGCAGACAGACGGAGAGGAACGACGCGGAGGGTAAACTGGACGACTGGCGGAGTTGGAAACCGTCAAATGGTTGTGGAGGACACCTCACAGAGTGGAAACCGTAGACGGACCCCCCCCCTCTGCCCTTTGGGCGAGATAAGTGCCGTTTCGTGCTTGCTACATTCCCCTAGCCGCTCACGCCACTGCGGTGTCTCTGCTTACACTGCCACCGTAGCTCACTATCTGCTTGCTTGCCTCCTGGCCAACGAACTACGTACTTCGAAAAGTGCTGCTGTCGCTACCCCTGACTCCTGTCTATATGAACATTGTTAGCCCCATTGCCACCTGAACTACTACACTGTGTTGTGTTTACCCCTGCTGCCCCACCACCGCATGCGCTTCTGTCGCTACCCCTGCCTGTTGTGCGCTACTAGCCCCATTGCCACCTGAACTACTACAGACTGTGTTGTGCTTAACCCTGCTATCCCCAACCCCTGCCTCTCCAAGGGCTGCAGGCCCATGGTTACCTGGACCGCTGAAGTCGCGCTGAGCTTCTTACCCCCCGTTCCCCCCCTGGCCTTTGGAATAGTGCTGTCTCTCTTCCCCTTTCCCAGCCAGCTCACCCGCGTTGCCTGACCTAACGAGTGCTGTTGGATTGCCGTATTTCTCACTGTGTGCCACGTGTGGAGTGTTTACCTGGAGTGCTGTTGGATTGCCGTATTTCTCACTGTGTGCCACGTGTGGAGTGTGTTTGAAATCTCTTCAGGTCACACGGGTAGCTGAGGAGGAGACCCCACCTCCCACTTGGACCGTGGCTGGAGCTGACCTGATCCTCTGGCTACCCCTCAGATACTCCCCCTCCCCCTTGGACTCTCAGTCACACAAATATCCACTTTTAATTAATAAATAGTAACTTTTATTTTGACTCTGTTGTCCCGCTTGTCTTGTTGGTGGTCGTGTCCCAACTCCTCAAGGTTGCTACAGAACATTCCCGCCAGCACTCTATGCTTGGCGACAAAGTAACAGTGGGCCCACCACATTCGTCACAGATTAGAGCACACAATAAGACAGGCTAACAGGCTACCTGGATTGGGCTTTACCAAATGTATACCCACCTGTTGGGTCAATTTCCATGCAGGGGAATCAAATAAAAAGGAAATTACAAAACAAATAAAGAATAAGCAAACCAAAATCCACAGCAAACCAAATAAACTATCATGCCACAGCAAACCTAAAGAAATAAGCAAACCAACAGGGGAAGTATACGCGTTTCCTTTACCCAAGCATATAGCCCCCAGCCAAGCAGCCAGCATGCAGACAGACAGTGTCCAGTACAATAACTAAACACAAAGGTTACATGGCAACAGTAACTAAACGAACAGAAGCAACAACACTCACACTATAGCCACCAGTCAAGCAGCCAGCATGCAGACAGACAGCATACAGTACAATAACTAAACAACACAAAGGTTAAATACTAACAGCAACTAAACAAACCTGAAGCAACGACACACACACACACACACACGCATGCACACACACACAGACACGCATGCACCGCAACCAAGCGAGTGAAGCCCCAAGCCCCACAGATAGCAGGCACGTAGCCTTCGGCGGACGATAGCAATCCGGTGCAAGCCGAGGACACAGACAGGGCCTTAGCAGAGGTTAGCTAGGCTAGAGATCGCCAAGCAGCAGAACGGAACAGAACAGCAGCAGTCCATGGACAGCCATGCAACGACGAGTGAGTAAGGAGCGAAGCCCGCCCGAGCGCTAGGCTGAAATGAATGACCGCTGTCAACAAAGTTCAGAGCTTTAGCCAACTAACAAGACTAAATCAGACGCGGGTAAAACAGTAGCATAGTAAATATCTAACCTGAAGGAAGAGATTAGCAAACCCACGATTTACTGAGCAACGCAACGAGCCATCAGTGCTGTAGCCCGATGTGGCAATGCGAAGGACCATGAGGCAATGACCAGACCATGGAGCTGGAAGTAGCAGCGTCTACGACGGAGCAGCTTTGCGCCATTAGCCACTGCGCCCTATTTAAGGAATCCTGTTCATTTCCTGTTTACGTAAGGGGCGGGCCAGCAAATGGGAGACAGATTGACAGACAGTTGGAATCATATTGTCACAATCGCATATATTAAACATACCGCATATCCTGCTCTTTCCAAGGCAAATTCCTCATGGCCTAGAGCGCACGGTAATCCTAATCTTTTTTTTCTTTGCACCATTGTCACCAGGTGGAACTACCTGCACGGGCGCTGTTTCCGGGGGGGGGACCGAAGGTAGAGCGGCACCCCGGATGGCAGCCTCCGTGCCGGTAAACAACAGCCATGGGGTAACCGCTGGCGTACCAATTAGGCGGCTAATCAATGTTAAGTGGAGGCTGGTTTGGCCACTTCAATGATCAACCACCGATTGGGCAACGGTAGGGGAGTAGCACTTTAAAAGCTTGTGGTTTTGAGCTTCCAGGGTCGAGACCGGAGTAGCAGCCAGACGGAGAGGAACGACGCGGAGGGGAAACTGGTGACCGGCGGAGTGGAAACCGTCGACTGGTTGTGGAGGATACCTCACGGAGTGGAACCCGTAGACGAAGCCCCCCCTCTGCCCTTGGGGCGAGCTAAGTGTTGCTTCGTGCTTGCTACATTCCCCTAGCCGCTGCCCCATCACCGTATGTGCTTCTGTCGCTACCCCTGCCTGTGTGCGCGCTTCTAGCCCCATTGCCACCTGCCAACTGTTACAGACTGTGTTGTGCTTACCCCCATTCACCCCTGGCCTTTGGACTAGTGCTGTCTCTCTTCCCCTGTTCCAGCCAGCTCACCCGCGTTGCCTGACCTAATGAGTGCTGTGTTCACTTATCCACCCTATTTTACCTGGAGTGTTGTTGGATTGCCGTGTTCTCACTGTGTGCCACGTGTGGAGTGTGTTGAAATCTCTTCAGGTCACACGGGTAGCTGAGGAGACCCCACCTCCCACTTGGACCGTGGCTGGAGCTGACCTGAGCCTCTGACTACCCCTCAGATATCCTCCCTTCCCCTTGGACCCTCACACCCACACAAATATCCACTTTTAATTAATAAATAGTACTTTTCTTTGACTCTGTTGTCCCGCTTGTCTTGTTGGTGGTCGTGTTCCAACTCCTCAAGGTTGCTACAGTGCATTCCCACCAGCACTCTATGCTTGGCGACACCATTCTTTGCCATTTCAAGGGTTCGAAGCAGATCAATTAGCTGGCTAATGGCTACCTGACAAAAATGAAGAGTTTATTTCTCCACCTCACAACGACCCGTGTCGCTCCGCTTTATCCAATGAAAATTGATTGTTGATGTCGGCAGATTAAAATGGATATTTTATATTTTGAATTTTATTTTCAAAACTAATATCTGTTATAAGGTTTAATTTGAAATGACACAGTAAAATTATGTATTGTTAATTATTGTGTTAAAATATGCCAGCTCAAAATTGTATGCGAGCCATTTGCATCATCGAGAGAGCCATAATTGGCTTGTGAACCATTGGTTCCCGACCCCTGCCTTATAGCGATAGCCTATGTGCAACGCAGTTGCTTATCTTAAGGGTAAAGGGGGCATTTAGCAGCAACTTACATTAGTACATGTATTACAGTACATTTGTGGGGTTCGACATGTGGACAGTTGGAGGAGGGGGATCAAGGGGATTGAACCGCCGACCCCACAGTTACTGGATGACCCGCTCTGTCCACCCGCTCTACCCCGCATAATAGGCTCGCACCACATCCATTACCACCTTTACTTAGTGTGCGAGGAAGAGTGTTTGCCTGACTCATTCAATATATGGTATCCCACTGATTCCTTCTCCTTTGTTCGTGAAGTTTAATTATCCAACGTTCCATTATGTCTAAACTTATAGAAATAGTCAGAAAACGGTGTGGCTCCACTCTTACTTAGTTAATCCAAACACGGAGCTATCCTTAGTGCTACGTGTTTGCATACCTTTGCATTTTTTCTGAAAGGAACATGCATTTCCTTTGGCTCAACAAAATAACAACTCTCATATCTTGCAATGCTAACTAACTAAAACTAATAATAATGATTTTTATAAGAAATATCCAATCACTATAAAAAATGGGTGATTGATATCTGATCGGCTGATCACACGTTAAAAAGGTTGGTGATCGCGATCAGCCTAAAAAAACCCTGATTGGTGCATCCCTAGTAGTATGTGTTATATGATCTTCAACATAGCTATCTATGGCTGCTAAAATAAGATCTTGATTTTTTGTGCCTTTTCTGTGTGCTACTCTGATGGCACGACTAAGGGACACGATGGCGTGATGGTACACTAACGCCTGGGACATGATGGCGTGATGGTACACAAACGCCTGGGACATGATGGCGTGATGGTACACTAACGCCTGGGATGGTACACTAACGTACACTAACGCCTGGAACATACTCACACTGCGTGTGAGCGTGTTCTGCGTTACCTAACTGCTGCGACTCGCCTGCATGCGGTGTTCACACTGGCAGCGTCTCTGCTGCCTGCCAGCCCCCATCTGTGTGTGTGTGTGTGTGTGTGTGTGTGTGTGTGTGTGTGTGTGTGTGTGTGTGTGTGTGTGTGTGTGTGTGTGTGTGTGTGTGTGTGTTTCTCTGTTAATTCAGCTTTGTGTAGTTAACAGTGTGAGAGATCATGGTAGAAACAGAGAGAGAGAGAGAGAGAGAGAGAGAGAGAGAGAGAGAGAGAGAGAGAGAGAGAGAGAGAGAGAGAGAGAGAGAGAGAGAGAGAGAGAGAGAGAGAGAGAGAGAGAGAGAGATAAGAGATAAACAGTTAAGTAGAGAGTGGAGAGTGGAGAGAGAGGGTAGTGGTAAAGATAGCTACAGCCAGAATGTGGCGAAAGAGAGGTTAGCGGTAGAGAGAGCTAATTTTAGAATAGGGAGACAGGGCACTGGTGGTTGGTGGGTAAGTAGGTTAGAAGAGATTACAGATCACCTTCCAGAAGAAAAGTCCTTAAAACCAGGACCTCCTGCTTTCAACAGACAGACAGACGTGATGTGCATGAGTCCCACTGATCCAGAGATACAAGGTATGTTTTTTGTTTATGTGCCATGTGTGCCTGCATGTGTTTTTTGAGTTTCTTCTGTGTTACACCACAACCAGTATTCTACTGGTGGGCATTGAGCTGCCTAGTATAACCAACATTAATACAATACAGTAATACATTCACTTTTCCTTCCACTGCTCCAGGGTTATATTGGTTCCTAAAGCAGACAAAATATTAATGTAATGTTCTGAACCTCTATAACTCGCATTATATACAAGGAGCCTATTCTTATTTTTTACTCTATTTTTTACTGAGAGCATGTTGGTGATAGAAGGCTGCAGACAAGAGGCTGAACCAGAACGATCTAATCAGACAACAGTGTTCTTTCAGCAAGACACACACTTCTGGAAAAGTCAGAAAGGAATCAAGTGATTGGTAAAGTCTGGATTTGCTGTCTTTCTCAATAGATTCTTGTTTTTGAATCTTTCACTACGAGTGTTTGTGTTTAACAGAAGCATTTTGGAGGGACATGATATCCATGGGGGTGAGTGCTTCCGTGTGTCTCGGTGTACAGATTACTTGACCACCTTGAGACCAGCTATGGAGGACAGAGGTGAGACAAACACATACAGAAACACAAACCCACTCTGTAAGGAATAAACCACAATGGTGTGTCCTGTAAATGGAAATAATTGTATGACTTAAATCATCCAAGGCCTATGCTAGGCCTAGGCTTATGACGTGTTTATATATGTATATCTACAGTATATTTGTATACATACAGTATTTCTATTTACTCATGTATATACAGATATGTTGATCAGTGAATATAAATGTGCATCTACAGTATATAAAAAAATAAAAATAAAACTAATAATAACAATGAGGTCAGGTGAGATATTGACCAGTGTGGTGGAGGAGATACGTAGAGCTGTCACCAGGGATGTGAGTGGAGCCCAGCTGCTCCACACTCTGCTCAGGGCCCCATGGCTGCATGGCCTGCTAAAGGTAACACATCGGTTTCATTGTATGTCGCTTTATGGAATAGCATTGGTGCGAGTTGAAAAAATAAGATAAGTCCAGCATCAAATATATAAATGTAAGGGGTGGCAGTAGATCAGTGGGTAGAGCAGGTGGTCCACTAACCAGAGGGTTGGCAGTTAGATCCCCACCTCCAACTGTCCACATGTCGAACCCCACAAATTAACTGATTGTAAGTCACTTTGGACAAAAGGGTCTGCTAAATGCCCTTATTCTTCATGCCAGTGAATATATGTTGAAATTGCTTGAATTGAATTAAATAAACGTTAGATTGATTCAAATATGTTTTAATTGATGGAATAAATCTGTAAAGGTCTAATGTAACATTTTAAAATGGAAAATATATAAAAACGACTAGACCTCTGTCATATTGTTTATTGAGTTTTGTACTTACATTCCACTCAAAACTCAACATCCCTAACATAAATTAGAACAATGTTCAAACCAATAGAAATCCTGATTTTAATCATGATAATTGTTATTACTATTGTAGACTATTGTGTAGACATATTTACCAAACATACCTCTAAGGCAGGGGTGTCAAACTCACTCTCACCCCGGGCCACAGCAGCATTATGGTTGCCCTCAAAGGGCCGGTTGTAACTGTAAGACTCTATACATTTAACTACTCCCTAACATATTGTTAAGTAACTGTCTCTGCATTTGATTATTATTTATTCCAGTGTACAAATATTATACATGCATTTATATAAATGTAAAAAATTATGGAAGCACTGGATCCACTGCAGTCTAGCGGCAGGATTTTACAGATCACTGCATTGAAATGCATTGTGGGAGATGTAGTTGATGGTCGCTCTATGGTACAGTATATGCCTTTTAAGCTCTCGCGGGCCACATAAAATGATGTGGCGGGCCAGATTTGGCCCACGTGCCTTGAGTTTGACACATGTGCTCTAAGGAGTGCTGCTACAAAGATGCAAAAGCCGTCTATTTTGCAGGTATACACCGCTAGACACACGGGACTCATACCGGTGATCAAGTCTTTTATCTGTTGAATATTGATTTTCTTTATGACTTGTGGACGTCATGTTTACACGCCTACCCCCTCAATAATCGTCATTACATCATCATGCATGCTGATGTCATTTAGTGGTCCTGTCTAAATTAATTTCCTGTGGTATGTGTCTAGGTGTACGACTGTCTGCTGGAATTTAAGACTCTGGACCACAGACCCACTCTCCCCCATGCCGCTGGCCTTGCCTACCAAGTCAGTTATTTGACGTGTGTAACAGATGATGTTGTTTAATACAGATTGTAATCTGGTATGTATTACAGATGATCATCTGGTGTTAATTACAGATTATGGATGAGTTGAGAACGGTTCAGTGTGCTTCGGATGACATCAGAGAACTCTACAAGATCCTCCAATCACCACACATACAGGTAGGTTACAATCCAATTCAATTCAATTCATTTCAATTCAAAGCACTTTATTTGTCCCCAAGGGGCATATTCAATAATTCAAGGGACAAGGGACACAATCAACAACATAACCAGCACGCATACTATACGATCAACCAACACACAAATCCAGTCCTTCTCTCTACCTGTATGTCTTCCTTTCTCACTCTCTACCTCTGTCTACCTGTCTGTGTGCTGCAGGCCCTCCTGTCATCCCATGACTGCATAGCCCAGTCGGACTACGAGCCTGTTTTACCTCCTCTACCAGATGAGCTGCCAGGAGACCAGGACGCCATGAGGATAGTCTGCCTGGTGAAGAACGACCAGCCACTGGTGAGACAGGCAGCTATCCACAAGACAGCTGAGACTACAGTTAGTAGTCCCAGGCCAGCCTAGCCTTCAGTTAGCCTTCAGCTAATTTATGGATGAGCATAAAGTTGCCTAAAGTTAGCCTGAATTTAGTCTTCAGCTAGCCTCCATCGAGCATAGCTCCACAAATACTTTATCGATTAGTTGGTTAACCCTAACTCCCTGTTAGACTGGGCACGAAAGCATTGCGTCACATAGCCTTGCTTCAAGGTATAAGGAAACGCTCCCACACTAATCAATAAGACACTAAGCCCGTCTGATAGACAGCAAAATGCTAAAATAGATATATTCTATTTGTCTATTTTTACACACGTTGACTCGTCTTTGATGAATAAACAGTGTGTTTTCTATGTGTGTATTTCAATCAATTAAATAATTTATAGATTGGTAGTTATAGTCGCATATTACAAATAAAAAGTATCCTCTTGCCAAATTTGTTAATTCAAATCTTTACTAGTAGTATATATACAATATATAATAGTAGTGTAGGCATTCCTGAATACAATTGCATTGTAGTCAGCCTACAAGTGGTGTATCAGCCATGGAATAATAGACAATGAAATAACTAGTTTTAACAAAAATGAAATGTGTTTCTCCAACACCAACCCTGTGTCCCTCCGCAGACTATGCACCTCTTTTTTACCTCGCTTCTTCTTGCCAGTTTCAATTTTCACTATTTGGAGGACAATTGGTGCTGTCATTGACATTTGCCAGTTGAATTATTAAACATGTAGCCTACTGTATGCACTGGAATATTGTAGTTTCTGGCAGAGAACATAGCAGACATGTGCTCCTTTTTTCTCTTATTTAGGGATTTAATTCCTTAGTTTTTTCTCACCTCAAGGAGTCTGCAGGTTGGTCTTGACCAAGGGGTCTTTACTTTCCTCATCAGTGTTCATCTTGCACTCGTGATAAAACAACCTGTTGTGTTTGGTTCATCAAGAATGGAGAGGAGAGGAGTCTGGGAGAAAGAGGGCTGCTTCAAAGCCGTCTTTGCCACTTGGGTTTGGACTGCTTTGTTTGCGGTCACTGGGCATGGTGGGGTGAAGAGCTTAATACAGAAGAGGGCAAGGCCATCCTTAGGCTCCACCAAAAAGATGCAGAACCCTGGCCCTTCCTGCATCGCTCCTCCTCATGTGATCAGACCATTGCATTCTGGCAGAAAGGTTTCAACCTATCAACTTCGGTCTATAACTCCTCTCCCCACACTGGTAAAGAACTATTTGATTAGTCGGTCATTTATCAATTCATCCTTAATCCATGATGGTCTTCTGTAATCCATGCCTGGTCTGGCGATTTCAGGCTAATTTCCATCCTCCAATCTCTACATCCAGCTCCTCATCCGTCCATCTGGGATTTGGAAGGAACAACTAATTCATGTCTCCTCAACTCATCAGCTTATATCTGACCATTCAGGGATTTATATTTGTAATCTTTTTTTTAATGTGCAGTAATTATATATTTTCATTTTCTTTGTTCTTATTCTCCTTTTCTCATTGGCTTAATTTCATTAATTCTTGAAACTACTTCAATTAGCTGGTTCAACCATCTCTTCCCCATCTCTTGATTCCTCTCTCATCCCTCCGCTGGGTCTCCCCATCCTTTGGAGGCTCCCCCTTGGAGCCCCACCCCCTGAGTAGCAGTAACTATGACTACACCAATCCTCCACTACCCGTGGTCTCCTACAGCATCAGCCTCCCCACTTCCCTATTCCTGCAGCAAGCCAGGAACATCCCCACCCCTGGGAAAACACCCCCTATCCACACCCCTTCATCTAGCACCATCCACAATCACCTCACCAGAACACAGGATGCCAGCACCATCCTACTCCCAGATTCCGGGCACCATCGCGGGCAAGGTCATCATAACAAACACCCCCTGGCCCAGGTGGAGGTAGGGAAGGAGGAGGAAGAGATGCAGGAGGAGGAGGAAGAGGGGAAGACTCAAGCACTCAAGCTACTGGCCCAAGTGGTGGAGAAGCTGCAGAGGTCGAGGGTCACCAGGGGATCTTCCCCCAACACACCTGGCCGCTATCCACGTGGACACCACAACCCCCCAGCGCCACGCAGAGTCTCCTCCCTCTCCCATAAACCCCATCCCCACTCCTCCTCCTCCTCCTCCTCCTCGCGACAACACTAACAAAACTCTAAGCACACCAGAATAGTTGATCCTATCATTTAACCAAAGGATCACCATTTCTGTGTGGTGGTTGGGTCTCACAGACACACTGAAATTGTCTTTTTGGGTCCTGAAAATAAAAGTTTAAGAGCATCTACTGTGAGTTTTATGTGGATTTCATCTCTTCCTTGATCACAACATCAACATCATCTGCCTCTTTCCACGGTTAACATCAAGCAGATGTATTCTACAGTGCCTTGGTGATAGATATGAGCTGGGCATCACTTCCTAAAGGTACAGACTCTTCTAGTCCTCTACTTCTGTTCATCCAGCCATCTGTACATTTGTCCACTTGATGGTATCTCTGCCTATCTGTTTGTCATCCCCCCCCCCCCCCCCCCCCCCCCTCCCCACCCCCACCAGGGTGCTACTATAAAGAGGGATGAGGAGACAGGGGAGATATACATCGCACGAGTGATCCACGGAGGACTTGCTGATCGCAGCGGTGTGTGTGTGTGTGTGTGTGTGTGTGTGTGTATAAAGTGTGCATTAAGGTTGCGTATTGTGTCTATTGAGTGTCATATAAGTTAGTGTACTGTGTGTTTTGTGTAGGTCTTCTCCACACTGGTGACCTCCTCCTAGAGGTCAATGGTAACCCAGTTGAAGGTCTGGAGCCAGAGCAGGTCATCCAGATACTGGTACGTTCCCAACCTTCCCCAACGAGCTTCCCTTACGCCATGTCATCAGATGCAAAAAATAACAAACTTAATGATTTAATCATTTAACCTGAATAATTAATCTGATGTATGTGTGTGTGTGTGTGTGTGTGTGTGTGTGTGTGTGACACAGATTCATTCTCAGGGAACCATTCTGTTCAAAGTCATCCCAAACAAACTGCAGACCACCACCACAAACTCTTCTGTAAAAACCTGTCTCTTTGTCTATATCTGTCTCTCTCTTTGTATCTCCCTCCAGTGTTGCAAACTCCCATGAGACAAGTAAGCAACTGCAGCTTCAAAAGCAAGCCCGATCTTATCATAGCCTCTTATGGACTCATTGTAAACAGGCTCAATACAAAAGCCAAATGCACTGTATGTATTGTATTAGCTCTGATGGTTTATGTTGTATTTTAGCATATGCTGACAATTTGGAAAACCAAATCCAGTAAGGATTACTATTTACATTGCATTACATTACATAATATGTGTTTATTGGATTACTCACAAAGCGTGATGTTATCTGATTTCAATAAAAAAAAAAAAAAAAAGGAAAGTAGAAGTAGAAACTCAAAAAATCAAAAATAATTAATCAGAGTAGTAAATATTGTTTATTTAACAGTGGTACAAATTTCATAGCATTTCATTTCATTTTAACCACTAGAATAGATATATAATATAAATGCTTTCATTCTAAAATAAAAGGTGTATCTAAATGTAATTAGCAACCAATAATTAACATTTTGTCTGAGCAAGAATGGTGTACTTAAAACAACAAAGCATCACGATAAAACTATAACACTTCATTCAACTGTGTCAGAAAAATATATATTTTTTAGTTTTTCTGAAACAATTTACAATCTCCCGTCTTGCTCATTCTATGTCCTTTTCTTATATTGCCGACCTTGTAGATTTTTTCTCCAATCTCCAAAATCTGGGTCTTCTCTACCCTGTGGACAGCCAACTCTTTGTCAGAGTGGGTAGAGACAACATGATTTTTCTCCAGTATGGGGGAGGATGGATTGGTCAGCTGGAGGGCTACTTAAACTACAGTACTTGTATTATTCATGAGGCTGTGAGCAGAAAGTGGCAATTAATGCATAGGGGGAAAATAGTGACCATAAATACACAAAAGAAAGTGGCTTGTCAGACATTCTTAGCAAACATATTTTTAAATCAAGCCCAAAAAACTAAAACCTACAAAAGGTGATTTTTTTTTCAAGCACCTTCAAAAACAAAGCCCAAAGTTGCATATTATAAGTGGACTTGGCAACTCTGTCTCCCTCTCTCTCTCGTACATTGTGTCCTCACTCTGTTTTTCTATAGATCTGTTTCTGTCTCTCTCTGTCACCCTTTGCCACAATGCCACCCTCCCTTTCTGTCACCCATGGTGTCCTGCCTCTCTTGGTGTGTTTCCATTGGCATGTCTGGCCATGTCGAGTCATACCGTGTCACACATTTTCACTACTAGTTTAAACAACCCTCCTCCAAGCACGCTGTGGTGATGTTGATGGTGGAGCTTGATTCTTTATCATTTGTTCATTCATCTTACTTTTTAAGTCTGAAGGATAATGAAGGATTAGATAGAAGCATACTGCGGTGATTTTAGTTTGATGACATTCTCAAAATAGCTTGTTGAAATAGAACAGATTTCTGTAAGATTAGTGTTGGTCTTAAGACTGGACATTGAACAATATTTCACTCTATTGGATCGATGAATGTGCTTTTATCCTAATATCAAGGACATTGTGTGACACTCAGGGAAGTGTGAGTGAAACATTGTCCAACAACACTGATCTGAAATAAATTGTCTCTCAATAAGCTATTGAGATTAGAAAGCAAAAAAGGACTATATATAAGTATAAGAGGATATAAAATATAAGGGGAATATTGAACATCAAACTGAATCGTGGATGTTAATGTGTGTTCCATCTGTCTGAATCAACCAAAATATATGAAATATCTTTGAAAGTGGGAAGCCTGGTTGTAATGGAAATACAAATCCCAGTAGCGCTGGGCTGCCACATCAAGTCGAACTGTCAACCTATGCCAGTATAGTATAGTGGAAAAATGCCAACCCCCCCCCCACCTCCTGTCTGTCTGTCTGGCTGATTGCCGGACCCTGTTCCCCTGTCTCTCTCCTGCTGATGTGTTTCCTACGTCTATCACCTCAGGTCTTCATGCGGGCCATGGTGGACTACAGCCCCCAGCAGGACTGGTCCCTCCCCTGTCCTGACGTGGGCATGTCCTTCAGGAAGGGCCAGCTGCTGGAGGTGGTGGACCAGAGCGACGGGCAGTGGTGGCAGGCCAGGAGGCTGCCCATTACCACTTCCTGTGCGGGGCTCATCCCTTCAGCTAGCATGCTCAAGAGGTAGACTACAGGGCTAGCCGGCTATGCTAAATGCACTGTATGTACTGGACATATTTGGAGGTACAGTATATATTCTTGCTCTCTCTCTCTCTCTCTCTCTCTCTCTCTCTCTCTCTCTCTCTCTAGTAAACGGAGGGAACAGTGGTGGAGCCAGCCTCTTCCAATTGACACCTGCATCCGCCAAGGTAATTCTGCACGATAGAGACATAACCAATCAATAGACATATCAAATATCAATCATATCAATCTAATAGACATCATTAATAACTACTGGACACCATCAATTACTATTCATCACTACTAGACACTATGAATCACTAACAGACACTATCAATTTGCTACTACACAATTGATAGAACTATCTATCACTGATAGACACTATCAATCACTGTCATTCACTACTAGACATTACCAATCATGAGTAGACAGAGATGGGAGTAAGTCACACATTTGCAAGTCTCAAGCAAGTCTCAAGTCTTAACCGTCAAGTCTCAAGCAAGTCCCAAGTCATTTTTGTTAGAGTCGAGTCAAGTCAAGTCAAGTCATAGTTTAGGTCAAGCAAGTCACAAGTCAAGTCATAGAAATGTAATAAGCTGGAAGACAACCGTCTTAAAATTTTAAGAGACTGCAGCCTAAGTTTTATGTAGCCCTCCGTTGCACAAAAGGGCTAACAAATAGAGGAAGGGGATATAAGGCTAAATAATAATTATAAATACTCACTAGGACCAGCAGGATCAGAATTACTAGGAACGACTAATGCTCTGCTATGCGCGTCGTTGCTATGCGCGGAGTGATATGTGAAGCGGTCAGCAGCAGCGTTGGATGGGGACAGGTGTACCTTATCGTCTCATAAGGTACACCTATCAGCCAATCAGAATCAAGCATTGGGACTAACAGTTTTAGAATCCGAATTTAATAATTTTGGGAACACTGGCTGTGTCAGCAGCAGAACTATTATCACCTTCCATCTTTCAAACCACAGCCGCTCTACTGTAAGATGGGCGGGGGCGGGTGCATCACCTATTAGAGTGATTACTGGTTGCCAGGTTAGCCCACATGCAACAGGAAACATCCAATCGAAAATATTTTTTATTATTATTATTCACCAATTAACCAAGACAGCAATGAATTGTCGAGTCATTTCATGCAAGTCTAAGTCAAGTCTCAAGTCATGAGTAGCAAGTCCAAGTCAAGTCAAGTCTTTTCTCACTGTTGATCAAGCAAGTCACAAGTCCTCAATATGGCGACTTAAGTCTGACTCGAGTCAAGTCACTAGACTCGAGTCCCCCATCTCTGTGAGTAGATACTTTGAATCACTACTAGACACCATCAGTCACTACAGACAATCAATATATTATACTATCATTCGATGTAAAGATCAGTGGTTCCAAACCTCTCTGGGGCTAAGGCACACCATAATACCAAATTATAGAAATTCAAACCACACACAAACCACACGTATTATAAATACAGTATATTGTATCTGGTTCTCTTCACATGTTTGACCTCAGTGCTGCTGAGTTGCGTTCTGACTACTGTGTGTCTGTGCGTATATACAGCATATATGCAGTATATACTGAATTAATTGTACAGACTAATTATCTTGTGTTTTATGTGTATTTGGATGTTTGAGGATGTTTAGTGTGAAATCAGTTTTAATCTCTGTTTACAGTTGTTTCCAAGCCTGTCAATGAAAAAGCAGGTAAATAAGAGTTCAGTAATATCATTATGTTGTAGGTTCACTGGTTTGATGAAGAGTAACACCAAGTAACAATTGGCTTTTTCTTCACAGACGATGAACAACTAAATAATGGTAATGTATGGGTCTAAGTACAGTTTATTGACAAAATGCAAATAATGGAATAATTTAAGTTAATATGTAGAACAACATAATTTTACATGATTGATTGAGATGAAATTGAAAGGAATATTATAGGAATAATATACAGTATTTACAGATAATATTAATAGTAATGTAATAAGTTAACTAATTGAGTTCTTGCTCCTAAAAGGTTTGGGGATATTTACATTTATTCTACCTTCGTAATGTTCAGAAATAGGTTACCATGATTGTTTCTTTCTATACTGTAAGCTCTTTTATTTGCCTTTTGATACCCTACATAGATTCCTCATCATAAAGGTGAGGAATCTATGTAGTCTAGGTAGTCAGGTAAGGGGAGGATGGAGCCACACATGTGGATTAGGATGAGGGAAATCGTGTCAAGCTAAGGCTGCATCCATTGCAGACCTACATTATTAGTCAAAAGACACGCTCTGCATAGATTACTGAAATTTGGAACAGAAACATGAAACAGATTACAGAAGAAGGAAACATTGCTCGGACATCACATGGGTTGAGGAAGAAAACGCCAAACTGGAACAGAAAAAACAAGAAAAGAGTGAAAATCAAGGATTTCTTCAACTTTTGTCAAGAAAAGAGAGATGTCTGATAGAACTCAACCACAATATACAGAGACACTCAAAGCAAAGAAAGTTATCACAACAGCAGTTGTCCCTGGGACATAAAACAAGCAATGCTTGACAAACAAGCAATACCAACAAAAACTAAATGTCTCAGGAGATACATACATCAAGCCTTGCGTTTATTTCAAAGGAGAACAACATAGCCTCACAGTCTGCAGAAAACTCAAGAGCAAGCCACACAAATAATTACTTTTTGGTAAGCAAGGGTCTGTGTTTTGCATGTTTGAAACATGTACACATGAGCAGCAGCTGCAAAGTTAAATGCCAGGAATTATCTCGATTGCATTCACTCTCTTTTGCTAGAGAGTCACTGATGAACCAAGTTAGCATTACTGGATGCAATACAAGCAATTTGTTGCGTACAATGGGAAATGTATTCATCTCGAACACTTGCATTGATGCTGGATACTAAATTCTGGGAAATAGGATTCCTGGCTTCACCCATCAAAACCATTCCCTCATGAATATAATAGTGTGAAACTTTCCCGCTATTATATTCAATTTAAAATATTATTTGAAATTGGCCTATATCTAAAAAATATATAGACTCTTTACTTTCTTAAAACATGATTGCACCATGATCTATTAATTCACCACTGCTCAAAAAAATTAAGGGAACACATAATCATTACAATGTAACTCCAAGTCAATCACACTTCTGGGATATCAACCTGTCCAGTTAGGAAGCAACACTGAGAGTGAATCAATTTCACCTCCAGTTGTGCAAATGGAACAGACAACGGGTGAAAATGAGAGTCAATTTGCAAGACAACCCCTATAAAGGAATGATTCTGCAGGTGGTGGCCAAGACAATTTCCCTGTCCTCATCCTTTCTGGCAGATTTTTGATTACTTTTGCATTTTGCCAGTGTCCTCACCACTAGAGGTAGCATGAGGCGGTGTCTGCAACCCACAGAAGTTGCTCAGGTAGTGCAGCATATCCAGGATGGCATATCAATGCGCACTGTGGCAAGAAGGTTTGCTGTGTCTCGCAGCACAGTGTCAAGAGCATGGAGGAGATACCAGGAGACAGGCCAGTACACCAGGAGATGTGGAGGGGGCCTTAGGAGGACAACAACCCAGCAGCAGGACCGCTATCGTGTCCTATGTGCAGGAGGAAAAGGAGGAGCACTGCCAGAGCCCTACAAAACGACCTCCAGCAGTCCAAAAATGTGCATGTTTCTGCTCAATCTGAAATGTCTGAGAAACAGACTCCATGAGGATGGCATGAGGGCCCGACATCCACAAGTGGGGCCTGTGCTCACAGCCCCGCACCATGCAGCCTGATTGCCATTTGCCACAGAACACCTAGATTGGCAGATTCGCCAATCCATGACTGGGATGAGATCCTCAGACCCATTGTCAGACCATATGCTGGTGCAGTGGGCCTGGGGTTCCTTCTCATGCATGACAATGCTTGGTCTCATGTGGCTGGAGTGTGTCAGCAGTTCCTGCATGACGAAGGCATCGATGCTATGGACTGGCCTGCCCCTGCCCCAGACCTGAATCCAATTGAGCACATGTTGGACATCATAGCTCATTCCATCCACCAACACCACGTCACATCACAGATTGTCCAGGAGTTGACTGATGCCCTGATCCAGGTCTGGGAGGAGATCCCTCAGGAGAACATCTGTCATCTCATCAGGAGCATGGCCAGACATTGTAGGGAGTGCATACAGGCAAGTGGAGGCCACACACACTACTGAACCTTATTTTTTAATTGTTCTGAGGAATTCCCACCAAAGTTGGATCAGCCTGTGGTCTGATTTTTCCACCTTTTTTTTGGTCTGATTCTGAAGCCAGATATCCATGGGTTAATGATTTTGATTTCCACTGATCATTCTTACGTTATCATTCTTTGTTCTCCACACATTCAACTATGTAATGAATAAAGATTTTGAACTGGAATGCTTCATTCATCGAGATCTCGGATGTGTTGTCTAATTGTTCCCTTTATTTTTTTGAGCAGTGCATGTTGTAGGCTCTACCATCTACTTAGGCAAACAATGTCTGCCACCAGCTTTGCATGAAAATACTTCAGACAATTGCACATGCAAAATGAAGATGCAAAGAGTGTTCTCTGTGAATGACTGGTCAAATGTGCCGACAAAATTCCATGTGAAAAGCCTCCGAACTGTGCAAGAACACACTTTCCTGGGTGAAATACTGGCAGAAATGGCCACATATGACTGATTCAACAGTATGGCGAAATGGCCCTCTCTCAGATCAGCACTGAAGAAAGTGGCCATAATCTCCTGAAGAGTCCATCTCAAATCTTACACTAAGTGAGAGCCTTTGGTAATGGAGAAAAAGACACGCTGGTGAAAAAGTTACAAGATTTGGTAAAGTGTGGTGCACACTTTTGATGAGTACATATTTCTCAGAACAAAATATAGATGAGTGTGAATCGGCATGGTTTGAAGAAGACGTCAAACTCATGGTCAAGTTTCATGGAACCACGCCCACTGAGAGACTGAAAGATTTTGTCAACACTCTGCTGCAAAGGTTCAATTTCAACACGACCCACCACATTGTCTGCAGCACTACATAGGAACATGTGTGATGGTAATGTTCGGTAAACTGTTGCTGCTGATTAACAGCTATGTGGCTATATGGCTATCACAGATTTGCTCTACCGCACTAAGAAGCCATCTGTGCTTACCAAAGTGAGAGCAAAGACAATGGGGATGGTAATTGCATGGAGACTGCTGACAAGGAAGAAGCTTAGTATCAACTAATCATGGTGAGAGAAGAAATGTACAGTAGTGTGGAGCGGGTCAGAGCTGTGGCTGGTCCTGGATTGCCACACTTGAGTGATACTTTCTACTCGACATACAGTGAACAACACAGAGTCATCATCAGTCATACTCAGCTCAACTTTATAAAACTTAAAATGTTATTTTACTGTCCCATTCAATTTACGGAGGACTCCTTCCTAAACAGGAGCTTGCACACCTGTAAGTATACTTTATCAGTTGTGCAATTTTTCTGTTTGAAACAAACAAAGTAGCTACTACAGAGTTGGTTGCAGCTGAGCTGTACACCCAGGGTGAAAGCTACCTAAATTTATAGTGTTATTTTGTTTCAAAACATTCAGATTAATCAGCTTGCTGATTAACTTGCTACCTTACTTTATTGTGTCCAAATGGGTTTGCTTGGCCCACCTTTAACTATAACTAGAAATATGAGGATGCCTGTTTGATCACAAAATGTTTAAATGTGGAGTTGAATTTAGGATTATACTAGCTGTAAAATACACTATTGTTTACCATTATTAACAATGCTGAGCCACTATTTCATGCCCTTCACTTTATTATGTGGATGCCGTTCTCTATACCCAGAATAATACTTGATCCTGAGTTACACAGCTGGGGCTATATTTATGTGATACAAGGAGAATGCAATTTCCCTCAGGGATCATTAGTATTAGTATTTCTGTCTGTCTGTCTGTCTGTCTGATAGTGTGTGTGTGTGTGTGTGTGTGTGTGTGTGTGTGTGTGTGTGTGTGTGTGTGTGTGTGTGTGTGTGTGTGTTTGTGTGTGTGTGTGTGTGTGTGCGATAGATGTGTGTGATAAGTGTGATCAAGCTGTCTTCTAGGTTATGTTCCCCAAGTAAAACATATTTTGCAAATCTTATCAGTTCATCTTTGACCCATAGGGCTTTCTCACTCCAGTAGTACTGCCCACCAAAACATCATGTAAGCTTTAGGCCAGCAGATCTATAGCTGGGAAGCAAATCTGCCAGACAATGTTGTTAAGAACTGGAAAAAGTGGATCTCAGGTCTGCCACAGCTTGAGAATTTTTGAGCCGACAAAAAAAAGCTCAATCTACCCTGATGATGGCGAAGGCAAGGGTTGGCCCTAGAAGTCTCCACCCATACCAAGAATAGAACTGACCACATTTGATGGACAATCTTCTGAATATAACGCTTGAACTGGATTTTCATGACTTAATCTTTTGGACAGCTAGCACAGCTGTGCAAAAGTACTTGAACAGTGAAAGCACAAGATTCAAAACCTTTGTTGCCAATAGAATATCATATCCTGAAGCACTTTTAGACTTGCCTGTGGAGATATTTTAATACCCCCCTGAATCCCGCTGTTCATGTATGGAGAGGACAGACTGTCAAAGCATTCTTGACATACATTACGAAATACAAGACCAAATTTCTTGCTCTGCACACAAGACCAGCGGCCTAAGAATCCACAGCCTTGATTAAATCAACGACCCAGAGGTAAAAAGAATAGCTCAAGCGCCTGTCAGACAAGCACAAGAGGCCAGCTGTCGAACCACTACTCAGCATGGACAACAATAAAACTTATCTGCTTTCTGGAACTGAAAGATTTGCTCCATAAACTAAATTGATGGAGAAAGCCAAATGATTAAGTTCAAAAACAATTTTAAAGAAACAGATCTAATCTTTGAAGATTTGACCAAAGTAAAAACTGAAAGTACTGTCAGAAACAAAGATTTGCAGAAGACCTGACAATGTTAAAAGAATGCTGAAGTTTGCGTCAAGATGCACTGCCAGACGAATACAAGCTGCAAGCCATCTCGCCAAAGGATTTGCAGTTTGGAAGTTTTGTGCTGAGGCACATTCAGGAAGTTATAGTTCACACCAGAAGGAATAAAATGTTTGCTCAACTGCGTCAAAGTTTCTGGATCCTTGTAGAAAATGGAGCCATTAGAATCACCTGTAAAAAACTTACACAGAAACTGCTGGCAAGTAATGCATGGTGCATCTACCTAAATGCATGGTCCTACCTGATGATCCTCCATTTATAAGGGTTGGCAAAATAAATGAATGACTATATGAACCAAAATAAATTAATGCTACCGATGTGATAAGTCACATCACAAGTCACATATCCCCAGACACGTAACATGGTAGTTTTGTGTAAATATCTGAAGCAACTCAGATGTCAGGAATTAATTCATTCATTTGTTTATCTCAGCCATATTTCACTACTTTCCCTTGATTTAGCTGTGGCTAGTGCCAATTAGCTCTTTTTGTTCTTTGGGCAATTCAAAGCCCATAGCTTTGGTTTATATTGTTTTTTCAGTAACCAAAAATCAATTTATTTGCTCAAATGGTAACACTTTTTTGGTGCTGATAGCACATGAGAAAAGTTTGCCTTCAGGGCTTTCTGCCTTAAGGTAAAGGGGCTTTTAGCAGAAGCTTTTATCCAAAGCGACTTACAATCAGTACATTTGTGGGGTTCGACATGTGGACAGTTGGAGGAAGGGGATCAAGGGGAACTAACCGCCCTACTTTTAGTGGACGACCTGCTCTGTCCACCCACTCTACCCACTGAGCTTCTGCCTTACCCTAACCCTAAACATAAGTTTTGTTGCCTAAACCTAGCCAAGTAGTTACTTTAAAACTTAAAATATTACGTGACATGACATAACACAAAAGTCCTGTTTGACCCATTCATCCGCCACATGTTTATCCATACATGCATTTTCGCTCTTAATATCATGTCCCCTGAATTCTTTAAGCCTTTCTGGCAGAAAGGTCTAATGGCAAACTTCTCCAGTGTGACCAAACCAAAACTATAGTTTTGTTTTCTAAATCCGTCAGTCAGATCCTTTGTTCCAAAGCTTTTTCAAGCTTCTCCTCGAAGCACATTCCACTAATTAGCACCTGTCCACACTTCTCAATGCAAAGTAATAAAAGATGACATGAGGAAGACACTGAACCCCCAAAATGTATGACAACTGTACTGATTATTGGTCAGTTGCTTTGAACCAAAGTGTCTTCAAAATGCCCTAAATGTAAATCACATGACATTCCAAAGCCACCATATATCAATATGACCCATTATAATTTAGTGAATGCATAAATCAGTTACTAATGGTCAAATGATGATGTGGTATGGTGGTATGGTATGCAAATATTAGTTTAATCCCCTAATAATGTGTCATTAGCACCCGTCAAGTTGCTTTACTCATAGCCTCCATATGCAAATTATGTGATACAAATTATGTGATACATAATCTATTCAAGTGGAAATTCTTGACTGTGATTTATTATTATTTACTTTCTTTTGACAAAAATAACATGTGATTGGAGTTGAATTTAATTTAAAAAACGTAAACTGACGTATGACATTCAGTACTTTTGATCATTTTGAAATGGACAATTGTTTTGTACCAGTTGTTTCTTCGAAGTAAACGGGGCGGTAACGGCAGTAGCTCAGTGGGTAGAGCGGGTGGTTAGTGGTCGTCCACTAACCGTAGGGTTGGGGGTTCGATACCTGTGATCCCCACTTCCAAAACTGTCTGCATGTCGAAGTGTCCTTGAGCAAGACACTGAACCCTGAACCCCAACTTGCTCCCCGGGCGCTGATCTTATAGCAGCCTATGTACAATAGGATGGGTCAAATGCAGAGAATGAATTTCGTTCCCATGTCACATGGGAATGACAAATAAAGACCACAAGGTCCCAATAATTAAACAGTTCAAATTTACAGAATAGTCACATGGATTTTTTTATGTTGATTAGGATCATTAGAGCATCAAGCTCTGGCTACATCCATTGGGACATCCAGGTAGTATGTCTCCCCAGTCATATTAATTATAGGAGATAGTATTAGGTAATAGGATGTGGGGGGTTTTTATTCTGCACCTGAGAGGGTAAAGCTTCTCGGGCACATAGTATCTTTTCATATACAATGATAGTACTAACTTAGAGAAAAGGATCACAATGTTTGCATGGATTAATGGGATAAAACGCCCCCCCTTTCGATTTCGAGCTGAACAAGGGGGTTCACTTAGACTTTCGTGTGATATTGTTGCCACAGATGAAGCTGATTCTGATACAATTAATGGAATCTACCAGGGTAAGATTTGTTGGCTAGTTTCTAGGTTAATAATTAGTTAAGTGGTTAGCTATTTTGTTGGTAAGATAGTTAATTAGCTTAGCACATTTGTTTGTTTGTTGTTTGGAGTTCTGAGTATGCTCTTGGAAGTTCTGCAGTAGGATATTCTATAGATCGTTCTGCAATATAATAATCTCCAGTACTGTCTTTGAAGTACAATGTTCTGCAGTTTAATATTCTGTACATTGTGCTAAATAAGTACTGTATTAAGACTTCTTTGTGGGTGAGTGTAGCAGGTTTTCGGCGGAGCTTTCGTCTGTGGCGGAGGATGGCCTACAAGGGGTGTCGTCTCTCTTGCTACTCCTGCTCTCCCCACAGCACCTCCCTCTCCAACCCTTATGAGGAGGTGGTGCTCTACCAGCGCTCCCCCCAGGAAAACCACCGCCTCATTGTTCTTGTTGGTGAGACTGGTCACCACTGGTCTAAACTAGTCTATACTTGATTAAAGTAGTCCAGCTAACCCTTTGGTTTATATTATTATTATTATTATTATTATTATTATTATTATTATTATTATTATTATCATTATTATGTATACTGGTATCTTCTTGTTTCTAATATATCTACTGGTTTCTTGTGCTCTCTACTCTACTGGTCTGGCTGATGTCTGATTTGCGGTTCTGCAGGAACTTCAGGAGTTGGAGTGAATGAACTGAGGAAGAATCTCATCAGGATGAAGCCATCAATTTTCCAGGGTCCCATACCACGTGTGTACCTTGTTCACAATCCCACAATACCCCCCATTTTTACCGCACATATACTTTATTTATTACCCTGTGCATATTTATCCGATTTTGTTTGTGTTTGTGTGTAACCAGACACCACCCGACCAATGAGAGAAGGGGAACAGACAGGGCGAGAGTACCACTTTGTCACCAGAGAGCTGTTTGAGTACATGGTGTGCAACCACAGGTACACACGACATCATATCACATTGCATATTGGCTTGTGTTTTTTTTTTTTCATACCTGGATGTCTGTGTCTATTTGGTGAATGTGTACCTGTATCATTGTGTTCTGTATTTTGTATTTTAAATTGTGGACCTTAAAAAGAACTAGAAAGTATAATTCCACACATAATCATTACTCAGTCGGTAAAATATTATTTTGTAAAGTTGTAAGCAAGGGTTATACCAATATTTAAATCTGGAGCGACGGACCAAGTGAACAATTACCGGTCAATCAGCATCCTGCCTGCGCTATCTAAGATTTTGGAGAAGGCGGTTGCTACACAATTAACGAAACATCTCAAAAGCAACACATATCTACACCCATTGCAATTTGGATTCAGGGCAAAATTCTCAACAGAGAGCGCAAATTGTTTCCTCTTGGATCAAATTAAATCTTATATAGACAAAGGTAATTTGGTGGGGGCAGTGTACTTAGATCATAAAAAAAACATTTGACACTGTGAACCACAGCATATTAATATCTAAACTAGACAATCATAATTTTGCAGAAAAAAACACTGGCTTGGTTCAAATCATACCTTTTTTACCGTGAATAATGTGTTGCTATCAACAATGCCAAATCATCATTTTTAAAAACCAAAACTGGAATTCCACAGGGGTCGGTGTTAGGACCGATACTCTTCAGTATGTTTATTAATGACCTCCCTGATTCATGCCAAGGGGCTGACTTTCAAATGTACGCAGATTAGGGATGCAAACAATTAATCGATTATCGATTAATTATCGATAAGAAATTACTCGATTAAAATAAATTACTTGCAATTAATTGCGTTTTGAACCCGTAATTCCCCGCTAGTCCGTGTGAGGGCGCGCTTGACGCTAGACGTATTTGACGCACACGCGGGAACACAAGCGAAGCGACAACAACAAACTAACGAGAAGCGGTACACTGACAGGATGAAGAGGGCAAGACGGAGTGCAGTTTGGAGTCACTTTAAGTTAATTAATGACGACAAAGACGCCAAATGCACAATATGTGGAAGCATTTTAAGGTACAACAACTCCACAACTTCGCTGAATTACCACCTAAATAAGTCACATTCAGCCATGCTACAAGCAGCGAGTGGTTCCTCTCAGCCTACAATCACCACAGCGTTGGGACGGAGAGTATGTGACTCCACGAAAGCAGAGGGCATTACCCAGCGGATATGTGACATGGTTACCAAAGACATGCTGCCGATAAATGTCATTCAGTACGTTTACATGCAGCAAGAAATTCGAATTTCTAATCTTATAAGACATCGTTCTGACTTTTTAAGTGCATGTAACCACCTTAATCCGACCTACTTCGGACATCTCAAAATCGGATAACAACACCTGGATAATTCGTTCATAGTCGGACTTTTAACGGCATGTATACTCAGCAATCGGATCTGAATCGGATTTTGCATCCTGCGCATGCGCAGTGCCATTCTGCACATGTGCAGCGCCACATAGCGTCCAGAGTCAGACCATGCTCCGGCTGTTAATCCGATTCTCTGAACGGCATGTATACTCGGACAAGTGATCCGGTCTTACGCATGTCATTATCTGATCCGATCAGAAATTCGAATTTCTTGCTGCATGTAAACGTACTGACTGTCAAATAGAGCTACGACAATACAATCCTGGTCTACTAATGTTATTGTGATATTGTCACATTTCCCAGTTTAAGGGGGATTATAAATTCTGCTAATCGTCCACATGTGACACTGTATGTACTTTTCTGATATTGATGATTCTGATATTTTCTATTCAGAATATGTTAGATATTCTATCAAAATCTTATTCCCTGCCCTCAAGTGAGCCCAGAATAAATCTTTGATTAAGGAATATGATTTGCATTTTTCCTTTATATCATAAGGAAGATAGCATTTTATGTCATGTATACAGTAGGGAAATTCAGGTTCTCAGAAAAATTGCCGCTTATCAATTAATCGATCATCGATCGATAAGATGAAACAACTATCGATTAATGAATTACTCGGGACCTGAACATGCTCAGCTTTGATCATTATATAGCTTCATCCAACATCAACCTAATTCACAAGTGCCTGCATGAGCGGGCCCCTCAGGTTCTCTGTGACCTGGTCCAAGCGATGCAGGTTGTAGGGCGGTCCACTAGAAGCGCTGCTGCAGGGAACTGTAGGGTAGCTCACCGAAAAACCTCCTCTGGCCAGTCTTCATTCCTCATTAAGGGAGTTAATATATGGAACAGTTTACCCACTGAGCTCAAGGCAACTCATAGTCATGGGCCGTTCAGGAGCAAAATTAAGGAATTCCTAAAAGACAACCAGGTATGTAGCCATTTATAGGGCAATGTGGGTATTTTATGAGTGATTGTGTATGTGAGGGGGGGATTATGTATGCATATATGTAAGCATGCATGTATGTATGTATGGATGGATGTATGTATGTATGTGTGTGTGTGAGAGGGGGGACTATGTATGTATGTATGTATGTGTGTGTGTGTGTGTGTGTGTGTGTGTGTGTGTGTGTGTGTGTGTGTGTGCATGAATGTAATATGTACATGTATGTATCTACATTATGGTAGTTAAATTCTAGGTCCAGATTAAGGGAAAGGTAGGCTATTATGTGACGTGTTATTTAATATATTTATGGATGGATGGATGAATGGTTGACTGGAGGGATGAATGGATAGGATGCTATTGCTTATGTACATATGGATGGATGGTTGATTGGAGAGATGGATGAATGGATAGGATGTTTTTCTTAAACATGTTTTTTTGTAAGTTATTTTAAAGGCCCCTCTAGGGACGGGCATTGGAAATTAGCTGAGGCTATAAATGCTATGATGCTTTCTGTTGGATTGTTGTACAATTCACATGACTTGTATCTGTCCCTATCAAATAAACCATAAAAAAACAACAACAACAAGGTGTGGTGGAACACACGCTCTGCCCACTGAGCTATGCCGCCCAGGTGACAGCCAGAAAGCAATTAGTGGAGTCATTGAGCTAGGCTCAATGTTATCTCTGACAGTGTAACATTGAGCTCAGTGTAACATTGAGCTAGGCTCAACGTTATCTCTGACAGTGTAACATTGAGCTCAGTGTAACATTGAGCTAGGCTCAACGTTATCTCTAACAGTGTAACATTGAGCTAGGCTCAATGTTATCTCTTTTGCATTTTTAATTGCAAATATCTCAAAAAGTATAAAGTTGTGTTGAGTATAAAGTAATTGTTGAGTGAAGTAAGTATAAAGTTGAATGAAATCTTGAGGTTCAGTCGTTGAGCCTCCATTAATTACACAAATTTGGTGTGAAGAATAATATGATGAAAAGCGATATCTACATTGTGCCCCCTATGATGATTAAGATTAATGATCTTCCGTGTCCCTCGCCCGGACGTGGGTCACCGGGGCCCCCCCCTGAAGCCAGGCCTGGGGGCCCATGGGGCCCGGCCGGGCACAGCCCGAAGGAATGACATGGGACCCCCTTCCCTCCGGCTCACCACCAGCAGGAGGGGCCAAAGGGGTCGGGTGCAGCGCGAGCTGGGCGGCAGCTGAAGGCGGGGACCTTGGTGGTCCGATCCTCGGCTGCAGAAGCTAGCTGTAGGGACGTGGAACGTCACCTCTCTGGTGGGGAAGGAGCCTGAGCTGGTGCGCGAGGTTGAGAAGTTCCGGCTAGATATAGTCGGCCTCACCTCGACGAATAGCAAGGGCTCTGGAACCAGTCTTCTCGAAAGGGGTTGGACTCTCTTCCACTCTGGATTTGCCACTGGTGAGAGGCGCCGGGCAGGGGTGGCAATACTTATTGCCCCCTGGCTTGGTGCCTGTATGTTGGGGTTTACCCCGGTAGACGAGAGGGTAGCCTCCCTCTGCCTTCGGGTGGGGGGACGGATCCTGACTGTTGTTTGTGCCTATGGTCCAAAAAGCAGTTCAGAGTATCCACCCTTTCTGGACTCCCTGGAGGGGGTGCTGGAAAGTGCTCCCTCTGGGGATTCCATTGTTCTGCTGGGGGACTTCAACGCTCACGTTGGCAGCAACAGTGAGACCTGGAGGGGTGTGATTGGGAGTTAGCAGTTATTGGACTTCTGTGCTTGTCACAGATTGTCCATAACGAACACCATGTTCAAACATAAGGGTGTCCATATGTGCACTTGGCACCAGGACACCCTAGGCCGCAGTTTGATGATCGACTTTGTAGTCGTGTTGTCGGACTTGCGGCCGCATGTCTCGGACACTCGGGCGAAGAGAGGGGCGGAGCATCCAACTGATCACCACCTGGTGGTGAGTTGGCTGCGATGGTGGGGGAGGATGCCGGTCAGACCTGGCAGACCCAAACGTATTGTGATCTCTATTGTGATCGTCTGCTGGGAACGTCTGGCAGAGTCTCCTGTCACAGAGAGCTTCAACTCCCACCTCCGGGAGAGCTTTGACCATGTACCGGGGGAGGCGGGGGACATTGAGTCCGAGTGGGCCATGTTCCGTGCCTCCATTGTTAAGGCGGCCGACCAGAGCTGTGGCGGCAAGGTGGTCGGTGCCTGCCATGGCGGCAATTCCCGAACCCGCTGGTGGACACCGGCGGTGAGGGATGCCGTCAAACTGAAGGAGTCCTACAGGCCCTTTTTGGCCTGTGGGACTCCGGAGGCAGTAGGCAGGTACCGGCAGGCCAAGCGGAGCGCAGCTGTGGCGGTTGCTGACGCAAAAACCTGGACATGGGAGAAGTTTGGTGAGGCCATGGAGAACGACTTCCAGACGGCTTCCAAGAGGTTTTGGACCACCATCCGGCGTCTCAGGAGGGGGAAGCAGTGCATCGTCAACACTGTGTATGGTGGAGATGGTGCGCTGCTCACCTCGACTCGGGATGTTGTGGATGGTGGAAGGAGTACTTCGAAGACCTCCTCAACCCCACCGACACGCCTTCCGGTAAGAAAGCAGGGCCTCGGGTCTCGGGTGTGGGCTCTCCTATCTCTGGGGCTGAGGTTGCCGAGATGGTCAGGAAGCTCCTCGGTGGCAGGGCCCCAGGGGATGGATGAGGTCCGCCCGGAGTTCCTTAAGGCCCTGGATGTTGTGGGGCTGTCTTGGTTGACACGACTCTGCAGCATCGCGTGGACATCGGGGGCAGTGCCCCTGGATTGGCAGACTGGGGTGGTGGTCCCTCTTTTTAAGAAGGGGGACCGGAGGATGTGCTCCAACTACAGGGGGATCACACTCCTCAGCCTTCCTGGTAAGGTCTATTCGGGGGTACTGGAGAGGAGGGTCCGCCGGATAGTCGAACCTCGGATTCAGGAGGAGCAATGTGGTTTTCGTCCGGGCCGTGGAACAGTGGACCAGCTCTACACCCTCTGCAGGATCCTTGAGGGTGCATGGAAGTTTGCCCAACCAGTCCACATGTGCTTTGTGGACTTGGAGAAGGCATTCGACTGTGTCCCTCGGGGAGTCCTGTGGGGGGTTCTCTGGGAGTATGGGTCATCGGACCCCCTGATACGGGCTGTCCGTTCCCTGTATGACCGGTGTCCGAGCTTGGTCAGCATTGCGGGCAATAAGTCGGACTTGTTTCCAGTGAGGGTTGGACTCCGCCAGGGCTGTCCTTTGTCACCGATCCTGTTCATAATTTTTATGGACAGGATTTCTAGGCACAGCCAGGGCGTTGAGGGGGTCCGGTTTGGCGACCTCAGGATTGGGTCTCTGCTTTTTGCGGATGATTTGGTCCTGTTGGCTTCATCAGACCGTGACCTCCAACTCTCGCTGGACCGGTTCGCAGCTGAGTGCGAAGCGGCCGGGATGAGAATCACCACCTCCAAATCCGAGTCCATGGTCCTCAATCGGAAAAGGGTGGAGTGCACTCTCCGGGTCGGGGATGAGATCCTGCCCCAAGTGGAGGAGTTCAAGTACCTCGGGGTCTTGTTCACAAGTGAGGGGAGGTGCGGCGTCTGCAGTAATGCGGACTCTGCACGGATCCGTCGTGATGAAAAGGGAGCTGAGCCGAAAGGCAAAGCTCTCGATTTACCAGTCGATCTACGTCCCTGCCCTCACCTATGGTCATGAACTTTGGGTAATGACCGAAAGAACAAGATCGTGGGTACAAGCGGCCGAAATGAGCTTCCTCCGCAGGGCTCTCCCTTAGAGATAGGGTGAGAAGCTCGGCCATCCGGGAGGAGCTCGGAGTAGACCCGCTGCTCCTCCGCGTTGAGAGGAGCCAGATGAGGTGGCTCGGGCATCTAGTTAGGATGCCTCCCGGACACCTCCCTGGTGAGGTGTTCAGGGCACGTCCCACTGGTAGGAGACCCCGGGGAAGGCCCAGGACACGCTGGAGAGACTATACCTCTCGGCTGGCCTGGGAACGCCTCGGGATCCCCCAGGAAGAGCTGGACGAAGTAGCTGGGGAGAGGGAAGTCTGGGCTTCCCTGCTTAGGCTGCTGCCCCCGCGACCCGACCCCGGATAAGCGGCAGGAAAATGGATGGATGGATGGATGGACATTGTGCATTTCTATGCAAAATATTGAAAGTCTTGTGTGTGTTTTCCATTATGTGTGTTCCTCTGTGTGGTCGTGTGCGTTTCTCACGATGTGTTATTGTGTGTGTGTTTCTCCATATATATGCGCTTGTGTATGTTTATGTATATATGAGTATGTGTGTGTGTGTGCATGCATAGGTTCCTGGAGTATGGGCTCTGCAGGGGCCACCTGTACGGGACCAGTAGTGACTCCATCAGAGAGGTGCTGAAGATAGGCAGGATTTGCATTATCGATGCTGAGCCTCATGTAAGACCAACCCCTCTACTGTAGTTGGCACAGGAATTGCACCACACTCCTGCCTCCTAGTGGCCACCCCATACATCATACAACACAGAGATAAGGGATGAGAAACAGACAGGTTGCTGCCAATTAATTGAATATATTAATAACATATTTCTCTTTATGTTTCTGCATGTGTCAGAGTCTCCATGCGCTGCGCAGCAGGAAGTTGAAGCCCTTTGTGATCTTCATCCGACCGCCAGAGCGCGACGTCCTGAGACTGACCCGCTGCCATGCTCGCATCCTCACTTCCTGCTGCACCTGCAGACCCTACACCGTAACAATCACCAGCACGCACACACACTCTTACTGTCTTACTATCATCTCGCTCATCTTGTTTTATCCCCCCTCCCATCCTCTCCTCATCTCTCCTTTCCTCTCCTAATTCTCATCCTCTCCTGATGCAGGAAGAGGACTATGAGGAGATGGAAGAGGCGTCTGGGCTGATGGAGATTAAGTATCGTCAACTGTTCGACCGGACGGTGGAGAACGGAAGGTTGGAGGAGGCAACCACAGAGCTTCTCTCTGTCATCCAAGAGGCACAGGAGGAGGAGCAGTGGGTCCCTGCTCCCTGGAGTGTCCCAGAAGAATCCAGACGAGAGGAGCGGAGGGACAAAGGGATCCGGGAAAAGCGGAGAGGAGGCCTGACCTACACCATGGACTACACCAGTGATGTGTACTAGCAGGAATTCCTTAAGGCGGTTGTACACTGGACATGCTGTCAACAGTCTATACATTCTGAACCATAATTTTCTACGTGAGCACTCAAAACCCAAAAGCGCCAAGCCGATTCCAGCTCTGCTCTAAACCTTGGTGCACCATGCAGCGCCATCCAACACAACAAAATACAAATCTGAGGATTTGTGTCCTTCTGTTGTCCTCCTCTGTGGCATGTCTGATGTGTGACCAGCTTTAGTCTCGAAAGGATGCTGCATATCAGCTGTGGTCCCTCCTACTACACAAACCCACATTTCCAATCTCTTACTTCCTGTGAACTGTGTATGCCAGTTAATAGTCTCTGGAGCAACAAGAACTCTCTTTCCACTATCTGCACATTTAAAACATTCTGTTCCCAGACGTTCTCCCTCTTGAGATGAGAAGGCCTAGGAACCAGGTTCTCTCTATAAATGTTGCTCTGAAATTAATGGTTCCACATAGTGTCACTTACCACATGTCAAATGGACAAACCAATCATCACATTCTCTTGTTGAATACAACCATGTTGTGTGACTTTTAGTATTAATTTGAGTGTAATTTGAGTTTAGTATTGTTATGGACATGCCATTTCCAGTGTACCCTGACAAGATGCAGTGCGTGTAGCTTGCATATGCCTCTTTCACTGTATGCGTCTTATACTGGTGGACACTGAGAGCTGCCCAGTACAGTCTTCTAAATGTGGACATTATATATAAATACTATATATGAAGCACAAACATATGTGTGTGTGTGTCAATGTATATTTCCCCCCACCTCTTAGCCCCCTCTCTCTCTCCTTCTAATCTCATGGCAGATGTCATCTGTTCATCAGTTAAGAGAGAGAGGATGTATCCACCTTTCCTCAAACTCGACTTGACAGTTTTATGCGCACCCCTCCATCCTTCACCTCCAGACACCCCGTCTTTCCCGTGCCGCTTTCCCCTACATACACACACACACACACACACAGGCTAATCCCTGTAATAGGGCAGGTGTTGTAAAACAACGTTTCTTCTTACAACAGAGAAATGTTAGTCGCGGGTCTGGGTGTTGTTCCCACACCAGTGGCGTAGCCAGGATTTTTCAACAGTGTGGACTTTTGTAAATTAGTGTGGGCCACTATTTTTTTTAAAACATTTTTTATTATTATTCCTATATAAGCATTACCGCAATCGTCCCAAAACAGCATGTGATTTCATCACTGATCAGACGATAAATGGCAAACAATAATAGGCAACATTGATGTTTAGATTGTAGCCTACTTTATTCATCCCCGGGGGATTTAAGGCACAACATGCATGCATGTGATTTTAACATAAAACATAAATACTTGAGAACCATAGCCTATAGCTTGTGCTAAATATGAACGAAAACATACCCCAGGCTAAGGTTGTAGGCGATTGCGAGCGCTTTGTAGGCCTATGTTACAAAAAACAAAACAAAAAAAAACAATACATTGATTGTGAAGGTAGCCTACTAATCAAAATGACAAAACATAAGGGAACTTCTAACCAAGAAGGCTATTGAGTTCAACAAACAGGGATTTTCAATTCGGTGCGTGTGTGCTGAGTGTGATTGATTGTGAGCCTCCAGCGATTGTTGACACCTAATAGACGCACGCTGCAGCCGCCTACATAGCTTTACCCAATCAAAATGAAGCGCAGAATATTAAAAATGAACAAAAAATTTGAAAATGATTATACTTTATTGAAACTTAATTGATCTCACACAATTTTGTATGACATTATTATGGACTATTTTTTTCGTTCCTTGAATTTCAAGTAAATGCCGGGCACTTCTGATAGGGTGGGCCAGCTGCCAATCATAGTGGCACTGGCCCACATTGGCCCTCATGTGGCCATGCGCCTGTCCCACACGCTTCTTACAGATCTCTCTGATAACGGCAGAGAGTGCATCCTGCCTCATGACAATTCATTCTGTCCAGATCACACACGCTAATCCCTGTAATAGGGCAAGTGTTGTAAAACAACACTCAAAAGTGAGTGTTGTAAAACACTTGTGCTTACAACAGAGAAATGTTATCTGCGGGTCTTGGTGTTGTTCTCACACGTGATTCAGATTACAGAGCTATCTGTGTGTATTGTGTATTGGCAAAACGTGGGTGACCATTTTACACAGGGCAGGGGTAGAAGGGTACAGGAAAATAGTTTTTGCGCGGGATCAAAATGCCTCCCCCGCTCGCCCTGCATGAGGAATGGTCTTTAGAGCCCTATTATATTTTCTTGTATAAATACACTGCCATCCCGAGATGCCCTATGTTGGAGCAGAGCCAATACGCCCTACGCCTCAAACTCACCACGATGTCTAACGGTAAAAATACTACTCTTGTTGCTTCTTTTTGACAACATTTAAAAATATTAAACGAAAGAACGCATTTCAGCATTTACCACTTCCGCAGAAGTCCACTCAGCACCGGCATTTTCTGGTAAGCATCTACTATATTTGGCGTGTTTTTATTTTATTTTTTGGATTGTGTTTTTAATCAGAATTATCCATCTTTTAAAGTCATGCCAGAAGAGTTGGAAGGAATCAACTTTTCAGAATCGCAATTTGCTAAGACTTGTTTTTATTTAAAACTTACATTGCATCCATTTCTGTGTTATAACATTTTCAGCAAAACATACCGATGTTTAATCTAAATATATATACCCACAGATTTCACCGACGACAATAGTTTCACAGAGATACTAAGGGAAATCCAGACGGCTGAGCATTCGATGTTGCAGTCGTCAGTGGGCGCATCATCAGGGCGCCAGCACCACTGTACAAAGAACGGCGGCTGCGGTGCGGAACCCTGCCATCTCCCAAGGGGATAACGGCACTATCCGGCCGGAGGGTTCATCGAGCCGTCCCCGGGGAAAAAGTAAAAGGGATAACCGGGGGAGTGATTCGACGGTCCGTCCCCTTCGGCAAAAGCTAAAGGAAGAAGAAAGAGAGTGATGCGGCTCCCGGGTCAAAAGTGAGACGTCCCCGAAAAAATAACCCCAAGAACCAGCAGGGGTCACCTGAGCAAGGATCCGACGGGGCACGGGAGATATCAGGTAAACATGGGAGGAAGTTCACAATTTGCGCTACAGCGACCAAATGAAAATACAACTCATGTTACGGTCACGGGGGCGGTGACGATAATGACATAACATGATCTCATAGGCCCTTATTGTTCTACGACAGAGCTCTCAGGGGCAAATCGGAAATCTGCTGGTTGAGCAAGATTACCCACAAGGGACTGGGTTCAAATACTGTGCATACACACTTGTAAACACAGACGCTTTCATCGCTAACTGGATGGAGATTCAAATCTAGTCTTGGGTAACTTAAGTAAATTCTGAAACTGAAATTCTGTGTCTAACTAAAATGTTTTAAAAGATTAAAAAGTTTTTATTATCGGTGACGCTAACCCAATATTTTTTTTTGTTATACACAACAGGACCTCAGCTGCCTCCAGTATCAACACCCCAGGACCAGGATATAAGGATCCAGCCAGCACCTTGGGTAGATCCACCACCTCCTGTCGGGCTACAGGCGACACCCACAACGCCAGGGGTTGTGAGGACCCCGCCGAGAGTCCCCAGACGCCGAAAAACACGCCATGTCAGACCGAGGATTATCCGCAAACTCTTTGCGGATACTACCAGGCCTGCAGCATCACCAGGAGCGTTTGAGCTATCAAGAGACGCCCGAAAACTGGGTACGCTCCAGCTGGTTGCAGCCGTAATGCAGTCGGTTGTTTCAACGGCCACAGTCATTTGCGAACAAACGATGTCATGTTAATATATTGTATTGTTTGTATATTTGTGTGGCATTTTTTAAATTGAAAACATGAATAAAGAAACTGATTCCGAGTCTCATTCGACCCCAAGTACCTCTTGAAATTGAGTTCGCTGTAGAGCAATTACTTCACATTCCAACACCCTCCTCCTCTATCCATCATGTCCCTCTCGATTTGCAAATTGCTGTAGATCAATTAAGTCACATCCCAATATCTGACAATGCTGATGTGCAAACCAGCTCGTCCTCAGAGCCACAAGATCCTTTCCAAGCCTTAGAAAACGCATGCCAAAGATGAAATCAAAACAGTAACCATATCAGCTCTCACCCCACCATATGAACCTCAAAATGAGCCTCAATCTCTGTCTCAGCAGAGCGGTGGAGGGTTGCCGTAGGGACACACTCCTGCTGAAGAGGAGGAGGAGGAGGGGTTTGAAGAAGAGAAGAAGAAGAAGAAGAAGAAGAAGAAGAAGAAGTTGGAGGTGTTAGGTGAAAATGTGCGTGATTATGTTTCAATCATCAACAACGAGCAAGGCAGAAATATTCTACCGGCTTTTGAAGGTTTGCTCGATCGTATAGTACAGTCCAACAATAGCAGTGTAGAATTAATTGTTTAGATAGTACGGAACCCTAGGTGGGTGCTAAACGTAAATTGGAGAAAACTCTAGATTGTGAAATTCAAAAAAAAAAAAGACCCTAGTTTGGTGCTCAGTATGGTTGTTTTTCGTATGTGTGAGTATTGTGTTGGAGCAATGCAAAGCAAATTATGTCTTCAGTCGTCAGGAACTCATAAACTGCGGATTACAGCTCAATGGAGTTATTACTCAGGACTTCCATCGAACTAACAACATCCCCAAGGCTATAGCTAGACCACCGGGCTCGCCCTGGATTGTTGTCGGCTCTGTCAAACAGCGGAGGGAGAGGAAGCAGAAGCGGGGCTGCAGAGCTGGATTACTTGCCAGGCTACGAAAACGACCGCAGAAGCCACCGCTACCAAGCATATTTCTGTCCAACGCCAGGTCCTTCGTCAACAAAATGGACGAGATGGAACTGCTGCTGGCGAAAAACAACTTTATGCGAGACTGCTGTGTGCTAGTGATAACGGAAACCTGGCTTCACCCGGCTATTTCCGACGCTGCGGTACAGCTGGCGGGTCGCAAAACCCACCGACAGGACCGTAGCAAAGTATCCGGTAAGACAAGAGGAGGAGGACTGTGTGTATACGTGCACAACACCTGGGGTTCGAACAGCAGGATTATACACAGCCATTGCTCCCCCGACATCAAGGCTATGTCAGTCATGTGCAGACCGTTTTACCTACCGAGGGAACTGACTGTTGTGATTGTCAAGGTTGTATACATACCCCCAGATGCTAATGTTAGCTCAGCGCTAGCTCACCTGCACTCCACCATAAACAGACGGCTGCAGGCTCACCCTGATGGCATTCACGTCATAGCTGGAGGCTTTAACCAGGCATGCTTAGGGACTGTACTACCAGAATTCACCCAGTATGTGAAATGTGCCACCAGAGGCCAGAACACATTAGATCACGTTTATTCAAACATTAAGAAGGCATATAAAGTAGTTCCCTCCCCTCACCTAGGACTCTCAGACCATATTTCACTACTTCTTATCCCAGCATATAGACCCTGCAGGAAGAGAGATAGGCCTGTTGTAAAGACTATTAAAACCTGGCAGGAGGGGGCTCTAGCACAGCTACAAGACTGCTTTGAGCGCACCATGTGGGACATATTTGCACAACCAGACTTGGATGAATACACCAAAACTGTGCTGTTCTACATTATAGCTTGTGTGGACTCAGTCACTGTGAACAAGAAAGTCAGGATCTTTCCAAACCAGAAACCATGGATGAACAAGACCGTACAGACTCTTCTCAAAGCCTGTGATCCTGCATTCAGGTCTGGGGTTACAGCCAGGTACAGTTCAGCCAGAGCTGACATGAAAAGGGCCATCAGGGAGGCGAAACAGGACTACAGGAAGGAAATAGAGGACCACTTCACAGACAACGACCCAAGGCGAGCATGGCAGGGAATAAAGAGCATTACAAACTACAGGGGCAGCAACTCCATGCTCTCCAACACCGATGCCTCGCTAGCAGATGAACTGAACTGTTTCTATGCCCGCTTCGAGGTAAAGAGTCCAACATCGGGTGTGCTGCCTTCACCTGCTCCCGGCACCTACCCACTCACATTATAGGAGGATGAGGTGAGGAAGGTGCTTAGGTCCGTGATCATGGGGATGAAGGAAGGACAGGCAGACATCTGGGAGCCTGGATAGAGCTAACCAGTATAACCAGTTTTTCAACAGGTTTAGCTCACCTCCTGATACCCCTCCAACACCCCCATTCCCCCAGCACTCACACTGTCCCAAATGGTTCGACCCTCCACCCATCATTCTCCTGTACAACACCTCTCCATCTGCCCCCCTCTCCTTCCCCCCCACCCTCTCCTCCTCCACTGATGACATCGGCATCAACCCCCGCCCAATGGTGACTACAGGCCAGGTAAAGAGGCAGATGGAAAGACTGCATCAGCGAAATGATGGCATCTCACCCAGGATCCCGAAGACCTGTGCCAGCCAGCTGTCTCCTGTGCTGGGACATCTGTACAACCTGAGCCAGAGTCAGGAGAAAGTCCAGTTGCTGTGGAAGACCTCCTGCTTGGTCCCAGTACCCAAAAAGTCAAGAGGCCGTCCGACCCGGCAGACTACAGACCAGTTGCCCTAACATCGCATGTGATGAAGGTCCTGGAGATACTGGTCTTAGCCCAGCTGAGGCCAGAGGTGAGGACGTGTCTGGACCCTTTGCAATTTGCCTATCAGCCCCGTTTAGGAGTCGATGATGCTGTCATCCACCTGCTGCAACGAGCCCATATGCATGTGGATGGTGGGGGAGGCACTGTGAGGATCACATTCTTTGATTTCTCAAGTGCTTTCAACACCGTTCATCCTCTGATGGGTAAGAAGCTGCATGTGATGGGTGTTGACAACACTATGATCTCCTGGACTACTAACTACTTGACGGGCATGACACAGTTTGTCTGTCTCAGCATTGTACTGTCTGACGTAGTGGTCAGTGATACAGGAGCTCCACAGGGAACTGTGCTCTCTCCCTTCCTCTTCACCTCATACACCACTGACTTTCAGTACAACTCTGAGTCATGTCACCTGCAGAACTTTTCTGATGACTCAGCTGTTGTCGGGTGTATAAGAGGTGGAGAGGAGGATGGGTACAGGACACTAGTAGACAACTTTGTAGAGTGGTTTGAACAGAATCACCTGAGGCTGAATATTAACCAGAGAGAATATTAAGACCAGAGAGATGGTGATCAACTTCAGGAGGAAGAAGAGGTTGCCTTCACAGCCACTACAGATCAGGAGGGAGGTGGTGGAGGAGGTGCAGGACTATAAATACTTGGGAGTGGTGATCGGCAACAGACTGGACTGGAAATCTAACACAGAGGCTGTGTACAAGAAGGGGATGAGCAGACTCTATTTCCTGAGGAGGCTGAGATCTTTCAACGTGTGCAGCAAGATGTTGGAGATCTTCTACCAGTCTGTTGTTGCTAGCGCCATTTTCTTTGCTGCTGCTTGATGGGGCAGCAGCATCAGAGCCAGCGACACCAACAGACTTGCTAAAATCACCAAGAAGGCTGTCTCTGTAGTAGGTCTCAGGCTGGAGTCTTTTGAGTCTGTGGTGGAGAGGAGAACGCTGAAAAAACTGTTATCCATCATTGACAATGATCAGCACCCTCTCCATTACACAGTGGTCAGACAGCGGAGCACCTTCTCTCACAGGCTGCTCCAGCTCCGCTGTAGAAGGGACAGATATAGGCAATCTTTCCTGCCAAATGCCATCACACTGTACAATAACAGCTAACAACTCTAGTCATAACAACACAGTCTCCAAGCACCTTATATGCCATCCATCCATTATCGTAACCGCTTATCCTCTACGAGGGTCGCGGGGGGGCTGGAGCCAATCCCAGCTGCAACGGGCGAGAGGCGGGGTACACCCTGGACAGGTCGCCAGCCTATCACAGGGCTAACATATAGAGACATACAACCATTCACACTCACATACACACCTATGGTCAATTTAGAGACACCAATTAACCTAATCCCCAACCAGCATGTTTTTGGTCTGTGGGAGGAAGCCGGAGTACCCGGAGAGAACCCACGCAAGCACGGGGAGAACATGCAAACTCCACACAGAAAGGTCCCGGGTCCCAGGTGGATTCGAGCCCAGAACCCTCTTGCCGTGAGGCGACAGTGCTAACCACTGCACCACCGTGCCGCCTGCACCTTATATGTTTGTACATAATTTGTTCACTGCACCTTATATATATTTTTTAATATTTTTACTTTACTTTGCACTACAATTTATTGATACATTTTTATACATGTTTATATATTGCATTTTATTCTTTAATTCTTTGTGTTGTTACTGTTTGTAATGCTGCTGCTACACTACAATTTCCCAGCTTGGGATCAATAAAGTATATCTATCTATCTATCTATCTATCTATCTATCTATCTATCTATCTAAGATGGATGAACTGGAAGCGCTCGTCAGGACGAAGAGAGAGTACAGAGAGTCCAGTCTCATGTGTTTCATGGAAACATGGCTACTCAAGCAGATACCGGATTCCGACGCCACCATCCACATGGTCCATGCCGACAGAGACACCACCACGGGTGGCAAGAAGAAAGGTGGAGGTTAACAACAGGGGGTGTCACCCTGGGCATATCTCTGTGAAAGCAGCCCGGATATCGAGCTAATCGCCATCGGACTTCATCCATGTTATCTGCCACGGGAGTTTACAAGTGTAATCAGCATCACTGTTTACATTCCGCCATCTGGGAACGCAGATGCTGCATGTGACGTCATCCAGGGTGTGACCATGGCACTGCAGATGAAACACCCTGGAGCCTTCGTTATCATCACAGGTGACTTCAACCGCGTCTCTCTCTCATCCACCCCTCCAACATTCTGCCAGTTTGTCAAATGTACAAGGGAAAATAAAACTATTGATCTGCTGTGTGCAAAATAAGATGCATACAGCTCTACTGCCCTCACTTCCCTGGAAAGGTCAGACCACAGCCTCGTCCTGCTCTCCCCATCATACAAGCCTGTGGTTCAGCAGCTTCTGTGAGGACTGTGAGGAAATGGTCTCCCGAGGCCATGGAATCACTGCAGGGTGCCCTGGAAGCCACTGACTGGGAATACAATGGGTTCTGCATGGCAACACCATCCCCACTAAAGAGGTCCGCTGTTACCCAAACAACAAACCCTGGGTTATCAATAAGGATAAGGATAAGAAAACTTTAATGTCCCCAAGGGGCAATTGGTTTTGACAGCCAGCAGTACCAACAAACAAATATGCCATACAACATGCAAGATCCTACAAGACATACACATCAAAACATTTAAGACACATACAGAAACAAATAACATTTGAGACACATACAGAGACAAATAAATAAACAAGACAATGTAAGAATACATAGTAATATACAACTATTTGTTGATCAGGGAAATGGCAGTGGGAACAAATTAATTCTTAAACCTTTTTGTCCTACACCTTGGCATTGTGTACCTCCGCCCTGAGGGGAGGAGTCTAAACTCCCCAAACAGAGGGTGGCTGGGATCCGCAACAACCGAATAAGCTTTCGTGGTCGTTCTGGTGTCAAAAATATGGTGCAGGTCAGTAAAATTAGTGCCAGCAATCTTACTACATATTTTAACCATGCTCTCCAGTCTGTTTTTGTTCTTCATAGACAATGACCCAAACCAACTGATAAAATAAAAGGTTAAAACAGACTCAATAAAACAGGTGTAGAACATTCTCATAAAAGTAGGGTCAATGTTAAAGTGCCTCAGTTTTCTAAAAAAGTGCATACGCTGGTGGGCTTTGGAACATACTGTGTCGCATTGTGACACAAAATTCAATTTGCAGTCCATTTTTATCCCTAATTATTTGTACTCCTCAACCCTTTCAACAGACTGCCCATTTATGACTGCAGGGGGAAGAGGGGGCCACTGTTTCCTAAAATCAATTATCATTTGTTTTGTATTAGTCACATTTATGTTTTAAAAGGAGTCATTGCACCATGTGCTGAAATCACTCACTACTGGCCCATGGTCAATGTAATTGTCCTTAAGTAAAGAGACAATGACAAATTTCAGCACGTCTGCCCTCATGATGAGATTGACATTCATTAGTATATAAAACAAACAAAAGTGGAGAGTGGTCAAGAGTGGTTCCCCTCTTCAAAAAGGGGGACCGGAGGGTGTGCTCCAACTACAGGGGGATCACACTCCTCAGCCTCTCCGGTAAGGTCTATTCGGGGGTCCTGGAGAGGAGGGTCCATAGGATAGTCGAACCTCGGATTCAGGAGGAGCAATGTGGTTTTCGTCCCGGCCGTGAAACTATGGACCAGCTCTATACCCTTAGCGCGGTCCTCGAGGGTGCATGGGAGTTCGCCCAACCAGTCTACATGTGCTTTGTGGACCTGGAGAAGGCGTTCGACCGTGTCCCTCGGGGAGTCCTGTGGGGGGTGCTCCGGGAGTATGGGATACCGGGCCCGCTGATACGGGCCGTCGGGTCCCTGTACTCCCGGTGTCAGAGCTTGGTCCGCATTGCCGGCAGTAAGTCGAGCCTGTTTCCGGTGAGAGTTGGCCTCCGCCAGGGCTGCCCTTTGTCACCAATTCTGTTCATAACTTTTATGGACGGAATTTCTAGGCGCAGCCAGGGCGTTGAGGGGTTACGGTTCGGTGGCCTCTGGATTGGGTCACTGCTTTTTGCGGATGATCTGGTCCTGTTGGCTTCATCGGGCCGTGACCTTCAGCTCTCACTGGAGCGGTTCGCAGCTGGGATGAGGATGAAGCGGCTGGGATGAGGATCAGCACCTCCAAATCCGAGGCCATGGTTCTCAGCCGGAAAAGGGTGGGGAGGAGATCCTGCCTCAAGTGGAGGAGTTCAAGTATCTCTGGGTCTTGTTCACGAGTGAGGGGAGGATGGAGCGGGAGATCGACCGACGGATCGGTGCGGCGTCGGCAGTGATGCGGGCTCTGCACCGGTCCGTCGTGGTGAAGAAGGAGCTGAGCCGAAAGGCGAAGCTCTCGATTTACCGGTCGATCTACGTTCCTACCCTCACCTATGGCCACGAGCTGTGGGTAGTGACCAAAAGAACGAGATCGCGAACACAAGCGGCCAAAATGAGTTTCCTCCGCAGGGTGTCCGGGCTCTCCCTTAGAGATAGGGTGAGAAGCTCGGTCATCCGGGAGGAGCTCAGAGTAGAACCGCTGCTCCTCCGCGTCGAAAGGAGCCAGTTGCGGTGGCTCGGGCATCTAGTGAGGATGCCTCCTGGACGCCTCCCTGGGGAGGTGTTCCGGGCACGTCCCTCCTGGAGGAGGCCCCTGGGAAGACCCAGGACAGGCTGGAGGGACTATGTCTCTCTGCTGGCCTGGGAACGCCTCAGAATCCCCCCGGAAGAGCTGGACGAAGTGGTATGGAAGATATTAACCAAGTTAAAACTAGTACAATCATTGGGTTTCCATGTAAAGCATGAACTAACTGTGGAAGGAAACAGATGCCCACTCATAAATACCTCCCTGGGTTCAACCCAAGGTTCACCCCCTGATTCACCCCATGTTATCTTTAAGGTGCCTGCTTAAATGCTTAGAGGTGGTCAGAACAGACATGGGGTGGATGGGCTGACAATATGATATGTGGTGATGGGTTCCGGCAGTAAAAGAAGGAAGGGCCATTTCTGTATGGTATGGAATGTTTAAGGTGAAGACATCATGTTTGGAAAACAGGTCAAAAAGGGGCACACGTGGGATGTGCGGCAGTCACTTTGCAAACCGACTCAGGCGTTGTGTTGCTTCGCTGCAAGCGATAATAAAGTCTTGATCATTCAAACTGCGGCCTCCCAGAACCCTCTTACTTTTGTTAAGATATGTGCTTTAGCCACCACAGTGGCTGGGGAGAGGGAAGTCTGGGCTTCTCTCCTCAGGCTGCTGCCCCCGCGACCCGACCCCGGATAAGCGGAAGAAAATGGATGGATGGATGGCATTGCTTTTTTTTAAATTATAAAAATTGATTTAGTGATTGACTTGAATGTGTGTCCCCACACTTCTATAAGTTATGTATAATATCTTCCATGTTAACAAACCAGATAAAGTAAGCTAGATTTTGAAGTATCCCACCCCTCCCTTCAGGCCTCCCTCCAAAAAGACTCCCTCAAAACACATATCTTGTGACCTTTAGTTATAGGTCTGCTTAGCCTTTTGGAAGACTCCGGTCATGTGTAATAAGTTCACGGGCAGAGAATGATTGGATAGGCTTATTCCAGGACTCTGACAGCCACAGATACAGGATTTTTTTTTTTAATTATTATTATTGCTGGGGGTCATCAGGATTTAAAGACAATTTCAACAAATGTGACAAAAATAGTCTCAAATAAAATGTCACTTATCTTCATTGAAACCATGAAACCATGTAGCTTGCAAGCTGTTTAAATAATTGTTTTTGTGTAGTTATCTGAGTTGTTGTTGAGCTGTCTATGTGTACATTTATGTACCGGTAACTGTTTGATGATGATCTTTCAATAAAAACATAGATTTTATTTATAAGGATGATACATTTTGGGGATTTCCATACTTTCGTGTTGTGCCCAGAACTACTTTTCGCAAAAAAGAAAGTTAACCCAAACAAGTTTTAGTGTGATACGTAGTAGTATTAGTATGATACTGTATATAGCAAATCATCAGTAAAGTATGCAAAATAAGACCAAATAAGACCATATTTGGTCTTATTGTAAGTGGGGCGACAGGGCTAAGCATTTAACTTTGACTGCAAATTATACCATACCCTATGGGTGAAGTGGAACAAAACTTTTTGTAGACCTACCTACAGGAATGCATATGTCATTGTCAAATTTTAAAACCTTTGTGCAATCGGGTGAGGTAATAATAATAATAATAATAATGCATTTTATTTAAAAAAGCGCCTTTCATGTCACTCAAGGACACTGTACAGACAGAAAAAAAATATAATTAAATTAAAATCACATAGTGAGGTAGACAAGACAGTTAAAAAAGGACCATGGTAGAGAAAAATTGACATATAAGAGATAAAATAAATATAAATAAGGCAGATAAAACAAGAAGCAAGGAGGTTAAAGGGAGAAGGCTGTCCGGAAGAGGTGGGTTTTGAGGCGTGTTTTGAAGAGGGGGAGAGAGTCACAGTTCCGGAGGTCAGGTGGCAGGTTGTTCCAGAGTCGTGGAGCAGAGCGACTAAAGGCTCTGCCCCCCATTGTGCTGAGGCGGACAGGGGGCACAGAGAGGTGGATGGAGGAGGAGGATCTGAGGGAACGAGTGGGGATGGTGATGTGCAGGAGGTCGGACAGGTAGGGAGGGGCGAGGTTGTGGATGGCCATGAATGTGAAGAGGAGGAGTTTGTAGGTGATGCGGTGGGTTATAGGTGTAGGCGTTACCAATCTGGACTAATAATAAAAATAATTCCTAGAATTTCAATAGATATCCACAGATACCCTGTGAAACCCTAATAATAAACCCCAAGAATGACAATAGTTGGGCGCTTCTTGCAGCACCTAATAACAGATGTATCTGTTACTGTTGCTTACCAGCAAAAAGAGATCTGTCTGCAAAGAAACATAGATAGGCACAGATATCAAGTAGACCTACCCCCATCATTTACGATAACATATACAGTGATCATGGAGACTATAATCAGGTGAATAATCAGGTCTACCTTTTAAAAGTAAGGGTGGCAGGTTCATTACCATATTAGGTCATTTTGGGCTATAATTTGTCATGTTTTCCAGAGCCTGTAAGTGCTGCTCCTATGCCCAGTAAGGGAAAGGCATTATGCACAACAGGGAATTGGTTGCACCATATGCAAATATATGCAAGGAGGAGTTCGCATTAACAGGGGGCAAAGAGAAAAAATCTAGGTGGCAGTGCAGAGCAGAAAATTATGTGGGCACACATAGGGAGTTAATGAATGATGGGGGAGAGAATGATACATTTATTGATTTTGAGAAAATGACACGACAGGATACAACTTTGAAGGACCTTTATCAAGAAGCTGCACTCGCAGATAAGCAGTCGACCAGGTGAATATTTTCTGTAGTTACTGGGCTGCGTTAAAGAAAGGGAATGGAGGGCACAGAGTTGATCGTGCCAGTGCCAGAAATAAAGAGAAACTTACAACTTGGGTCAAGCCAAAACACAGGAACGCTTTACAAAAACTTTTTTTTGTGGCCAGGCCAGGCCTCGTCTACATATGTAATGTATTATTCTAAATCCTGTTCTCAAGGCAACATACTTTTAGAGACAATATAATGTCTGACAGAGCTCCTATGTTGCCACTGCCGTTAATAGATCCAGATAGTCCATTTAAAAGTATTGCCAAGGTTATTGTTGGCCCAGTAGAATGTAGCACACATAATAGACACACACAATAGGTAATTGTTTCATGTTGGTGATTATGTGACAAAATATCCAGAACCATGGCATTGACTTCTTTCACTGCAAAGCAGGTTTTTAGGGTGTTGGGTCAGTTTTTTTCTAGAGTGGAAAAGTGGGAAATGATAATTTCCCTAAGGAAATAAAAACTGGGTCTAATTTTCAATCTGAGCTTTTCAAGCATAGATACTGCTTTCAATGAATTTAAGGGGTTGCAAAACCCCCTTCCACCCTCAGACTGATGGCTTAGTAGAATGCCTCAATCAGACCCTGAATACAATGCTCCACCACTTTCTGACTGAAACAGGGAAAGACTGGGCTACTGTACTGTCGTTTGTTCTCTTTCTCTAAAAGGAAGTGCCACAGTCAACAGGGTTCTTCCCCTTCGACCTTGTACAGATGGACATTTTGAGGCCCGTTGGCTGTGCTGGGAGGAGCCAGTGGATGGAGTCATTCTGAGTGTGCATGAGTTCAGAGGCGGACAGTACTTGAGTACATTTACTTGAGTACTGTACTTAAGTACAGTTTTGAGGGATCTGTACTTTACTTGAGTATCTTGTTGGGGAAGTACTTATGACTTTTACTCAAGTACATTTGAAGGGCAAATATCATACTTTTAACTCCACTACATTTCTATCCATAACCATGAGTACCCAAGTACTTTTTCTAAAAAAGTAGTGCAGTGCGCTGTCACACACAGGAGGGCACGAATGGAGCCATGGGGGGTATTCCAGGTGCTTTACTCAATGGCACCTCATCAGCGTGATGAGTGAGATTCGAACCTGAAATCCTTAACCTGTACACCACGTGATGCCGCAGTCGGGAATGTGCCAACCCACGGCCCCACCTTGCCAGATTTTTTAAATTTTCTGAGCAAGTTAATGACAGTTTTCGTTTCAAGTGTTAACTTTGTTTGCCAGAAATGTACTCTTGTACTCTTGATACTTAAGTACTTTTAAAATCAAGTACTTCAGTACTTTTACTTAAGTACACATCTGACTGTAGTACTTTTACTTTTACTTGAGTAAAATTTAATAAGCCGTATCTGTACTTTTACTTGAGTAACGAACCTGTGTACTCTGTCCGGATGTGTTGGACCTGCTGGAGTCATTCACACTGCTCGGCGTGGAGAACACAATGGAGGTTCAGAAATTCCAGAAACACTAGAATAACAAGCACACACGGCAGAAAGCACTTCTGTTGCTTCCTTGTCCATTCCTGGACCTCAGTTCAGTGTTTAATACCCGGGACCCCTGGGCTTTAGCACCCGTCTGTGTAACTGGCTGCTTGACTTCCTCACCGAAAGACCAGTCAGTGTGGGTCGGACAGAACACCTCCCGTGTCATCACCTTCAGCACGGGCACGTGTCCTGAGCTCTCTGCTGTTCACCTTATTCTGCATTTCAACCTGCACCTTTATCGCTCATTTGCACTTCTGGTTAGAACGCCAACTGCATTTAATTGTCCCTGTACTTGTACTCTGCACAATGACAATAAAGTTGAATCTAAGCTAATCTAATAAGACTGCAGCCCCAGGGCTGCCGCTAACCACTGTGGGAAGTTTGCAGACAACACAACAGTGGTGGGTTCATTCTCCCTGCTGGCCTCTGGAAGGAGGTTCTGCAGCATTCGGTGCAGGACCACCAGGTTCTGTAATAGTTTTTTCCCCTTGGGTCATCAGGTTGCTGAACTCTGAAGCATTTTTGCACTACTGTTAACACCACAGGTCACTTTCCAGTACTGCACTTCAAGCTATTTCCAGCACTCTCATCTGAGGAATTGCATTAAACTCAGTCATAGGTAGACTACTTCCTGGATTACTGCCTGGCTAAAAAACCTCCAGCAGTTGTCTCGCTGAATATACCTTATCCAAATTTGCCCAACAACAGATGGCTGTGCGCAACTGTGTGCTTGACACCTATTGTTATTATTCCACCACACTCACTAGTTTGGCATGTTCCCCAGGCTCACTTTTCACAATAATTTCCACATTTATCCAGGACCATCTGAAACAGCCAAATCTAAAAAGAGGAACCAATCAGCCCAATTTCAAAACACCATATCTCAATAACAATTTGCCTCATACTCGCACATTTGGTATCAACTTATGTGGCATCTAAACTTTTCTAACCATGATGGTCACTCCACAAATTTTCCTGCAATTCTGTGTTTTTAAACCTGTATCAGATTCCCGATCTCCCAAATGTGCACGAACACCCCTTTGACAGGAAATCAGCATACCTCTTAAATAGGGATGTCCGATATTGACTTTTTGCCGATATCCGATAGCCGATATTGTCCAAATTCTTAATTTCCGATTCCGATATCAACCGATATGGTATACCGATATATACAGGCGTTTTTATTTTCGCCCAGACTCATTTTAGGTCCCATATCTCCTGTTGTGGAATTAACACATCATCTACTTTTATTGTGATGCCTCACTAGATTGCATTTCACAAATTAACACTGTCTATAAAAAATAAGGACACTATTTCAACTTATGGAAAAGTGCCATATTTATGCACAAGCACATTATCGGTGGTAAAACCTATAACGATATGAACCGATATTACAAAAATAGGCTAATATCGGACATCCCTACTCTTAAACCTAAATCCTATTCACATCAATTAAGGGAACCATGTCAAGAATCCACTCAAGATAGGAAAGCCAGAATATGAACCACATTGGTCTGATGAGGGCGCTATAACACTTAATACTTATCTTTAAGTACACTTTGTTTGTTCAATATATTTTAGTTAAGAGTTATCCTTATCTATACTGCTTGGGCATACTGCAAATCAAGTCAACATTTGAGCACAAACAAAGACATTATGATAGAGCAGGGTTACATTTTAATTTAATTTAGATCCAATACCGTCAAGTGGTTTGGATGGAAGAACAAAAGGTACGAAAACATAAATCTGTGATGCTCGGGTAGCGGTTATATAGGGCTAAGGGGGCAGACTATTTTTGTTTTTCGTTAAAATTGATTCTGGTAGATTTTTTTGGTTGTTTAACATGTGTTACAATTCAATATATATATATATATATATATATATATATATATATATATATATATATATATATATATATAATATTGAATTACTTTTATTTAATTCTTTCTGTTAAGAGATCATTCAATCATGAACATAAAGAAGTTAAGGACAGAATTCTTTTATTTGAAAAAACTGAAATAAATAATTTTAAGAAGACATAGATAACAGACATTTAAATACATTAAACAGAGAAACTTGGTTCCTGTAAAAGTCTACCAGTCCCATATCACTTTCACACCCCTTCATAAGCACATAACAAATACTCAAATGTAATAAACTTTAGTTCGAAGCACCATAGGAGTCAGCTTAACATTAGCCAAGTTAGCATTAGCCTGGCTAGCAGTAGCCACTAGGGGTGAAGATGGAGTAGCCTTCTCACTTCCTCACAGAGTGAGTCAGCATCCTCATCATCAGCATCCTGTCTCATGCCCTGTGATTGACACCTAACGTTAGCAATGTCACGGAGGTAAGACAGATTCACCTGCCTGGTCATTTGTCTTCATCTGTGTGTGTTCATTTAGTGTCCGTTTTGGAACAGTGCCTGTATCTGTTGTGATCTAAGCAGAAAAATATTGTGAGTATTTTCCCTGAGGTTTTGTGATGGATGGATGTAACCCCCTGCCTGGTTACCATGACAACCTGGCGCTAGGGTTAGCTGTGAGAGAGAGAGAGAGAGAGAGAGTGAGAGAGCGAGGGTGCGTTTCCATCAAAATGTATCACATATTTAAACCACATTTTCAGAAAATCTGAAAAAGAAAATGCAAATGTGTGCACATTTCCATCCACTACTAGGAGTTGGTTCCTCAAAATCGGGTTGTGGTTGGCACAACCCAAGCACCTATTCTCCAGTGCTAATATAGCTGCATAAGTCATGGGATAGTTACCATTGCAGAAGAGAGCAGAACAAGATTAAGTAATTACAATATTTTTACATAATAATTTATTCTAGCTGTTTCCATTGCACTTAAATTGCATTTAATTTGCTTTGATACACCAAATTTTCCAGCTCCCTCAAGTGTTGGATTTTTGAGGTTCAGCATTTCCACTTGAAAAAGTGCATACAACAGGTGTATGGAAACGCACCTTGAGAGTGAGAGAGAGAGAGAGACCCTCCTTTATGCTACCATCAGCTGGCGTTGCAGAGTATCATTGGAGAGCAGGTTGACCAGCAGCATCCAGACAGTGAGGGCCAGACTCGGACTCCCGGAGCACGGGTCTGAAATACAGCAGGTTTTCAACCTCTGAAAATCTTCCTTTGCCGTTTGTATTTGATTTGAGTTTCAGTATTTTGTAGTTGCATAATAAATGTACAAAATTACATCTTTCAATGTGGTTTTGAGTATAATCTGTTTGAAATGCCATAGCCATCTCTCACCAATCAGTGAGTGGAATATTTGTTCTGGTTGAGATTTGATTGGACCGTGAGGTGTGGGGAGGATTAACTGACCAATATGAGTGATGCGGGTTGAGTTGAAGGGCATGGCCTGTTCAGGGCAGAGGTCACAGTGGTCGGAGCAGGCAGGACAGATCAGCACACCATTGTAGATCCAGCTGCTCAGACGCAGACTCACACTGATCAGCTGACCTGGGCGCACGCATGGGAAGGAGTGCTCCTCCACATACACAGCTAGACCCTGGTTGGAGCACACCACCTACACACACACACAAACACACACGCTGTCATGTCAAACTAGACTTTTAGGGAAGAAAAAGCACTTTAAAAAGAAAACAACTAAAAGAGGTGGGAACGATTCACTTTGCAAACTGGACTGCAGACGGCGTGTTCAATCCGGGCAAATACCATGATGACGTCATGCGCGTGACGGCAGCAGAGACGGACAGTAACGGAGTACATTTACTTGAGTACAGTACTTAAGTACAATTTTGAGGGATCTGTACTTTACTCGAGTATCAATTTTTGGGAGTACACATGACTTTACTCAAGTACATTTGAGAGGCAAATATTGTACTCTTTACTCCGCTACATTTCTATCCATAACCGTGAGTACCCGTTACTTCTTCTAAAAAAAAAGGAAACAATAAAAATCTCGGAAACCCTCAATTTGTTGTTTCCCTCTCAAACATGATTGGATTGTACATGCCTCACTGATTGGGACAGCCTATCAGCAATCACCTTCATTTCAATTTTCTGAACAAGTTAATGATAGTTTTCGGTTCAAGTGTTTGCTGTGTGTACCAAAACAGAACTTCATCACCGCCTACAAAAATTCATCCTCCAACTTGCATGTCAAGGTGCGTACATTGAAATAAACTTCCTTACATTTCTAAGATAGATTCTAGCTACAGAAAAGTGCACTAAATGATTGGCTAGCTGTGATAATGCAGCTTTTTACATTCTCGGTTACGTTTGAGTAGTCGAAGCCACATGCATCCGCCAATTTGCCAGCTGTAGCTAGCCATTCAGATGGCTAACTTTGGCCTGACAATTAGCATAAGCTGAGGCAAGCTAATCGTGTTAACATAGATAAACTGAAGTCCTTTCAAATTCATATTTTGACATGCCCCTGACAAATAGAGAGCATACAATGTATCTTTTCTAGTCTGAGCTCGAGAACGAAACGTATTTTTTACCATACAAAAAATGTAAAAGCCTAATTAGTTCAGTCGTAGGCTATGCTAGTTGCAAACAGGGCATTTCAGCTCACTTATTTCACCAGAGCGAATCACTAGAGCCTACAGTTTAGTCTAAGGGGCTATTTGGCGCTTTTAAAAATAACAGTTCAGCTGGCCTGGACAGGATTACAATAGTCTCTGTTGAATTACAACCGAGTAGTGCTGTCATGTCCCGCACAACTGTGCGGCGCAAGATTGATTCAGCTACATCTAAAATGAAAGAACGTCTCAAGAACTAAATGAAAAATATACCATACATTGCCACCACTATTGATTGTTGGACGGCGAGGAGAAGGAGCTTTATAGGTGTAACAGACCACTGGCTCGATCTTTGTGGTTTTGAACGCCGTTCAGCTGCCCTTGCTTGCCGTCAACTAAGGGGCTCCTTGGCAGCTGTTTTGACCGACATTCATGCAGAGTATGAAATAAGTCTAAAGGTTTTTAGAACTACAACAGACAACGGGTCGAATTTCATCAAAGCGTTCCGTGTCTTTGGTCAGCAGGAAGAAAATAACAATGAGTTAGTTGCAGAAGGTACAATCGAAGAAAGAGTAGGAGAAGATTGTGATGCATCTGATGGTGAAGAGGAGGTGGAATTCATGGATGTGGAAGCCATTCTGGAGGAAGATGATGGGCTTCAGTATCAGCTGCCGAAACATCATCGGTGTACATGCCACTTACTAAATTTAGTTTCCACAGTCGATGTTGATCAGGCTAATAAGACAGAAGCTTACAAGAAATTGTCCAGATCAGCCTTTCTTTTAAGTGGCAGGAACTCTGGAATAAAGCATCAAGGTCTCCTCAAAATGCAGAGCTTATAGAGGAACACTGTAAACTTCACTTGGTACAGCCTAATTCAACTCTATGAAGCTCCTCTTTCATGGCCGTGGAACGTGTGGTCAGAATCATTAGAGATCAAGGAGAGGGGTCTGTGAGAACGGTCTGTGCTGCACTCAATGTTCCAATGTAAGTAGCTTATGTTAATGTATAATTGTGTTCTTATTTTGTTGGAGTAATGCTTACCACATAAACAAATAAATAAATGTCCAGCATTGAACAGTGGTTCTGTATACATTTTGTTGAAATATGTGTTTGTTTATTTTCTTCTGTTTCTCTAGGTACAGTCCGGCTGACATAGCCTTTTTAGGGGAATATGTCACCACCATGAGTCCAGTTGCATGCTCCTTGAACATACTACAAGGAGAAGTCAACGTTCAGATGGGCTGGCTGCTCCCGACAATCACCACCCTCACAACCAAGCTTGAAAAGTCCACGTCTCTTCCGTCTTTCCGGATAAGTTTGTAAAAGTCCTCTTAGTGGGGTAATTTACGAGATATTCACAGTGTACCGGGGCACTCCAATACTAAGCCATTCAGCTTATACCCCTAAACTTGATAAATATTGACCGTCGCTAAAAATGCATCTGAGGGGGTATTTGGCTGGATTATTGGTGGAAATTACCTCAGGGTGAATTTTACTCTTAACCATCACTTTAATATGACCACTATTGGCGTCCGAGGTATAAATGCTCAGAAATCAAGCATGTTTCATTTTAATAAATTGTAAGCTTCAGAAACCATCAAACACATATAGGCCTATTTAGGAAAAGTCACGGACTGAGAGACTTGTAGTTTTAATGTAAACAAAGTTATTTACAAAAGAAAAACCCAAGACGGTCTGTGAGACCATCTTGGCCGTTCTAGTGTACTATGAGAAACAAGGCAAAACAATTTTAGGCGTTTTTTTGTGCAAATTCGCGGTCTGTCAATACTGGGCCACTTGTCCAGCACAGCTTCCGGTGGTGTTTGATGTCAAATTAACCAACGCTAATTAGCAACGTTTAGTCACTTGGATGAAACGTGATTCCGGAGCAACACCAAGTGGAAGGAAAATATACTGTCACCCAGCCCCAGTCATGTCTTTCTCAAAACCTGCCGTGAAGAGGAAGGTTGGCGACGAGCACACACAATTTCAGGAAAAGTGGGAGACGGAATATTTTTTTGTTGAGCACAGGGGCAATCCGACGTGTCTTATATACACAGAGAAAGTTGCGGTGCACAAGGAATATAACATCAGGCGTCGTTACACAACTAGACATGATGAGGAGTATACAAAATACCAGGGAGATGAGAGAGAGAACCGGGTCGCCAATCTTAAAACATGTCTAATGAGGCGACAAGATTTCTTCAAGAAAGCAACCAAAGAGAATGATGCAGCAGTTGAAGCTAGCTACGTGGTGAGTGAGATGATTGCTAAGGCGGGTAAGCCATTCAAAGAAGGCGAGTTCATCAAAAAGTGCATGTTACAAGTATAGTCTGTCCAGAAAAGAAGGGTCAGTTTGGCAACATCAGCCTTTCAGCCAACACAGTGGCAGAGTGCATTTCTGACCTGTCAGGTAATATATATGAACAGCTGCGTGAGGAAGCCAAACGTTTCTGTGCGATCTCAGTCACTCTGGATGAGAGCACAGACATCACTGACACTGCGCAGCTCGCCATTTATGTCCGTGGGGTTAACGACAATTTTGAAGTAATGGAGGAGTTGCTCACAGTGATTCCTATGCATGGCCAGACCACCGCTCAGGAGATATTCCGCCAGCTGTGTGATGCCATTGTGGATGCCGGTTTGCCATTGAAGAGGTTTGCTGGAATAACAACCGACGGAGCGCCATCAATGACAGGGAGGAGAAATGGACTGGTGGCACAAGTTCAAAGAAAACTGGAAGAGGAGGGTGTGGAGGAGGCCATTGCTCTGCACTGCATTATCCATCAGCAGGCCCTTTGCAGTAAATGCCTGAAGTTTGACAATGTGATGTCTGTTGTTGTGAAATGCATCAACCATATCAGATCAAGAGGCTTAAAGCACCGGGAGTTCCGTGCCTTTTTGGAGGAAATAGAGTCAGCATATGAGGATGTGCTCTACTTCACCAAGGTACGTTGGCTCAGCAGGGGAAACATCTTGAAGAGGTTTGTTGAGTTGAGAGCAGAAGTGAAAGCCTTGATGGAAAAGGATGGGATGGCTGTTCCTGTGCTAAGTGATACCAAATGGCTCATGGACTTAGCTTTTCTTGTTGACATCACCCAGGAGCTGAATGTACTGAACAAGAAGTTACAAGGCCCGGGGGAGCTTGTCACTGCTGCCTATGACAACGTGAGAGCATTCTCCACAAAACTTGCGTTATGGAAAGCTCAGCTCTCTCAGACAAACCTCTGCCATTACCCTGCATGCAAGGCAGTCATGGATGCGGGCACACCATTCAGTGGTGAGAAGTATGCTGATGCCATTGTGAAGCTACAGGAGGAATTTGATCACAGGTTTGCAGACTTCAAGACACACAGAGCCACCTTTCAAATTTTTGCTGACCCCTTCTCCTTCGATGTGCAAGATGCCCCTCCTGTGCTTCAAATTGAGCTCATTGACCTGCAGTGCAATTCTGAACTCAAAGCCAAGTTCAGGGAGGTGAGTGGAAAAGCAGACAAGCTTGGATAATTTTTGAGAGAATTGCCCCACACCTTCCCTGAGCTTTTCCAGGATATTCAGGCGGACCATGTGCCTTTTTGGGAGCACATATCTGTGTGAAAAGCTCTTCTCCACCATGCATCATGTTCATGCATCATGGCGCCCCCCGAGGCAGACGTGTTTGCTCGCTCCGCACCTGGATACGCTGTTTTTCGCTTTTTACTCTTTTTTTCTTGTGTGTTTTCCCTGGCTCTTAAGTGCTGTGCACTGCGGACATATAGCAGGCAAGCACTCTTGGACATTGCTTTACACAATACTGCTTTTACTGGACATATCCCGCCGGAACTACAACTCATTGTTCGGCCCCACAGTTACCGCGGCCCGCCCCTGGAAGGTCCCGAAACACCGGCCTCGAGTGAGTGCGCTGACCCAAGGAGAGCGCTGAGGAGGCGGCGTCGTAAGCGAGGCAAGAGAGGTGGGCTCCATGCTAGGCCAAAGGCACGTCCGAGCAGACCACCGCTCCCCAGCCTTTTGCTCGCTAACGTGCGGTCTCTGGAGAACAAACTGGATGAGCTACGAGCTACGATAACATCACAAAGAGAGACTAGAGAGGGCTGCGCTCTTTTCTTCTCCGAAACCTGGCTCTTAGAAAACGTCCCGGACTCCGCTGTTCACCTGGAGACCCACTCATTGTACCGGGGGGACCGGACCGCTGCCTACGGTAAGACAACGGGGGGAGGCGTGTGTGTTTATGTCAACAACGCGTGGTGTAGGGATGTACGGACTGTGCACAAGCACTGCTCACCAGACCTGGAGTTTTTACTGTTGCGATGCCGTCCCTTTTATCCCAAGGGAATTCGCGTGTGTGTTTTTGGCTGCTGTTTACATCCATCCACGCGCTAACTACACCGCGGCGCTCAGTAAACTCTATGACGTCATCAGCGTGCTGGAGACCGCTCATCCTGATGCTGTTGTTATCGTTGCTGGTGACTTCAACCAGTGCAACTTACGGTCTGTACTCCCTAAATACTTCCAACACGTGGACATACCCACCCGGGGAAAAAACACCTTGGACCACGTTTACAGCAACGTACGTGGTGCACTCCGAGCCGCCCCCCGCCCCCCCCCTTCGGAGACTCGGACCACATCTCTCTGTTTCTGTACCCGGCCTACAGACAAAGACTCAAGCAGTCGAACCCTGTCACCAGACAGGTTAAACTATGGACACCAAAGGCTGAGAGCACTCTACAGGACTGTTTCGCCACGACGGACTGGGATGTTTTTAGAGCTGCAGCCATGCGAGGGGACTCCTCCATCAGCGTAGAGGACTACGCTGAGTATGTGACTGGGTATATTAGCACTTGTGTTGAGAACATTATACCCACCACACAAGTGAGGAGGTTCCCCAACCAGAAGCCCTGGGTAAACAGAGAGGTGCTGCATTTGTTACGTGCTCGCTCTGTTGCATTTAGGTCTGGCAACGAAGTGGAGTACAGAGCTATGCAGTACAGACTGAATAAGGCCATAAGGGCGGCCAAAAGACAGCACAGAGAGAAGACGGAGGACTTCTACTCTAATGCTGACCCCAGGAGAATGTGGCAATGTCTGGACCACATCACAGACTTCAGGACCAGCTCTAAAACCTCCACCATCAGCCCTTCAGACAGCCTGCCAGACGACCTCAACGCCTTCTACACCCGCTTCGAGAGCCCCACCCCCACTACCTCTGTGGAATACACACACACCCCGGCCACTCCTCCCCCCCGCCAGTCGTCACATCAGCCCAGGTACACAAAGCCCTGAGGAGCGTCCGCCCCCGGAAAGCAGCTGGGCCGGACAACATACCAGGACGCGCCCTCAGAGCTTGTGCTAACGAGCTGGCTGATGTCCTCACCTCTATCTTCAACCTCTCCCTCAGTAAATGCATCGTCCCAAGATGCTACAAGACCACGACCGTCGTCCCCGTCCCCAAGAAGAACCCCCCATCCTGCCTGAATGACTTCCGGCCAGTAGCACTCACTCCAATCATCATGAAGTGCTTCGAGAGAGTGATACTGGCCCACATTCACAACAGCATCTCGGACACCATCGACCCCCTGCAGTACGCCTACAAGCACAACCGGTCCACCTCCGACGCCATCGCTGCCGCCCTCCATGTCTCCCTTTCCCACCTGGAAAATAAAGACTCCTACATCAGGATGCTCTTTATCGACTACAGCTCCGCCTTCAACACCATCGTCCCCCACAAACTCACCCATAAACTGTCTGCTCTAGGACTCCACCCCTCCCTCTGCGACTGGCTCATGGACTTCCTGACTGGCAGACCACAGTCTGTCAGGATTGGGAAAAGGACTTCAGCCACTATAACCACCAACATCGGGACCCCGCAGGGCTGTGTCCTCAGCCCCATCCTCTACACCCTGTTCACCCACAACTGCGTCGCTTCCCACCCTGACAACACCATCATTAAGTTCGCCGACGACACCGCCGTGATTGGACGCATCACTGGCGGAGACGAGGCGGACTACAGGAGGGAGGTGGACAGTCTGGTGACGTGGTGTGGAAACAACAACCTCACCCTCAACACTGACAAGACCAAAGAGATGATTGTGGACATGAGGAAGGAGAGGAGGCCTCATCAGCCACTGTTCCTCCGAGGTCTTGAGGTTGAGAGGGTGAGCAACTTCAAATACCTAGGGGTCCACATCAGTGATGACCTCACCTGGACATTCAATACCACACAGGTGGTGAAGAAGGCTCAGCAGCGGCTGTACTTCCTGAGGAGGCTGAGGAAATTTGGGATGGCGCCCAAGATCCTCAGCAACTTCTACAGCTACATCATTGAGTCTGTCTTGACCACCTGCATCACCGTGTGGTATGGCAGCTCAACTGTGTGGGACCGCAAACGCCTGCAGAGAGTGGTAAAGACTGCGTCTAAGATCACCAGGACACCACAGCCCTCTCTGCAGAGCATCTACCACCGCAGAGTCCACAGGAGAGCTGCCTTCATCATCAAAGACCCCACTCACCCCCAGCACGGACTCTTCACACTCCTGCCCTCTGGCCGGAGATTCAGGAGTGTGAGATGCAGAACCACCAGGTTTAAGAACTCCTTCTTCCCCACGGCCGTCAGACTGTTGAACAGCTGAACCCCCTTAAGGACAGAGCGCCCCCCCCCCCACGGACATGCTCACTGGCCACTTTACCATGTTTGCACAATGTTTAATTGCACAATAATGTTTAATGTTTACAGCTGCTGATGCACAATGCACATTTACAATTTCATTTAATTTCATTCACATCGTCTACATTTTTTATTTCTATTTTATTTTGTTTTATTTTCTTATTATATATATATATATTATAATTTTTTTTTTATTTGTACAGTTATTATATTCTATTTAGATTTTATACATTATTTATATATACTCTTTCGGCATCCAGTGTGGGCAGCAAAGTAAGCATTTCATTGTTCAGGGAAACGTGTTTCTTTACTGCACACATGACAATAAAAGCTTTGAATCTTTTGAATCTTTGAACTTTACTAAGTCAAAGTACAGGTCCAAAATTACTGATGAGCATCTTCAAGCCATACTGAGGGTCTCAACTGCTTCCTCCCTCAAGCCAAATGTGGCTCAGCTGTGTGAGAAGAGGCGCTGCCAGGTCTCTGGCAGCAAGGAGTAGGCAAGAGAAGCCTATATTCTGAAGAATCGTTCATGTTTTGAAGATCCGTTTATGTTCTGAAGAACCGTTCAAGTTCTGAAGAACCGTTTATGTTCTGAAGAATCATTCATGTTCTGAAGATCCGTTTATGTTCTGAAGAATCATTCATGTTCTGAAGATCTGTTTATGTTCTGTAGAACCGTTCATGTTGAAGAACTGTTAATCATAAAGATTGAGAAAATTGGATCAGTTGTGCTACTTTTTTTAAATACCTGAAACCCTTTTTTTGTGGAGTACTTGATGCGGCCCAGCCTCACCCAGAATCTACCTCCAGTGGCCCCCAGGTAAATTGAGTTTGAGACCCCTGCTTTAGATGTATATATTTTGTAATTGTATTGATTCCTATGTAAACATTTGCATTATTGTCTGTTTATCTACGCTAATGTGTTGCTATATTTGAATATCAGAGACCTATTTTTCTACTAAAAGTTAATTATTTAAGATCAGCAATATTTGCACATAATTATTCGATATAATGTGTTATGCCTGCTGTTAGTTTATTTTGACTAGGAAGTGCTGATGTGTTTCCTTTCTGTTTCCATTTTGAAAGGTTTTTTTACCTAATGACCTTACCAACCTCATATGACTGCTAGTGGCTACAAATGTCGAAAGAACAGAAAAAACTAAATAAAAAGACAAAAAAAGAGGAAAACTGAATCAACTGTCTTGTGTGGAGTCTTGAGTAACATCTCCTAACACTCCTAAACCTCCATGTAGATGCTCAGCCTTTTTCAAGTTGGGGGGGAAAAACTGCACAACAAAGCAACAAAAAACTGGAGAACTTGACACACACACACAAATGAATGTACCTTGGGGTCCAAAAACTATTTATGTGTGGGTGTGTGTGTGTGTGTGTGTGTGTGTGTTCCTGTACCTTGTAGCAGCCCGACCCCCAGTCAGGGTACGTCATCTTCTTTTCACACTGCTCCATGCTGAAGGCAGACTGCTGGTACACACACACTGACTCTGGGCCGTAGTGCTCAACTGCATAGTTCCTCCACCACTCTGCAGACACAATTAGACTTGAATATTGAGATGACGCATCCAAACATTACAGAGCGGCCAGCTTGGTTGTTTTTTCAGATTCAAATTAATAATAATGATAATAATTAATAAATTAATAATAATAACTCAAATATAATAATGAAAAAGATCCCTACAGAGAAATAAAAGTTGTTTATTTACCTTTCATTTGATCCCGGTCTGAGGCTAACCAACCAAATATTGTCTTGCTCCTAAATCTCACTGTTGTTGTTGTTTCCCTATTGTCATTACAATCGCAACTCTCCTTTACCCAAATCTTTTAGATAACACTAAGCAATGCTATATGATGTTCTGTTTTCTTGTTTTCTTGGTTGGACACAATAAGTTGCATTTCTCTGTAGGGATCCTCCATAATGTTAGAATATTGTTCGATTGAACATGGCGGCGCGTATACACGCAGCGGCTCCTCTCTCTCCCGTCAGATCTGTGTTTTTTTTGTTTTTTGTGTGGTGAATCTACATGCACATGTCCGTCATCGCGCGTCCATCTGTCCCAAGATGCACATACTCCCATCTGTTTCTGCTCGCCATCGGCAGAACGACACTCATGGACATAAATCCAGCAGACGCGGAAATACTACGCAACTGTGATCTGCTCCAGCGGCCTGCTCAAACACCGACCCCCACTCCTGCAACCAGCCGCCAGTGGAGGCGCCAGAGGCGGAATACGAGGAAGCAGAAGAAGGGCAAGTGCGAAGGAATCCAGGCTAGGCTAGCGGCTAGCCCTCATCGGCCAGCTATCCCTACCATCATACTGGAACAACGTACGCTTGCTGGACAACAAACTGGATTATATCCGTCTACTCCGGACATCAACCAAGACTGTGAGTGACTGTGGTGCCTTTGTTTTTGTGGAAACATTTGTGCTTACTGACAGCGTCCCGGACTGTGCCATTCAACTGGCCCGGCTACCAGGCGGACAGAGCGCTCTTCAAAGGGGGGGGAAGACTCGGGGCGGAGGACTCTGTGTTTACATCAGTGATGCCTGGTGCCGCGACACTGCTGTGGTTTGCACACACTGCTCAACACTGGTGGAGTTTATGGTTATTAAATGCCGGCCATTCTACCTGCCGAGGGAATTTAGTGCCATATTGCTGGTAGCAATATACATCCCCGCTGGCTTCAACAACAACAGGAGCGAGGCACTCTATGAACAGTGGGCAGCAGACAGCACTCCCTGATGCTTTCCTCATCCTGGCTAGGGATTTTAATCATGCAAACCCCAAGAGCGTGTTTCCACATATCAACTTTCCCACACGTGGAAACAACATCCTAGACAATATCTACACCACACAAAGAGGGGCCTACAAAGCCCTTCCCCTTCCCCACCTAGAAGCCTCAGACCACACCACTGTTATATTAATGCCTGCATACAAACCTCTGGTTAATGTCATCAGACCAACAACAAAGCAGGTACACGTGTGGCCTGAGGGGTCTTCAGAAACACTCCAGGACTGCTTCCTCGTCATCGACTGGAGCATGTTCAGACGTGCAGCCACCTACAATAACACCACAGACCTCCAGGAGTACACAGACACCGTCACTTCCTACATGAGAAAATGCATTGACGACATCACCAATAATAACAAGAATATCTCCATTCAGGCCAACCAGAAGCCATGGCTGACAGGGGAAGTCTACAGACTCCTGACCGCTCGGAACACCGCCTTCAGAGCTGGAGACAAGGTGGGCCTGAAGACAGCCAGGGCCAACCTGGCACGAGGCATCAGGAAGGCCAAGAGACAGTACTCCAGGAGGATCAGTACACCAGGAACCTGTGGTGAGGGATCCAGACCATGAAAGACTACAAGCCCTCTCCGCAGACCTGGGACAGTTCCACCTCTCGGCTGAATGAGCTGAACGACTTCTTCGTCCGCTTTGAGGCAGACAACAGCACCCTGGCACAGAAGACCCCACCCCCCCGCGACCAGGCGTTGAAGCTATCCCCAGATAGCGTGAGGCGATCCCTCAGAGGGACGAACCCAGGGAAAGCCTCGGTTCCTGACAACATTCCTGGTCGTGTCTTGAGGGACTGTGCTGAGGAGCTCACAGATGTCTCACAGACATCTTCAACACCTCGCTGAGCTGTTGTCCCGACGTGCCTCAAAGCCACCATCATCCCGGCCCCGAAGAAGTCGTCTCCCTCCTGCCACAATGACTACCGCCCGGTCGCACTAACTCCCATCCTCACAAAGTGCTTAGAGTGGCTAGTCATGCACCACATCAAGTCTGCCCTCCCCCCTACTCTGGACCCTTTCCAGTTTGCATATCGATCCAACCGTTCGACCGATGATGCCATCTCCACTGCCCTCCACTCAGCCCTCACCCACCTGGAGACTAAACACTCATACATCAGAATGCTGTTCATCGACTTCAGTTCAGCATTCAATACAATCATCCCCCAGCAGCTCATTCACAAACTGGACCAGCTGGGACTCAACACCTCCCTGTGCAACTGGCTGCTGGACTTCCTGACGGGGAGACCACAGGCAGTTCGGGTCGGCAGCAGCAGCTCCAGCACCATCACATTGAACTTGGGCCCCCCAAGGATGTGTGCTTAGCCCCTCCTCTTCACTCTGCTGACCCACGATTGCACACCAACATCCAGCTCCAACATCTTCATCAAGTTTGCGGATGACACGACCGTGGTGGGTCTCATCAACAATGGCGATGAGACGATATACAGGAGGGAGGTGAACAGGCTGGCTACATGGTGCAAGGACAACAATCTCCGTCTGAATGTGGAGAAGACGAAAGAGATTGTTGTGGACTTCAGGAGAATACACACACAGCATGCTCCACTGACCATCGACGGTGCTGCAGTGGAGAGGGTGAGCAGCACCAAGTTCCTGGGTGTGCACATCTCTGAAGACCTGTCCTGGAGCCATAACACTACCTCACTGGCCAAAAAAGCCCAACAGCGCCTGTACTTCCTCCGGAAACTGAGAAGAGCTGAAGCCTCGTCCACTATTATGCACACCTTCTACAGAGGCACCATCGAGAGCCTCCTGACCAGCTGCATCACCGTATGGTACGGTGCCTGCACCGTGTCCTGCCGCAAGACTCTGCAGCGCATCGTCGGAGTAGCTGAGAGGATCATCATGTCCCCCCCTTACTGGACACTTACACCACCCGCCTCACCAGCAAAGCCATCAGGAGCCTTCAGCCTTCTGCCGTCAGGGAGGAGACTGCGGAACCAGCAGGATCAAGGACAGTTTCTTTCACCAGGCGGTCCGGAGGCTCAACTCCCTCCCTGCTCTGCCCCTCCTCCCTCCTCTGCCCCCTGCCACAGACTCTAACACAGCAGCCGGACACATCACCCCCAGCCTCTGGCCTCATGTCATCTCCCTCCCACCACACTCACAAACAGTTCACTTTGCTGTATTTGCACTACAACCTGACCTTTGTATTTTGTGTATTTTATATTGTATTTTGTATTACAGTATATTGTTTGTTTGTTTGATTGTTCGTTTGCACTGTAGGTCTGAGAGGACTACAATTTCATCTGTGCTATATGCCTGGCATGTAGCATATTCGACAATAAAGTTTACTTGACTTGACATATATTTTTGAATAATTACATATAACTAATATAATCTGAGCCAGTTAGTACCAAAAACAAACACTTTTAGACGTCCTACATTGATGAGGCACTATTGCCCTAAAGGATTACATTGCTTCACGTCACGTCACGTGGTTACGCTTACCCCAGTGGCGGCTTTTTGGAAAAGAAGGAATATTACACCTCCAGGTCACACAGACAAGACGGCAGATTGCAGGCTTTACCTGGATGCAAATGTGGCACATTCTACAGCTAAAAATGCCTTTTGGTCCCAATTTTACATCACAACTGGTGCGTACCACGTCTTCTTGACCCAGGGGATGCAATTATTTTCTCATTGTAAGCTTGTCTCTGTCCGTTTTGCTTCTTAGGATTGTCCGTCCCTCCTCTCAAGCAAGTGTTCTGCTGAGGGCAGCCAGGTTCTTAGATTTCACAGCTGTTCAGCTGTGAAAGGATCCTCTCTGATATCTCATACTTTCTTAAACAGTTTTCAATGTGCACTACCTTTTTGGTCAAACAAAACGTAAAATGTCTTACTGTGGAAACATGATGGGCTTGATGTTACATACTTGAAGCCATATATATCTGCAAAGTCTCTAAACCCCTGGCTGCTGAACTGTGGTTCACTATCCGTCACCACAGTAACTTTAGGTTATTTACATAACCCCAGTTCTCTGAGTAATATATGGGATGCACGCCCCGGCTGCAGACCTCAGAAGCATTAATCTCATTATGCCAATGCTGATTGGCTGGTGAAACGTGCCCCCCCCCCCAGGTAGTACCACGTACCTTAAAGCTCATGCGGATGGCACCACGTCATTCAAGATAAGCACCTTCTTACTCACTCAAGCAAGAAGGGTTGTCTGGTGAGACATCTCACTCATATTACTCAGAGAACCGGGATTATGTAAATAACCTTAAGTTCTCTTTCATAATATATTTCGTTCAGATGTCCTGAACAGAAACTCCCCTGAATAAGGCCCAGGATGCGGCCAAGCCCCGAGTCGAGTGCGCTCGCAAGCCCATAGGTGGCTGCAAACCCTGACTCGTATAAGCCAAAGCAATCACCTACACCACCCAGTGGGGTAGACGCTGCTTTGTGACAGGTTATGACAGGCTTATGAGGGTTAGCCCAGGAGACATACAGCTGATCGCTCCACCTGAAACCCCTCGTCCTGTCCATATAAGCGTGCACCGCATGGACTGGACATAACACATGCAGCCTCTGCTCACCTGGTGAGGAAAAAAAGCCACAGGTCAATAGGATGGGTTGGGCTTCAAAATCATCCACACATCCCCCGGGAAGAGCTGAGCGCATGAAGGATGCACCGAAAACGCATGGATGTCACTAACCCGTTTAACTGAAGCCAGAGCCAGCAACAACACTGTCTTGAGAGCCACGGGTTTCAAGTCTGTCCCCTCCTGTGGCTCAAAAAGGGGGCCGTTAAGGCCCTCTAGAACCACAGCCAGATCCCATGGTGGCGCCAGCTGTCTTGACACGGAGAGAAGCCTGCGCGCTCCCTTCATGAAACGGCAGACCAGCGGGTGCTGGCTCACTGTTTGCTTCCCAAACCCCACGTGACAGGCGGCGATAGCTGCCAAGTACACTTTAACCGTGGAGAAAGCTTTTCATTTGTCAATCAGGTCCTGCAAGAATGACAATATCACTCCTACTGGACACTGAAAAAGAATGTGGCCGTTTCTGTGACACCAAACCTCAAACACTCTCCACTTACAGTCAGACAGAGACCTAGTGGAGGAGGCTCGAGCACTTTGTATACTGGAAATCACCCGCTGTGAAAGACCCACAGCTGACAAAGACTGACAGCTGATTTAGCCACTCAGGGACCAAGCCCACAGCGCCACGTGCTCTGGGTGCGGGTGAAAGACCATCCCCCCGCCACCCCCCGCGATAGCAGGTCCCTGCGCAGTGGGAGCTGCCAGGGCTGAGCGCACATTAACTGATATAACTACGCCAGCCAATGCATCGCAGGCCAATGCGGAGCTATCAAAATCAGTGTGTGGCCGTGCTCGCTCACTCTCGACAGAGTGGGGGGTATCAGGGTCAGAGGGGAATCGTAAAGACGCTCACGCAGCCAGGCGTGCGCTATTGTGTCTACGCCAAGGGGAGCATCCATGCTGCGCAGAGAGTAAGACAGCGCACACTGCTGTTGTCTCTCAATGCGAACAGATCCACCATGGCCCGACCGAAACGGGTCCATATATGTTCCACAATCTCTGGGTGCAGAGTCCACTCCCCATATATTGGCCCGCCCCTGGACAACAGGTCCGAGCCCATGTTCAGGACTCCTGGGACGTGCGCCGCTCTCAGGGAGAGGAGACGACTGCAGCTCCACACGATCAGTCTGCATGCCAGCATATGCAACTGCGACCACCATCGTCGTATTGTCTGTCCTCACCAGGACATGATGACCCATGAGAGACGGAATGAAATGTTTCAGGGAGAGGAACACTGCTGAAATTTATAGGACATGATGACCCATGAGAGACGGAATGAAATGTTTCAGGAAGAGGAACACTGCTGAAAGTTCCAGAAAATTAATGTGAGAGCACTAAAGGTCCACACTCCAGCGGCCTCTCACAGACCAGCCCTTGTGAATTCTGCCCCAACCTGTCAGGTTGGCGTCCGTAGCGACCACCTTCCTGGACAAGACGGAGCCCATGGGCTCCCCGTGGGTCAGAAAGGACAGGACTCGCGAGTGGCGCAGTGCCCTGGCGCACCCGGTGTGACCAGAACTCTCCGTGCGCCTTGACGCACGGGATCCAGCCCGCATGAGGCCACCCAAAGCTGGAATTCCCTCATGTGGAGCCAGCCAAGATGGACTACGAGTATGGCAGATGCCATCAGCCCGAGTAACCGAAGACACAATCTGAATTGAACAGATTTGCCTGGCTGAAAGAGCGCGAGACATGCCCTGAAAGCTTTTACTTAGTCCACCGAGAGGCCCGCTGTGAAAGTCACCGAATCCCAGAAAGATTATGCCTTGTCCCGGGGCATGCTCTTTTCCGTGTTTATCATGAAACCCAGATCGGATAGGTGTCTATGAGAATATGCGTGTGCGCCCTGGCCTCCTGCTCCGATTGTGCCAAAAGCAGCCAATCGTCCAGATATGTGGCTGGCTGATACACCCTGGCTGATATAGTCAAACACTATGAGGAGAATGGGGCAAGACCACGGTTAAGGAAGAAGCACTCACAACCACGTCCACCAGCCAGGTCCATAGCCCTTCATTAGGACTATGCAGAAGACAATGCCATCATGCTGCCTTTTTAAATACTGCCTATTTATCGTTCATATATCTTAAAATTCAATTTACTGTTGTGTACTTTTGATTACGTGTATTTTAAATCTTTAGTATTAGGAAATTTCTTGACATGTGAAGTAAATGAAAATAAAGCCACTTTGATTTTGATTTGATTCATGTTATAGGAGGGGGAAGAATTAAGGATTGAGCTAAAATGTCTGTAAACTGCTAATATTATGTCCTTTATACTTCAGAGTGTTACACAGGTGGTTGTATATGTGCTTTATACCTTGGATTATAGCACAAGGGAGTAACATCTTATCCTTTGCAGATTTTATACATTATTTATATATTCTTTCGGCATCCAGTGTGGGCAGCAAAGTAAGAATTTCATTGTACAGGGAAACGTGTTTCTTTACTGCACATATGACAATTAAAGCTTTGAATCCTTGAATCCTTATTGAGTGATATGCAGGGCCTTTTTGTAAGAAAAAGCATTTCCATTTTAACAAAGTACCTTCTAATTGTGATCACCAAATCAACATGAATGACTGCTTTTGATAACCATTGTTCAAACCACTTTCTGCCCTGCCAGACCACTTAGTCATGGACAGGGGGTGTGGCATATCTAAATGAGATGCAAATGACCAACATTGTGCTCCCCAGCCAGGAGAGAGAGGTGATGACTGTAAATATCTTATCTTATCTTTAGGAGGCTTTTTCTCAGTTTTAGCTTGTGTGATGTGCCTACGTTTAAATGGCCACAACTTCTCCAAATATGATCAGATCAGTTCCATGTGTTACACATCATTGGAAAGCTTAGAAACTACACTTTCAGAATCTGTGAATAACTCAAAATGCCCCAGGGACGTGTCTCTGGTGTCCGTAGTTTCCATGACCTGACACATTTGTTTGCAGGTTGCTGGGCTGTGAATGAGAGGATTGTTGAGCTGATGTGCTGGATTGTTGAGCTGATCTGGTGGGAGGCTGTAAGGTACTTTATTTAACAAGTCCTTAGCTCATAGTGGTGATTCACTTTGCCTTTTAATTATTGCCAAGGTCTCAGAACATTTGAGTATACAAGTATGTTCATTCATTTAAAAAAGCTTTATTTTAACCATCTTTGTTTCTTTTCTCTTTCCGAATTGTATGGCATTGATTGGCTGAGTAGCGGTATGTGAAGAAATGTACAACGCATGCTATTGGTCTGTGAATTTCCTCCGCTAAGACAGTGCCAAAAAGGCTGTAAAATTTGCACCAGTCACAAATAATAAAATAAAAAGTTTTTTCCTGATACAACTCAGACTCAGGAGGCAATTTGTTTGTTGTCTTCTTTGCTTCATTCTGAGGGTTCAGAGGCTAATCAGTTTGTGTCGACTAAAATGTCGGGTGCGGGAAACTATACGTGGTGCACTATATATAGTTGCACTACTAGTAGTAGTATGTAGTACGAGTACCTGGTTGGTTCTCTGGTATTCTACAGTAAGAGTTTCTCTGGTATTTTCCACTGAGGTGCCAGCTGAACTCCTGGCTGAAGGGACAGTAGTCGGCGATCTCCACAGCCCCCCCGTAGGATGGGAGCTCATCTGCCGCCACCCCTGGGATCTGATCAAAATACTGACACACACAAATTTGAGTTGAGTGTGTGTACCTGGAACTCCCAAGGGAGATGCGTGTGTGTGTGTGTGTGTGTACCGGGCATTCTGAGGGCAGTGTGTGTGTGTGTGTGTGTGTGTGCGTATCTGGTATTCTGAGGGCAGTGTGTGTGTCTGTGTGTGTGTAGCTGGTATTCTGAGGGCAGTGTGTGGGTGTGTTTGTGTGCCTGGTATTCTGAAGGCAGAGTGTGTGTGTGTGTGTGTGTGTGTGTACCTGGTATCCTGAGGGCAGTGTGTGTGTGTGTGTGTGTGTGTGTACTTGGTATCCTGAGGGCAGTGTGTGTGTGTGTGTGTGTGTTTACCTGGTATTCTGAGGGCAGTGTGTGTGAGTGTGTGTGTGTGTGTGTACCTGGTATTCTGAGGGCAGTGTGTGTGAGTGTGTGTGTGTGTGTGTACCTGGTATTCTGAGGGCAGTGTGTGTAAGTGTGTGTGTGTGTGTGTGTGTGTGTGTGTGTACCTGGTATTCTGAGGGCAGTGTGTGAGTGTGTGTCTGCAGGTTGCAGACAGCGACAGCCTGCTGGTCCTGTCTGCAGCTAAGCTGGAGGGGAGACGATCTCACCGTATCACAGAACGGAGTCACAGCAACACGCCTGCACACACAAATATATATATATATATATATATATATATATATATATATATATATATATATATATATATATATATATATACATACACATTTACATTTAGGGCATTTAGTAGATCCTTTTGTCCAAAGCGACTTACAAAGAGCATACAAAGAGTTGTGAAACACTTCATTGTTGTTAATACAGTAAGCAAGTTACCAAGTTTCAAACATTCCATTTGCTAATATTCAACATTTCTGGCCTATGATGCTAAGATACAAAGAGTGATTATAAAGTGCCATACAACATACATGAGTGCATGAGGGAGGGTTTTTTTGGGGGGAGGGGGGGGTTCAGATAAACTCTGACCAAGGGAGTCTAGAGTCTCTTCCAGAAGATGGGGAATGACTCCACAGTCCTGACATTGGCAGGGAGCTCGTTTCACCACTACGGTGCCAAAACAGAGAAGAGTTGTGACTTCGTCACACCGTTTCCTCCTATTAGTGATGGAGGTACCAGGTACCAGTCGACCAGCTGAGCCAGTTGAGTGCCGCTCGAGCAGGGCCTACACTTGGAGGTAGGTAGGGGCAGTTCCGTTAAGAGCTGTGTAGGCCACTACCATAGTCTTGGATTGTCATAGACTATGTTATACAGCACTGGAGCATGTTGTAGACTTTTTGTTTAACTTCTTCATCACTAGGCCTCTTTCTGAAGTGGCAGATTTAATTTCTGTCTGAAATAAGTTATTAAGTGTATTATTAGTTAGTAGCTGGGCCATAGCACAACATCTGATGAGCACCTGGGTCAATATTTGATGTCAATAAAGTTAAGTAGAACAAAGAGAGAGGTTTTAGTAGAGGTAATAAGAACTGAACTAGAACTAAGAACAAACAGGTGGATATCCGGGAACCCATTGTTCAATGTTGACATTTGATCCCTCTATTGAAAGGCCAGGGCAAATTTAAATGAATGACACAAAGTAGCACTGGGCGATTTTCTTTTTTTCAGTTTAATTGATTAATTAATTAATTAATGATTGATTGGGCTTTACTTTCCTACAGTTTGTGAAATGGCTGAACTGCAAAATCACGATTCAGAAAAACCTCTACACTGCAAGTTTGTCTTAAAGAGCAAGCAAACCCGTTGTTTCAGCTGGAATTTGAACACGATTTATAAAATGCGTGTTGGGCAGAGAGTTATGAGAAGGGAAAACTTTGTGATACTTTTTTACTGCCACTGTTGTGAATTAGTGATGTTGTATATGAAATGGGCATCAACATGGCAGACAACACCCCTGCACAGAAGTCACCCCCCCCTGCAGATGACCAGGTGTTGTGCCTCTCGCCAGCCAGTGTGAGGAGATCCCTATCCAGGATCAACGTTCGCAAGGCTGCAGGGCCGGACAACATTCCTGGTCGTGTGCTGAAGGAATGTGCAGAGGAGCTCACAGATATCCTCACAGACATGTTCAACACCTCCCTGAGCCAAGCTGTTGTCCCCACTTGCTTCAAGAGCACCACCATCATCCCGGTACCGAAGAAGGTCTCTCCATCCTGCTTCAACGACTACCGCCCCGTTGCACTGACCCCCATCATCATGAAGTGCTTCGAGCGGCTGGTCATGCAGCACATCAAATCCATCCTCCCCCCTTCACTGGACCCATTCCAGTTTGCATATCGGGCCAACAGGTCGACCGATGATGCAATCTCCACCGTCCTCCACTCAGCCCTCACCCACCTGGAGACCAAGGACCCGTATGTGAGGATGCTGTTCCTTGACTTTAGTTCAGCCTTCAACACGATCATCCCTCAGCAGCTGATCAGGAAGCTGGACAGTCTAGGACTGCAGACCTCACTATGTAACTGGTTGTTGGACTTCCTGACCGGAAGACCGCAGGCAGTCAGGGTCGGCAGGAACGCATCCAGCACAATCATGCTGAACACAGGGACCCCCCAAGGATGCGTGCTGAGCCCCCTTCTCTTCACCCTGCTGACCCACGACTGCATTCCATCCTTCAACAACAACCTCTTCGTCAAGTTTGCGGACGATACGACTGTGGTGGGACTCATCAACCACAACGATGAGTCAAACTACAGGGAAGAGGTGAGCCAGCTGGCCGTGTGGTGCAGGGACAACAATCTCTCTCTCAACGTGCAGAAGACGAAGAAGATTGTTGTCGACTTCCGTAGAGCCTCCGCCCAGCACCCCCCACTGACCATCGACGGTGCTGCTGTGGAGAGAGTGAGCAGCACCAAGTTCCTGGGGGTGCATCTCACTGAGGACCTCTCCTGGAACTGCAACACCACAACACTGGCCGGCAAAGCTCAGCAGCGCCTCTACTTTCTACGCAAACTTCGGAGAGCGAGAGCACCTGCCCCCATCATGTGCTCCTTCTACCGGGGAACCACCGAGAGCATCCTGACCAGCTGCATCACTGTGTGGTACGGCGGCTGCACCGCATCCTGTAGGAAGACCCTGCAGCGCATAGTGAGAGCAGCTGAGAAGATCATCGGTGCTCCCCTCCCCTCCCTCCAGGACATCTAGAATACACGCCTGGCCCGCAAAGCACTCAGCATTGCGGGTCTCAAGGCAAGGACCAGCAGACTGAAGGACAGCTTCATCCACCAGGCGGTCAGGATGCTGAACTCCCACTCAGCACTGACCCCCCTTCTTTCTCTGCCCTCTGCCCCCACAAACATTGGACACTGACACCAGCCCCCCCCCCCCCCCCCCCCCCCCAACACACACACACACACACACCCCTGGACTTTAACCCCCTGGACTTTTAAGTCTACCCCTGGACTTTAACCCCCCCCACCCATCCACCAACACACACCTGCTCACCACCATGCACAGCCCCACCACCCCTACCACCTACCATCATGCACAGCCCCACCACCCGCCACCACCATGCACAGCCCCACCACCCCCCTCCACCATGCACAGCCCCACCACCCGCCACCACCATGCACAGCCCCACCACCCCCCTCCACCATGCACAGCCCCACCACCCCCCACCACCATGCACAGCCACTTTACACTTTGCACTTTAGTACTGTCCATAAATCTGTCCATATGTAAATCTGTTCCGTAATAACTGTAACTGTTCATAGTACTGTTCATAGTACTTTGCACTTTAGTACTGTCCATAAATCTGTCCATATGTAAATCTGTTCCGTAATAACTGTAACTGTTCGTAGTACTGTTTATACATTGTCACAACTGTTTATACTGTCCATACTGTTCACAATGTTCATAACGTCCATACTGTTTATTTGTTACTATTACTGTCATTACCCCCATACTGCACCTCTTACTGTTTACTGTTTAAATGTTTACAATTTGCACATCTTACTGTTTACTGTTTACCATTTACTGTTTCATTGCACATACTCGCGACCACCGTAGCATTTTTATTTTTATTTTTATTCTTATTCTTATGTAGATTTTTGATACCTATATTTTTTATATATTTATATTTATATTGCATGCTGTCCTGCACCAGGGATTGAGGGAAACGGCATTTCAGTTCTTGTGTATGGCCTGTACATTCACGGAAACTGACAATGAAGTTTACTTGAATCTTGAATACTGAGAAGCTTAACCCTCACTAAGACTTGGGCTGCGTCCAAATACTCATACATGACTGCTATATAGTAGGCATTTTGTAGTACATCACAAACATAGCGCGTCCAAATGCTCTGTACGCATTGTGTAGTAGGCAAAAAGTTTCCGAATGCGTACTACCGCCACAGTGTACAACGGTGGGTCACTACGCTATCCCACAATTCAGCGGGAGTGTGGTAACCGAAGGAGAACGCCGCGGAGAAAATTTAAAAAATAACAGCAGCGATATCAAGAGCCATTCGCGCAGAAAGAGACATTTTTAATTCACTAGCAACGATGACAAGATGGAAAACTATGAGTTAAATTATCGGAGGTGACCTTTTAATTTTGCCGGCATCTGATCTGCTGCGCACAGAGGGGAAATAGGTCATCTCCAAACATCTGGTGGCGTTTTTGGTGGTGTTCGGAAGCGTTCGGAGGTGTTCTACACATAGCTGTAGAACGTACTACATTAACGGTCAAGTAGTAGACACTGAACAGAAATAGTATATACTATTTCGGAGTAGTATTCGGATGCAGCCATGGACAACAAAATAAGCCGCTGCTTAGACGGAGCTCCAAACATCTATGCACACCGTAGCTCTATACTATAGGTGTCCCGGAGTCCTCTTGGACGCAATCATCAAAACCAATGGCTGTCCAGGACGAGCTCCACAGATCAGGTTACATATTACACCGCAAAAGGTCCCCATTAGCACAGTTGAAAGAAAGGGGTTCATTAAGATGCTGCAAATGATGGACCATATCTTTCCGTTTTTGTTTGTTTACAGAAAAATGTTAACTATATTTCTTTGCCAAATCATAGCCAGCCCTAACACCAAGCCAAACGATTGCAATTTGATGACTTGGATGCGGAAAAATAAGTTTGTTATTGATTATTTTGGGCCTGTTATTTCGACGAGGTTTAGTCAGTGATATTGTTTGGACAGTGCAGTCTCAGCTTTTCCATATGATATATAGTTTGTGTAGATCACATGCTGTGAAAAAGATGGCTATTGCACAAAAGTATGAAATATATTACTTGTTACATGCTTCTTATTTTGTCTGGGGTTGGAATCGTGTGTTATTTAGCTAACAATTGTGAGGTGGCAGACTAAGACTAGGAGTGAATCACATGACTGCATTATGTTGTGTTTAAATGCCTTATGAAGTTTTTGCAACTGGGGGGAGGGGCATTGCCCAAATATGGGGACTCTTGGAATGTGTTTTGTCGTGTATTTTAGCATGCAATAAGTATTGTATTGTAGTACTGTAGCATTTTTTAGAGCACTGAAGTGTGTTGCTGAGTATTGTACTGTGATGTGTAGAGTATTGTAGCATGTTGTAGAATGTTGTAGCATGATGTAGAGCAGGGGTGTCAGAACTACGCCATCCATTTTTCATTTGCTTGTATCAAACTCTAAACATATAATGGTCTATGGCCAACACATAATATTAGCTTTTAACTGTATTGTAATACACTAGGAGCACTTTGATGCACTTCCCCACGCTGACCAAAATCAAATGCGCATTTCCAAATGCCAAGCTCTGTTCTGAAATGAGAGAATATGTGTGTGTGATCACGTTTCTCATTACAGACTTCAGTCAAGATTTTATCATTGAGAAGGAAAATCACCGAGGCTCCATTTTCAATGGATGCAGAAGAAGTGGAAGTGAGTCTGGAATTAGAACTGATCGAAATGCAGTGTGATGATCCTTTGAAGAATCAACATCAACTTCCCACCCTACCTGACTTCTACCGGAGCTTGGAAAAGGGCAAGTTTCCTCTAATGAGACGCCACGCAAAATGAATGATGAGCAGACATTCTCTCTGTTAATGATGAACAAGCAGATTGAGTACCAGAATGACAGACAGCCATTTCCGTGACATCCTTCGCATCTCAACCACCAGACTTACTCCTGACCTGCCAGCTATCCTTCGGACCAAAGCGCAGCATCACTGCTCCCACTACAGGTGAGTTAAAAATATACACAGTTTTCATTTGTTAATAAGCCCAATTACTTAATAAATTCAACTAAAGTTGATGACTTTTTTTTTTTTACAAACATTAGTTGACGTGTTAACAAGCCCAATTATTTATTTGTGTAACAAGCTTGAAATATCCACATCCCCTATTTCTCTTGTCTCTCCCTTCATACAGAACAATGAAGAGGGATCAGCATCCTAGAACCAATCTGAGGCTGTCACTGAGAGAATGACCTCCCTACCTTTTTGCAAAAAGTAAAATGAAAATCTACTATTGGACAGCTGTGATGGAGGCTTTTTTTTCTTCAAACATGTTCAATTATCAGATGTAATTTACCTGAATTTGATTGATTTGACCAATATTAGTGCATTAGAAGTGAGGCAGTATACCTCACGTCTAGTGAGTGGCCCAGTCCTTATTTGTTTATTGTATATTTGTCTGTATGTGGCCCTCAAGAAAAAAGTTATGGACACCCCTGATGTAGAGTATTATAGCATGTTGAAGCGTGTTTTAGGGTATTCCGTGTTGCAGAGTATTGTAGCATGTCTGTTTGGTAACATGTATGTCACCAGTTTATATTGCTTTTAATAATACCACAAATCATGTTTAAAAATAGAAATAATATGGCAGATACATTTGTATTTGAAGCCTCCTTGCTTTATAGTGGTTGATGACTGGTGACGTATGAGCCAAGCACGCTATGAACATGCCTCTGCAAGAAATTCGGTCTGGACAACAACGTACTGGAAGTCAATCTAGATTGAATGTAGCATTCTCTACCTCGGGATAAGGTTGTCTACATGTCTCGTAAATCCATTCCTGCCTGTTTAGATGACAAAAACATATCTTTGATTGTGATCTCACAACCGTACATAATTTACAATTGAAGAGATTCAAAACAATCTTTGAAACAAGCAACAATGTGTCATATTTTGTTCAAATGACCCCTGACCTCTGCCGCTGTTTGTCCATCCAGAACTTGCAGCTCTTCATGACGAAGTCGCAGCCTAGGCCCCGCCCCCAATCAAGGCGCTGGGCATGGCTATAGTTGGCGTGGTACCAGCCTGTGTCTTCCATAAGTGCCAGAGTCAGGCGGGAAAACACCCGGTTCTGAGTGTGGGAGCCAGTCATTGCCTCGTTCTGTAGCCAAAAAAACACACTTGTACATTGTACTTTTCACCTAAGAATAAGAAACCTATACATTACCAAATAAATAACCTAAACACACCACCTCCAAAGCATTAAGGGAGATAAGCGCAAGAACTGTCTATCTAGTTGCAACTGTTGATATGCGATATGTAGACAGTGAAAGTGCCAGACAGACAGACCTCCAGTAGTCTTTTCTCCCAGTGGTTGAGCTGGGTTCCCGCTCCTCCCTGGTTCTCCAGCTCCATGCCCTCCAGGATGGGACAGCTGAAGTGTCTCCGGGCCTCCTCCTGCACAGCCACATATTATATACATTGCATGTGCGTATGTACACACACACACCTACATAGCTGAAGTGAAACCCTCATTTTAGCTGGAGTTTAAACATTTTTAGGAGGAGGGTGTTTTATTTTAATGGTTACACCCATTGAAGATTACATATTACAGCGTTATACTCCAAGGGAGCAGGAAGCCTAACCCTCTTTGAGAGGCCGCACAATAAACTGCTGCTCAGACAGAGCTTCACACATCCATGCACATGTTGTATGATAAATATCAGAGAAGAATAACCCTCACCACACCACAATCAACATCAACATCAACTTCTGCCCATAGAGAGCTATACACATCCACACACATCTTTCCCCCAGTGTCCCTTTATCATGACATTGAAGAGGCATATCACTAAAAGAAAGTTCAGAGCAGAGAGGAACAAAGTTACAAACTGGTTGTCGGAGACTGGCAAAAACAAAGTAATAAAAATAAAGTAGTTTTTTCTAAATTACAATAAATTATACCTTTAAAAACATGTACAATACTTACTATGCTGATATCTTGCTTTCCATTCATACATTTTTTATCCATTGTGTTATCTAGTATGCTTTCTATTTTTGTCCTTTTCAATATTGTGTTCTCAGTTTTTGTTGCCTTTAAAAATGTACTTATTCTAATGTCTTGTCCGTTATTGTTTGCATAAATACTGTAGATGTAATATGCAAGATTTTCTTGGACCCAGGGAAGACTAGCTGGTCATCAAGGTGTCAATTAATGGGGATCCTTATACAAAATACATACATTTAAGACAAACTTTATACATGCTCACACTCATGAGCATTTAAACATTACCACACATGCTCCTAATTGTACATTGTCCCTCTCACCACGACACGGGGTGTGACCAGTAGATGGACCTGGTGTCTGATCATGTGACCTCCTCTGACGTCCCAGAGGCGGGAAACCGACCGGACCACTGCCTCACTCCACTGGTAAAGACCCAGACTGGTAGAGAGTGGTTATTAATGTGGTAGTTATGAGAGAGAAAAGAGGGAGAAACCAGTGAAAAGCTGAAAAAAGAGAACACTGAAGAGATAAATACATAAAAAAACAAGAGTGAAAACAGAGTGAGAGAATAGAGAGAAAGATAAGAGGTGGTGAACACTGACCTCTCATTGAAGGCTGGCAGTCCGCTAGCGTAGCGTGGTGTCAGCGGAGTTCCCTCATCATCGTGGAAGAACGCAAACAGACCTGCTGAGAACCCCTAAAAGACAACACTAGAGTTACACCTCTATGTAGGAGGAGGTGAGGAGAAGGAGGTAAGTGGGAGGAGACTGACCAGTGCATGGATGACCTCATGTTTTACAGTAGCCAACATGCCCTCAAATTCCTGTGGCTCCGAGGAGATCATGGAAGGACACAGGTTCGCATAGCCAGCTACCGGCCTGGAGAGAAAGAGTTTATACTTCATACATTACTCAAACAACACTTCAGTTCATGTTTGATGTCTATTCAAAACATGCCCATTGGTTTGAATTTATAACCCAGACCCCAAACATATCATATCATATTTATTATTTTGATTGCTATTGTATCTTTAGAAGAAGAAGAAGAAGAAGAATTACTCATTTGATCCCGTGAGGGAAATTTGGTCTTCTGCATTTAACCCAATCGTGAATTAGTGACACACTCAGAACACAGTGATGGTGAAGCACAGTGAGGTGAAGCACACACTTAAACCCGATGCAGTGAGCTGCCTGCAACAGCGGCGCCCGGGGAGCAGTTAGGGGTTAGGTGCCTTGCTCAGGGGCACTTCAGCCGTGCGCACTGGTCGGTTGAACATAAATTGACAGAATTTATTATTAAAGGTGTTGTAAGCAATGTCGTAATTTTGACTAACTTCATGTCCATTTTTGCAGTTAGTAGAGCTGGGTCAATTAGTCGACGTAGTCGACTTATTCGACGTCATAAATTCGTTGACATGAATAATTTGCGTCGATGCGTCGTTTTTTTTTTTTTTGGTTAAAGTCCCATTCCAAACAACCTACTAGATGAACTTTCACTCCAGTCCAGCGGTGGCAGTAAATATGCACCAGAGTCGCCAATCGGTGTAGACGCCTTAGTTTAAAATGGAAGAAGAAGAATTCATAACGATGGCAGCGGCAAGCAGTAGTGGGAGCGCTGAAGAGCACATAGCTAAAAAAACACGCACACGGTCTTCTAAAGTCTGGGAATTTTTCACCCTTAACGCTGCTAACAATGTGGTTGTTTGCAGACTATGCAAATTTAATTTGGCGTACAACAGCAGTACATCAGCGATGCACGAACATCTGAAGAGAAAACACCCTGGAGCTCTATGTCAGGATGGCAGCAAAACACCGTAAGTTCTGTTGATTTCATTTATGTTAATTTATCAAGCAGTAGCAGTAGTTGCAGTAGGCTAAATGTTGCACACTTAGGTTGTAAATCCTTCCTTTACTCGTCAATTATTCTGCAAATACAGAACAGCATACATCAGCACAACACATTAGCATAATATGGTTATACACCAACGCTTGCACATTAGCCTAACGTGGCTGCCTTCAGCTTACGATGATTGAATTGACGTCTTTAAACATTCACGTTTGCTCGCGTGAAACTCGCGTGAAACATAAAATGTCCGCTTACACTAGACGCTAGAAACATTAACGCTTACTAGTGACATATTGCATAAACACATAAATTGCATAAACACAGGTCCCGTGTTTGCCTAGTTTAAAGCTGTTAGCGCTACCAGTCCCGACATGTTTCTGTGTTATCTGTTTGCTAACACCGGACGGTGGATTTTATACTCTGCCATTATGTAGTTCTAGTCTACCTGTTGACTGTCGAAATTCCACGATCTAGTAGCAACCAGTTCCAAGTAGTAAACACGCATTACAAGTTGACAATTTGAATTACATAAATCATTTTTGAAGTTGAGCCTCTGAGATTGCTGTAGTATAGCCTACTGTTAGCAAAATGTATCATAATAACAGCAATGATGTGGACGATGCTATATTTTTGATTTTCTGCTGTGAATATTCATGTGCTTTATGTTTTTTGCCTTTAAGCAAAGCAGTATGGCAGACTTTTTTCATAAAAAGAACCTGGTATATTCCTCCTGGGTGACTTATTATTTATTTTGTTAATTTGTGAGATGCTACATTTGGCAACAAATGCTTTATTTTGCAGTTTGCACAATATAAGTGCCATGTTTGGAAGAAAAAGTTGCATGTTTAATAAAAATTGATATATTAACAACACATGTCTTCATATCCATATTGTGTGAAAAGTTGTAATGTGAAATAATCGGTAACTGAAAAAATATCGTTAGATTAATCGTAAAATTAGTCGTTAGATTAGTCGACTAATCGAAAAAATAATCTCTAGATTAATCGTTTGAAAAATAATCGTTTGGGACAGCTCTAGCAGTTAGCACTCCTCTCCCTACTCCCAACCAAATATTTTCCACCAAAGGCCACACTGATATAAAAGCAGGTCTTGCATGACTCCTGTCTCTGTTTCCTCGCAAATGTAATTTATTCAGACAGATTTTTCCACTTTGCTGGTTTGGTTGTGTAAGCCATTCTTGGGAGTACTTGAATCGGTATCATCGTCTGTTTAGCCATTGTCAATAAATGCTGAAATCGTGCCGCCTGTCCTTGAATATGGGGTTTGCTCTCCTGGATATTGTGTGAATGGGATACCAACGGGTATCACTATGAGACCATTCCAGTTTGTAGGAGAGTTCTGTTCATGTGTCACATCAGGCTTGGAGTTCTTCCACGCCCTCTGGACAGAGCAATTCTAGACAGTTCAGTCACTGTGGATACACTCGAAAGGAAACATAACAGCCATTGGCTCTAAGTGACAGACAGACTGCTGTGTTCCAAGAAAAGATGCAATATTTGGCCTTGGAGGAAAATTACACCAGAGATGGATGAATGAAAGATGTTTCCTCCTGGATGCACAGGTCCACAGGGCCCTACATAAATGGGAATTCATAGCCAGAGACTTAACACAGCACATATATGAGAACTGGAAGATTCACAGCTGGTCTCATCCTTACTAGTTGGGAAGGAACGACACTGATGGAGACGCTTCAGACCTGAAAGAGACGCTTCAGACCTGGAGGAGACGCTTCAGACATGTCCTCCCGACCATCATCATGGGGAATGTAAGATCTCTCCCCAACAAGATGGATGGCATCAGAGGGACTACTGTGAGAGCAGCATCATGGTGTTTACGGAGACCGGGCAATCCTAACTGGATTTCAAATGCTGAGGGCAGAGAGGACAACAGAGAGTGGTAAGAGGAAAGGAGGAGGGCTGGCGGTGTTTGTGAACGATAGATAGTGTAAGGCAATTTCCCTCAGGGATCAATAAAGTATGTCTGTCTGTCTGTCTGTCTGTCTGTGTAACTCTGGGCACATCACTGCTAAGGAACAAGTCTGCTGCAAAGACATTGAGCTTTTAACATTTAGCATGAGACCGTATTACCTGCCGAGGGAGTTCACACACATGATCGCAGTCGCTGTGTACATCCCCCCCTCTGCTAACACTGAAGCTGCTTGTGATGTGCTCCACTCTGTTACAAGCCAGCTGCAGACACAGCACCCACAGGCCCTTCTTCTGATCTCTGGGGATTTCAACCATGCCTCTCCTCCACCCTGCCCACATTCACCCAATATATCACCTGCCACAACAGAGACAATAAAACACTATGTATGCCAACTGCAAGGAGGCATATAACTTCACCCCTCCCTCCCCTGGGAAGATCACACCACAACCTGGTGCATCTCCTGCCTGTGTATAAGCCCCTGGTAAACAGGCAACCAGTGGTCTCCCCCATAGTGAAAAGATGGACTGAGGAGTCTGAAGGACTGTTTTGACTCCACCGTGTGGGAAGTTGTGTGTGAATCATGGGTAGGACATTGACAGTCTAACTGGCTGCATAACAGACTACATCAACGTATGTGTGGATAACACTGTACCCACCAGGACCATATAGTGTTTCCCTATCAACAAACCCTGGATCAATCCTGACACAAAGGCTCTCCTGAAGGAGAAGAAGAGGGACTTTAGGTTAGGTGACAAGGAGGAGCTGAAGGCTGTGCAGAATGGGGAAGAACAGCTACAGGAGGAAGCTGGAGGAGCAGTTGCAGAGCAAAATCAGTCGAGTCTAGAAAGGCCTTAAAACCATCTGAAGTCAGATCTTCGATCTGACACATACCCCTCCCCCAGCCCATTCATTCCCCTGCTGATGCAGGGGTGCATTCAGCATCCCTGCTCCAATCTGTCCCTCTCTACAATCCAGGTGAGGAACGGGCTGAGGAAGATGAAGGCAAAGAAGGCTGTGGGTCCAGATTGCATCAGCTCCAGGCTCCTCAAGTCCTGTCCAGACCAGCTGTGCAGGATTGTGGAGTGGCTGTTTAATCTGAGCCTGAAGCTGGGGAAAGTGCCACTGCTTTGGAAAAACTTCTGCGTGGTGCCGGTGCCAAAGACCCTGGAGCGACTGGTTCTTGTCCATCTCCACCCCCCTCTATGGACCCACTTCAGTTTGCCTACCAACCTGGCATAGGGGTGGAAGATGCCATCATCTTCCTCATGGACAGATCACTATCCCACCCAGTAAAGCCTGAAAGCACTGTGAGGATCATGTTCTTCGATTTATCCAGTGCAGAGCTGGGACACACAGGGGTGAACACCCACCGCACATCCTAGACCCTGGATTACTACGTATCGAACACAGTTGTCTGCAGTGTGGGGGCTCCACAAGGAACAGTTCTGACCCCTTTCCCTACACTGCAGACAAACGACCTTCCATCACTCACCCTACTGCCATCTTCAGAAGTTCTGACAACTCTGCTATTGTTGGCCTCATCGGGGACAGGGATGACAGAGCATACAGAGGACTTGTACAGGTCTTCATGGACTGGTGCCTCCTGATCACACAGGGAAAACCAAGGAGCTGGTGGTGGATTTCCACTGACGCGATCACCCATACACACCGGTGAACATCCGGGTGTTACGCAACACCTGGGTGTTAACTTGAACAATAAAGTGGACTGGACGCATAACTCTGCAGCACTTTATAAGAGGGGCCAGAGCAGACTATCTGCTGAGGAAGCTCAGGTCACTTGCAGTGTAGGGACCACTGCTAATGTCCTTCTTTGACTCTGTGGTTGCATCAGCCCTTTTTTATGGAATAGTCTCCTGGAGCAGCGGCATCTCTGCTACTGACAGGAAGAGACTGGACAAGCTGATCAAGAAGACCAGCTCTATCCTGGGCTGCTCACTCGACTCAGTGCAGGTGGTGGGAGAGAGGAGGGTGATGACTAAGCTGTCATCACTGCTGGTGAAAGACTCCCATCCCCTGCAGGTCACCTATACATATCTGGGCTGCTCTTTTGGTGGCAGACTGTTGCACTACAAGTGTGTGAAGGAGAGGTACCGCAGGTCCTTCCTTCCTGCCGCAGTCAGACTATTCAATCAGCACTACTCACAATAATAATTCACAATAGAAATTACACCCTTCTGTTTCATCTTATTTCATTTCAATGTACAATTTTATTTATTTACATTTATTTGTTATAGTTATAGATCCGTAGTTATATAGCCGCTGGAAGCAACACTTCAGGGAGCTTCTTAACCATCCTCCACTCCCAGAAGACCCCAGCCACACCATCTACCTCACTACCAACCCGGACTGCCCCATCACCCCCGTCTCCCCGACAGAAGTCAGGACAGCCTTGTCCAAACTTAAGAACGGCAAAGCCACAGGCCTATGCACCATCACAGCTGAGATGCTGAAGGCCGGGGGTGACAATACCATCCTCTGGCTCACACAAATTATAAACCAAGCTGTGTGCGCGTGAATGGCTGCGACTCTGAGTGGTTCCCCATAAACAGCGGGGTTCGGCAGGGCTGTGTTGCTGCCCCTGAACTCTTTAATTGCGTCATCGACCACCTCATGGCTAGAGTCTGTGAGCGGATACCAGGGGTGCCATTAGGCAACTACTCCCTCAAGGACCTTGAATACGCTGATGACACCACCCTGTTCAGCGAGACTGCTGAACAGCTTCGTGAAGGTCTGCTCGTGTTCGATGAGGAGGCCAGGAAGCTAGGCCTGAAGATAAGTTGGCCAAAAACCGAACTTATGCACATAGGCGACGGACCTGACCCACCACCACTCCTCTTTGACGGCACCCCAGTGCACTTCACCCAAACCTTCAAATACCTTGGTTCGACAGTGTCCAACACCGGCGACCTCAAACCTGAGATCGACCGGCGCCGTGCCTTAGCGTCCTCCATCACACAATCCCTATGGAGGCCGCTGTGGCGACACAGGCACATTTCACGGGAGACTAAGCTCCGGGTTTACAATGCCTCGGTCATCTCCATCCTCCTGTATGGCTCCGAAGCCTGGCCTCTAAATAACACCCTGGCGGCCAGGCTTGACGGATTTGACACCAGGGCCCTCAGGAGGATAGAAGGCATCAGATGGAGCCAGCACGTTTCCAATCAGACCCTAAGAGAGAAAACCCAACAGCCCCCAGCCTCTCGCCTCGCAGCAGTGCGACGAGTGCGCTGGTATGGCCACATCATCCGCCTGCCCATGGAACACCCAACGAGCACCATCCTGGCATTTAATCCCCAGCTAGCCGGATGGAAAAGACCTAGGGGTGCCCCCCGCACCCGCTGGCTGGATGTTGTAGCCCAGGACCTTAAGGCCTGCAATGTGACTCTGGCTCAAGCCCAACACCTTGCCCATGATAGACCCAAATGGAGAAATCTGGTTGCCACAGTTGGCTCTACGCGCATTGTGCAAGAGGACTAAAGAAAGAAAGAAAGAGAAAGTTATAGATCAATATGTTCCTCAGTGCAATATTTTGTATACCTCCTTGTTTCTCAGTTTTTTCCCTTTCTTTCCTTTTATCTCTATCATATTCTGTATTTTCAACTGTTCTATTTTCCTTACCATATACTGCTGTATGATAAATTTCCCCATTGTGGGACGAATAAAGGGTTTCTTAGGAGTCCGATCTGAACAACACTCAGGGGAACATGACTTGGTCCCCATTTCAAAAGGCTGCTCCTCAACTTTATTATCTTATCTTATCTAACTGAACACAGCCTTCCCAGCTACTCAAAAGGCAAATCGCTAGCATGGAAAATGACAGACTTCTTCACCCACGGACAATCCACCTGCCAACAAGTGGAACATCCAGTCCTTCATCCAGTCATCTAGCCCAGGCCCCAAACAAGTCCAGCTAAATTATGGAGGGCCTCTGAGGCCATCCTTAAAAATATTTCTGTTTGCAGTTACAACCAAAAAAAAAAAGGGTCGGTAGGTAGTGTGGCGCCCGCCGGGTACAGGTAGGGGGGGAGGATATGTGGGAAAGTGGTGGATGGGGTTTACGTGGCACCCTGCCATCTGGTGGCCGCGGAGCGCTTTTCTCTATCTCCTCGGTATAAAGAAAACCCGACCATATATGGAGTTCAGACGGGACCAGCAGAGACACCAGGGCAAAGCGGAGCAGCTGCAGCCACTAGCCCTAATGAGGGAGGAGGAGATAAAAGCAGCAGGAAGTGCACCCAACGAAGAAGGTGTAGTGGAAGAGAACGATGGTGGTAGTGAGTAGAGGAAAATACAAAGCGCCGTGTATGACCCCTTTCCCCAGGAGAACCCCGCCGGCTGATCGACCCTTGAACCGTCTGAGAACCCGCCCGTGTACCGACCCCCGCCTGTCTGACATCCCTCCCTCCCGCCGAACCCTGGACCGCCTGCGAACCCGAAACCATGCACCGAACCCCCCGCTCAACCACCGACGACGATTACAGCGCCTGAGCCCACTCAGGACCGACCCCCCCTCTGCTGCGGCGGCGTCGCCCCCCCTCTCTCCCTATCCCGAACCTTCAATAAAGTGGACTAATTGTGAAACTGGTGTGGAACAGCACACCAGTTTCACAATTAGTCGGGTTTTAGCACTCTGAGGTCATTTACTTGATGTAAAGCGCGTTATAAATAAAATGTATTTCATTATTATTATTATTATTATTATTATTATTATTAGAAAAATGCAACCGCCTTCGCAGAGAGCAAGTGTTTACTGCTGTTGAACAATACTTACTAAAATGTAATATATAAATAGGGTTTTATTGTATTTTCATTAGTTGTTTGAGTAAAAAAACAAAACAATCAGTCTTTACGCAAGTTTACAACAGGCAAGTCGGTCGGACTAAAATGGGGGAAAAATAATATTTGGGTCGTTCATAAATTGACAGGGTCGGTCAGGTTACGGCAAACCAAAATATTTTTAAGGATGGCCTGACAGGGAAGGACAGGCCTGGCTTTACTCAACAAGAAGGGGGTGCCGGTATGCAGTTTCTTGTAGCCGCAGCCTATGGAGTTCCCCAATCCAAGCTCCCTTACTTCGACAGTGGAAAAGAAAGCAATTTCATCTTCTTGGCACTGAAAAGTTGAATGGGGATCCATCTGAACAATATACTGTAAGTACCAGGTTGTGATGGATTATCTGCGGCTCCCCAGCGCCCACAAGCTAGCCAAATCTTACATGCACTCTCCAACAGCACATTGAAGAAACCCTGCAACATCTCAGTGTTGCATGACTTCATCCTCTAATTACCAGGAGAACAAAGGTCTGCCAACGGTTGGTGACAACACAGAACTCTACCTGAACCAAGTTAACTGTTATTAAGAATTGTGCCACAGGATGTATTCAAGGTGAAGGTTGCTGTAGTGACATTCTCCATCTCTCTTGAAAAAAGTGATGTGGCCTGTACCATCACAGATGACTTCATCGCAGATTACCTAAACCTAGCGGAGCACTCCTACCCATTGCATGCTCTCCAACAGCAATATCCCTACATCAGAAGATTGCCTCTTACCCCTATTGCAAGGGCGGCACCTCTCATCCTCATTGGATCAGACTACCTCATGATTAGGGATGATGATCACGCTGTATAGAGCTACACTCATGAGCTCAGACCGGGGGTCCAACTTTAGTGGATAGCGCTTTCATGAAGTCAAGATTTATGATTCCCATTGTAGGAAAGTTGACATGAAAGCACTTCAAAATACTTTGGAAATTGCTCCTCTACCATTAAAGCAGTGGAGCAGCAATTTAGTTTCACATAAAGTAAAATGAATTAGTGTGGAGCAGCCTTGGCATATGGGGTTATTGTTACTGGGGTCATTGACAACAAGTGTAGGGCTATTAATTGTAGTGCACCTTTATACAGGGGCGGCATAGCTCAGTGGATAGAGTAGGTTGTCCACTAAACGGAAGATTGGCGGTTGATCCCCACCTCCACCTGCCCACATGTCGAACCACACAAAAAATGTTTTCATTGTAAGTCGCTTTGGATAAAAGCGTCTGCTAAATGCCCTTCTTCTTCATCTGCTTGCCTCCACCCAGGATGGTCGGGCAACATCCTCTTCACCAAAAGCAATCCATCACAGCCCTGTTGCCCATTGACTGAGCTCCAACAGAATGTGGAGATGCTCTTGAAAATTGACACCTTCCAAAACTGAAAGGCAAAGGTTATCCATTCGAAAAACTACTGTTATGCATTGGACCTTCTGGAGAAGTGCACTACGAGCATCGAAATAGATGAAGTTCAGAGGTATGCAAGCCTTCCGTTAAGAGTGCCCAACCATCCACCTTCATCCACAACACTAGGGTGGTACTTCCACTCCTCTTTGGTACAGAGTGCCACCTAGAGAAGAACCCTGAGCTTGCTAAAGTCCATGATATGGAGACACAGAAACTCCCAACATCGCCACTGATCCTCGCAAAAGATAAATATTGAACGTCAAACTGAATTCATCATCAGGATTTGTCACCATCTGTCTAAATCAAACCAAATATACTAAATGAACTACTAAATGAAGTAACAAAATGAACTGCTCAGTGTTGAGGAAAATATTCTTCACCATCCTGTGCTCGACCCATCCTAACACTAAGCAGTAAGTCAAGTGTCTCTCCAAAAAACAAACCAGTGTGTAGAGAAAAAGAGGGGGAGGCCGGGAATGAGTGCTCAGCATCAAATCATGGTTATTGTGGTTTACTAATCCATGTGTTATCCTTAATGCTTTGTGGTTTACTAACAAACTATGATGCTCTGTGATATACTGAATTGACTAACCATAATGCTCTGTGGTTTACTAAATTGCTGAAATGTTTTTTTTTTTTTTTTAAGCCTGTGGGTACCGCTTTGTAGTACGAATTAGACTATAGATACTGCAGAGGGCTGAACGATCAGGTCCCTAAACTATTAGGGTGAAATTATTTTCTACTCTAAATCCTGTGGTAATCCTTTGTAGTACACATTAGAGTATAGATACTACAGAGAGGTGAACGATCAGGTCCCTACCCTTGTGGGGTAAATTTATTTCCTAACCTTAATTCTGTGGCTGTCCTTTTGTAGTATAATTCGAGTATAGATATTGCACTGAAAGAACCGCAGGTCCCTGGCAAATGTTGTATTAGGGTAAATTGTTTTTTATTGTAAATCCTGTGGATACCGCTTTATAGTACATTAGTGAAGAAGTATTATAAAGGGCTGAACGGGCAGGTAGTCTGAGATACCGCCTACTAAGGGGAGGGGCCGCTTCGTCAGACTGAGGATTCTGCGATACCGCCTAGTAGCGCTGCTAGGGACTGTTTGGGTAGATCCTAACTCTGCGGTTACCGCTTACCAAGATAAGCTTGGGTAAGTACTGCTCGGGTAGAGTATAATAATTTGGACAAACTTTCATTGGGAAACGATCAAATAACTACATTCATTGTTAGAGTAGGGACAGTACTACAGTACAAACGCTCAGAGGCTATTCTTAAGATGGTGTCTATTTTATTGATTTTATAACAGATCTGTTTAATCAGTGATACTGAAGGCCATTCAAAAACAAAATGCATACATTTCTCAAAAACTGTTGAGGAAAGTATTTTAGAATAAGGTGTAGGAGTAACCGATACTCATATGATTATCCATTTTTAAGTTTAAAAGTCTGAGACACTCCCTCTGACAGGAGGCCTCACTTGGTCGAAAGAGTTATTTTGTGTTAAGCTTAATCGGGAGCTTTGTTTTGTGTTGGTAAATCTGAGATACCGCCTTTCAAGAGAGAAAGGGTCTGCAATGTCAGAGAATTGTGTTCGTCTTCATCCATTGTAGTTAATTAATTGAGAGTAGGAGCATAGGACGAGTGCTAGAAGTAATAGATAGAGATATAGATAAAGATAGGGTATTGTAATTAACAACTAACCTAAAAATACATTTCTAATAGCAGGATTGAGCAGAGTGGCTTGGGAAGTCTGTAGAGAGCAGGGGTTTGAAAGGAGGAGAGAAGTCAGGAATCAGAAAAGGTGGGGGTCGAGCAGCTCCGGAGGAGCCGCAACACCAGAGAGAAAAAAAAAAGGGAGAGAGAGAGAGTCACAGAGAGTTAAGTAGGGAGGAAAGGAAAAAGAAAGTTGAAGAGGAACAGAGCTAGGAGTTAGAAAAGGTGGGAGGGAGTTGTACACCCCACGCTAGGACAGGGTTTAATAATAATAATAGTAATAATAATAATAATAGCAATAATAATAATAATAATAACAAAATAATAATTTCAAAAGGTTGAAAGCTCCTTACTATAAAAGGTGGTAGAAATACTCTGTAAAAATAACCCCTTAAATAAAGATGAAATAATAAAAATCTCAGAAAAATGGGAAAAAAGAACCGCTAAACAAGGAACAAAATGGCCAAAGGAGGGGACATTTGATATGGTTCTGTGTGAGGAGATGGAAGTAATGATAAAAAAATACAAGTGTAACAAAATTCAACTCAACACCTCCCTGTGCAACTGGCTGTTGGACTTCCTCACGGGGTGACCACAGACAGTTCGGGTCGGCAGCAGCACCTCCAGCACCATCACACTGAACACGGGGGCCCCCCAAGGATGTGTGCTTAGCCCCCTCCTCTTCACTCTGCTGACCCACGACTGCACACCAACATCCAGCTCCAACATCTTCATCAAGTTTGCGGATGACACGACTGTGGTGGGTCTCATCAACAACAGCGATGAGACGATCTACAGGAGTGAGGTGACCAGGCTGGCTACGTGGTGCAAGGACAACAATCTCCGTCTGAATGTGGAGAAGACGAAGGAGATTGTTGTGGACTTCAGGAGAATGCACACACAGCATGCTCCACTGATCATCAATGATGCAACAGTGGAGAGGGTGAGCAGCATCAAGTTCCTGGGTGTGCACATCTCCGAAGACCTGTCATGGAACCACAACACCGCATCGCTGGCCAAAAAAGCCCACCAACGTCTGTACTTCCTCCGCAAACTAAAAAGAGTTTGAGCTTCATCCACCATCATGCACACCTTCTACAGAGGCACCATGGAGAGCCTCCTGACCAGCTGCATCAATGTGTGGTACGGTGCCTGCACCGTGTCCTGCCGCAAGACACTGCAGTGCATAGTGAAAGCATCTGAGAGGATCATCGGTGTCTCTCTCCCCCCCATTTTGGACATTTACACCACCCGCCTCACCGGCAAAGCCATCAGGATTGCTGGTGACCCCACCCACCCATCCCACAGTATCTTCAGTCTTCTGCCGTCGGGGAGGAGACTGCGGAGTCTCCGGGCCAGAACCAGCAGGCTCAAGGACAGCTTCTTTTACCAGGCTGTCCGGAGGCTCAACTTCATCCCTGTTCTGCCCCTTCCCCCCCCCCCCCCCCCCCTCCTTTGCCCCCCTGCCACAGACTCTTAACCTTCCACCCACCTCGGACCATCGCCCTCCCACCACCACTCACAAAGTCTCATCCTGACTGACACTTTAGAATTGTCTTTTGACTGTTTTAAATATATTTTGCACTATTTTTTGCACTATTCAATTTTCAATTTTCAACGCACTACCTCACTTTTTTCGTACTTTTCTGTGTTTCTGTGTTTTGTCTGTACGGTGTCCGTTTGTCTGTTTGTTTGTCCATTTGTTCATTTTGCACCGCAGGTCTGAGAGGACTGCAATTTCATCTGTGCTATATGCCTGCCATGTAGCACATTTGACAATAAAGATACTTGAACTTGAAAACAGGAAAGAAATCAGTGGAGAAAAGGGAAAGAGAAAAGCTGATATTGTCCATGTTTAAGAAGGAAGGAGAGAATTGGAGGAAAAAAGAAAAGGTAACAAGAGAAATGGTCAATAGGGCCGAACAACTAAAACCACCACCCCTTAAAAAGTGTCCACCACCCTACCACACAGGATTATACCCACTGATTTCGGGAACAGTAGACATAAAAGGAGAGATAGAAATTGACAGAGAAAATGAGGATCATGGGGAAAAATGGGGACCACACATACACATGGATTGTTACAAAGGGATTAAAGGAGCGGTAAAGGAATGGGATAGTGACAGTGAAAGAGACGAGAGGGATACTCAGATAGAACTCAGATAGAAAAAAAAACGTTCGAGAAAACCTAGGGAGGGAGAGAAGGAATGCAGCTGGGAGGGGGGCCCACCACCCAGATGCAGTGACATGCCGCACAGCCCCCTAGTGGCCGAACTACAGGAAGAACTTAGGAAATCACAAAAGGAGAGGAGGAAAAAAAGTTATGCAGGCGTTTATCCTATTCTGGTTAAAGGACAACAAGCTCTGTATGTCCCATGGGGATCACAGGACCTGGAGGGATTAGTATCTAAACTCCCTAACATACACAATGGGGCTTCAAAGTGGATCAGGATATTTGAGGAGAATACAGTAGGGAAGTTGATGGCGGTGGGGGACCTGAAGGCTTTGTTGGCTTGTGCTAGGTATTGCCAAGATGGAGAGTGTACTGCAAAACGGGGGTCTGCAACACCTACTGGATGAAGGCGTTGATGGAACAACGTTCGACATCTACCGATCAAACACCTGGGCGGCGCTAAGAAGTGAATACCTAACCCATGTGGAGCACAAGAACCTGAGGGGCTCCACAATCGGTGACACAGAGAATCCTGCATCCTTCCTGGAGAAGCAAGTCATGAGATGGAGATTGGAAACAGACCAAGACCCAGAGCGAGACCCACTGGTCTCCATCCTGTTTAGAACCTCCGTAATAGAGACAATGCCTAGCTCAATTCGGAACAAGCTAGAAGATGTGGTGGGACTGATCTCATCAAAGTCTCATAAAGAGTTCAGCGATCATCTGGTCCACGCAGTGGATAGATATCGTCAAAATGAACAAAAAATGCAAGAACAAAGCAGAGAGGTGCAAAGAAAATTTATCTCAGCTCTAGTTGGAGGAAATAACAAGAAAGGACAAAGACAAGAAAAAGCAGGCGGTTGTTGCAGAGTCAGCCACGATGACACCTGTTGTCCAGTAGCCCCCACCTCAGATGAACATTCCTGCAGTTCCACAGCAGGCGTCCTCTCCCCTAGTGCAACAGCCTCAGACCCAAGGGTTACCCGCCACACCAATTTTTTATGTATTCACCCAGAATAGAGAACAAGGGACTAACAATCGGTACAGGCAGAGACAGTTCAATCAATACAGAGGACCACAGGGTCAGCCAAGATATGGCCAAAGACAGGGGCCACCCAATCAGTTCAGAAGGTTCAATGAATGTTGGTCATGTGGACAGGACGGTCATATGAGCAGGAACTGTCCAACAGTTCCTTTCCACCCAGGTCAGCAACAGAGATAGAGGGGACAGAGACAGCAAAGACAGGAAGAACATAATCAGTCCCCAGCAGGACCCTGGATGGGTCAAGGTTACTAGGGCTGCCCAGAGAATCCACAAGGGGAGGGTCAGCGTGTAGCAATTACAATACAGGCTGATGAGGAACCAATGCTGCAGGTTCTATGGTAGAGGCACACCAATGATGGCAGATACTGGAGCAGCTTACACATGTGTAGGGTCAAAATATGCCTCTAACCTCCCAATGGCGAAATAATTTATCAAAACTGTAGGATTCTCGGGACTAACGCAGTTAATACCAATGACAGCTCCAGTAACGCTACAATTACATGGACGTACAGCTAAAATACCCATTTTGGTATCGGACACCATGCCACTCAATCTAATAGGGAGGGATGCATTATGTAAATTAGGAATACAAATATTATGCACACCTCAAGGCATAATAATTGACACTACAGGGACATCTCAAATGGTGGTATCAGAGCCAGACACAGCAAATGTCTACTGGATAGGAGACATTCAAGAGCAGGTAAATGTAACAATGACAAAATGGGGTAGTTATATCAGAGCTCAAATCCCGCAAGCAAGAGAGTCAAGGATAGGATATCATTGTACTAATTGTTCTGATTTATGACCCGGAACAAGACCCAGAATTTGAAAAAGAGTGGCAAAAGACAGCTGCAGGTAAAAAAGCAACAATTGAATCACAGTACATAGTAATTGGACTACAAGGAGCAGCTATGGCAGTACATGATACAGATGAATCTACAGCAATAAAAGATTGGTTTAGGGACATTGACTGGGCACCACACATCACTCTGTTAATAAATAAGGGGTTTGAGGCTAAACAATTAGGGGTAATGATGCTCAAATAGAAAAAACTAAAATGGGAACAAACCGATAATCCATTGATTCTCCAGTCATCTTGCAGGAAGTACTTAAACATTTTGTATTTTACTCACATGACAGGTGTGTTACAGGAAGTGGAAGTGGTACAGAAACACCAGAAACTAGTGACAACAGGGAAGCCGCACAATGATAGGCGGATGGAGATGGAGACAGAGATGATAGCTAGAATACCTGAACAGGTATGGTCCAGATTCGACACAGATTTAGGATTGGTGCATTCTGCTAACCCAGTAAGAGTACAGGTTAGAAAAAATGCTAAACTACCATGGCAAAAACAATATTACATGAAACCTGAGGCCAAGATGGGAATAGCCCCTACTATAGAAGGTCTTATTGCTGGGGGTGTACTGATAGAAACAATAAGCGATTGCAACACTCCTTTGCTTCCAGTACTAAAAACAGACAAACAAAAATGGCGGTTAGTACATGATCTAAGAGTGATCTAATGATGTGGTTGAAGATATGCAGGCAGAAGTACCAAATCCACACACGTTGCTAACCAATGTCCCACCTGATGCTAAATATTTTACAGTGATTGACTTGTGTGGAGCATTTTTCAGTGTACCACTTGCAGAAGAGAGCAGACATCTATTTGCATTTATGTATGGAGGTAAACAATATACATATACTAGAATGCCACAAGGTTTTAAACATTCCCCACATGTATTTAACCAAGTACTGAGAAATGATTTGGAGAAGTTGTCTCTACATGGAACTCTAATACAGTATGTGGATGATCTTCTGATATGTTCTCCCACATTGGAGCAATGTCATGAAGATTCCATGACTGAATTGAACAAATTGGCAACTGGGGGACACAAGGTGTCACAGAAAAAACTGCAGTATTGCCAGACAGAAGTGGAATATTTGGGGAGGCTGATAGCACACCAAACTAAAGCAATAGCACCCAGCCAGCTGGAGGGGATTGGCAAAGTACCTAAACCAGACACAGTACGACAAATGATGACATTTCTGGGGATGACAGGGTTTAGTTCAGATTGGGTAGAGGACTATGCCCTTAAAACTGCATCATTAAGAGAAATAATGAAGAATGCAGGGACAACTAATCTTCAAGCTAAACTTACATGGAATGCAGGTGCATTGGCAGCGTTTGAAGACATCAAACAAGAATTACAGGGGGCAAGTGCGTTGGCAACTCCAGACTATACAAAACCGTTCCTATTGTATGTAGCAAATAGGAGTCAGGGGTACGCATCAGCAGTACTAATGCAAGAATCCTGCAGTGGGAGGCGAAATCAACCCATAGCATATTATAGCTCAAAGCTAGATACAGTAGCACAAGGCTATCCACCATGTTATCAGGGATTAGCTGCGGTACAGTATGCTTATGACAAAGCCTCGACCATTACAATGGGTTACCCGGTAACTATTTTTGCGCATCACAAAGTCACTGAATTAATTGAAAAAGGAAAGTTTGTATTGACAAATTCAAGGTTGATGGAATATTTGGCATTACTAACATTTCCAGATGTTACTATTCAAAGGAGTTTGACAGTGAATCCAGCAGAAAGAATCCCCCATGATTTATAAGGAACACCACATGATTGTGTAGCGGATTCTTTGATGTACACCAAATTGAGACCAGACCTATTGTCAACCCCCATAGTTGGGGCGGAGGAGGATCTGTTTGTGGATGGATCGTGCTTCAAAGATCATTTGGGAAACCATGCAGGGTTTGCAGTGGTGAGACGGAACCCAGATGAAACATTTTCTGTCATTCAAAGTACGTCTTGTGAACAACCGTGTTCAGCACAATTGGCTGAATTGAGAGCTCTTACAGCTGCTTGTCGAGAAGGAGCAGATAAAACGGTCAATATATTCACAGATTCTGCGTATGCACACGGTGTATGTCATTTGTTCGGAGCAGTATGGAAAATGAGGGGATTTAAGAAAACAGATGGGTCTCCCATATTACATTGTGATCAGATTGTGGAATTGATGTCGGCACTGTTACTGCCCAAGCAAGTGGCAATAATCAAATGTCAGGCACATAAGAAAGGTCATGATTATGTCATCAAAGGTAACAATGCTGCAGATGAGGCTGCCAAGGTAGCCTCAAACAGTAGCAGGGCGGTCCAGGCAGTATTGGTCATGCCTGAAGCTGCACCTACTGAAGAAGATGTTGTCCGCATGCAAGAAAAAGCTGGAGTCTATGAAAAAAACATGTGGCTAAAGAGGGGTGATGCACATACCCCCACAGGGTTATGGAGAACCCATGATGGGATGATGTTGGCGCCTTCGGCGTTGTTAGGTTTACTTATCACTAATGCGCATGGTTTTGACCATTGCGCAAGGGGGGAAGTAATGAGGAAAATTTGACAACAAGGTTTTTGGTCACCATACTTGCAAACAATGGTTGATAATCAACTTAATGAATGTGAGATATGTGCAAAAAACAATGTAAAAAAAACAATCACAACTCCATTGGGACACATTCCTACACCTGAGGGACCATTTAGACATTTGGTCTTAGACTATGTGGACATGATTAAGAAGGTGAATGGAAAAAGGTATATGTTAGTGGTCATAGACAGATTTAGCAGATGGGTAGAAGCAGTCCCATCAAAAGATCAAAGTGCAGCTACTGTAACCAAATTTTTGACGAGAGAAGTCATGCCGAGGTTTGGAATTCCGACAGAAATAAGCTCAGACAATGGCTCAGCATTTATCCAGAAAACTGTAAAACAAGTAATACAGCATCTACACATCAAACAAAGATTGGGTTGTGTGTATCATCCTCAGTCACAGGGAATGGTGGAAAGGGTGAATGGCACACTTAAGACAAAAATAAATAAAATATGTGCAAGTGCCAAAATGAATTGGATAGATGCACTACCACTAGCCCTAATGAGTTATCGCATGCAAGCTAACAGAATGACGCATCTAACTCCGCATGAAATGCTTACGGGTCGACCCATGCCTGCAACTACCCTTAGAGGACCCCACAAGGGCCCTCCGTTGGAACAATTACAATTGGAAATAAGGGAATATGTCAAATAGCTAACTGGCATAAGCTTATATTCCAACAGGAGAAGAACCGAGTTCCAGAACCAGAAGACGACCCACCAAGGGGGGTGGAACCAGGCGACCAGGTGTACCTAAGGGTGTTCCGGAGAAAGTGGAACGAGCCCAGGAGAGAAGGACCATACACAGTCACCAATGAAACTCCAACTGCCATCCAGGTGGAAGGGAGATCCACCTGGTACCACCTCAACCACTGCACCAAAGCGGCCCAGCCAAGGACGAGTCAGGAGGTTGGAGAGGAGCCAGATGCAGACACGCCCGGAACCGAACAACTACCCCAGGACCAGACTCAGCAGGGCCAGGAGCAACAGTCACACGATGATGCTGAAGGCGGTGAGCCTGTTCCTGATACTCTACAGCCTGGAGCAGATGCCGTGGGCCCAAGGACAGGTCCAGAGTAGATGTAACCTACCACCAGCTCAGAGCCCTGGGCGTCACCCCCGGTGACACCCCCTGACCATGCTCCCCCACTTGGAGGGCAGGCACGAGATGGCAAGGACAGGACAGACGAAGGAGAGGGAGATGGAGAGAGGGAGGTTTTCACTCCTTCACCACGGCTAGTGAACACATTAAAGACAACATAACTCTGTGACCTTCTTGTTCCTGTGCTCAAGGTCAACGGAATGCAAAGGGATAAAAACCATAGATACGCAGGACTAACAACCACTAGGCTATGCTAACTGATCCGAGCAGGCCAATGATAATGGACTCAGGCTAGTAGGGTAAAGGATTAAATGCTCACTGCAAAATAGTGCTTGTAGGCTAATTGGCTAATGTAGTATGCTAACAGATTTATGCCCGTACTTTACCGAGAGAGGGACTGGAGGGAAGGACAAAGTGAAGAGTCATGTAGGGGGCGACAGATGGACAGACCGCTTGAAAAAGAAGGTTTGAGAATGTAGACTTGAATAGCAGTAGAGTGAAATAAGTTGTTTAGCTCTAGCTAAAGACAAACAAAGGCAAGAAGTGTTAGTCAGTGTTAAAGAACCTTCTTGATATGTGAATGCAGGTTAGCTGCAGTACGGCGGCCTGGCTCTTCCCTTAGCCTGGGACCAACGCTGTCCGAAGCTGTTATTTAGCATTTGAGGAATGAGACCATGTCTCTTATAGCTGGAGGTTGTAAAGCCAGTATGTGCTACAAAATATATTGGGGTAATTTTATGTACTTTCTTTTAGAGAGGTCCTGACATACCTGTTTGAATGATACGCTGTTCATGGTACTTCCTGTTAGAGAGGTACTGCGGTCCATGTACTTCCTGTTAGAATCATACTTAGGTGCATGTGCTTGTTAAATCAGTTATTTCTACTTCTTTTTGGAGATATATTAAGGTACTTCCTGTCACATACTTCATTTAAGGAAGACTTTCAATGCATGCTGAAAGTTTGTTTAATTTTGTGTAACGTATCTTTAAAACAATTATATGATGTTTGTCTAGGTCATAGTTTGTGGAGAGACAATGATGTAGAGGTTTTTTCAAGACTTATAGAGGTAACCACACATGCAAGGCTCTACTTAAATAACTGGCTGCTGCTTACATTACATTTATAACTGAACTTGTTAGGTTATGTGATTGACTATATTGACTTGTAATATTTTTAAGATTCTTACAATGATGATTGTTGAATTAGCAAGTCATTTAGTAGTTTTTATATTCTTTGTGTTTTTGGTTCTTTTTGATTTACCTTATACTCATCTGTTTATCACATTGTAACCATTTCACGATATACTCATTGATTGTTGAATGCTGAGTTGAATTTTCATGTGTTATGATGAGAAACAGTCCCGTTGAAGGAGGTTTTCCCTACAAAAGATAGGTTTACTCCAGGAGGACTGAGGAGGTGCATGGGGATTTTTACTACCATTAGGACAGGGAAGTAGATGTTTATCCCAATGTACCTCGTGATGAAGGCCTGAGTCTCTGATGAGAGCCACATTTGATGGTCGGAGAACTTGAAGTCTGAATCACTATATCACTATGAAATGAGATTATAAATTCACACTTATAAGACACTAATACAAAAGGTTGTAATATTTTTTGGGACTTAGTAAGTCCCAAAGGGGGGAATATAGTAGATATTAACCAGGTTAAAGCTAGTATAATCATTGGGTTGTCCATGCAAAGCATGAACTAAGTGTGGCAAGAAACAAAGGCGCACTCATTGAGCCCTTGGCTCAACCCAAGGTCATCCTCTGGTTCACCCCATGTTATCTCTAAGGTGTCTGCTTGAATGCTTGGAAGTGGTCAGAACAGACATGGGGAGGATGGGATGACTGTATGATATGTGGTGATGGGTTCCAACAGTAAAGGGAGGAAGGGCCATTTCTGTATGGCATAGAATGTTCAAGGTGATGACATCATGTCTGGAAAACAGGACAAAAAGGGGCACACAGGGGATGTGCGGGAGTTCTTAGTCAAACCAACTCAGATTTTGTTGTCACTACTTGCAAGTGATAATAAAGTCTTTCTTGTCATTCAAACTGCGGTCTCCCAGAACCCTCTTACTTTTGTTAAGATATGTGCTTTAGCCACCACATTACTTGCTCTAAGCAGTGACACAATTGGACTGTAGTCATCTGGGGACAGTGCTAGATATATCTGCGTGTCATCTGCATAACTGTGATAGTCTACATTAGAGTTCTGCAGAATTTGACCCAAAGGCAGCATATATAGACTGAACAGAAGGGGTCTAAGAACTGACCCCTGAGGAACTCCACATATCATAGCCACTCGATCAGATTCATAACTTCCAATGGTCACAAAATAACTCAGCTCTTCCAAGTAGGACCTGAACCAGTCTAAGACTGTTCCGCTGAGTCCTGCCCAAGTTTCCAACCTGTTCAACAGTATACTGTAATCCACAGTGTCAAACGCAGCACTGAGATCCAACAGGACCAGAACTGACACCTTGCCTGAGTCAGTGTTTAACCTTATGTCATTTAACACTCTAATAATAGTAATAATAATAAGAGCTATTTCTGTACTGTGGTGAGGTCAGAAGCCTGATTGAAATTAGTCAAAAAGTCCACTGGAGTTTAAAAAATTGCTGAGTTGACTAAAAACCACTTTCTCAACTATCTTGGCTATAAAAGGAAGATTTGAGATAGGTCTGTATTTGGTTAACATGGAAGCATTCAGCGTTCCCTTTTTTAGGAGTGGCTTAATGGCAACTACTTTTAGCGGTTTAAGAAACGTGGTCCCCAAGGAGGACGCACACAGAAGTGGGGACAGGATCCTGTACAACCAGGCCAGAAGCACACTGACAAAGGAGATCAGAGTGGCAAAGAGGAGCTACACTGAGAAGCTAAAAAACAGGTTCTCAGCCAACGACCCTGCGTCAGTGTGGAGAGGCCTGCAGGAACTCACCAACTACAGGAAACCACCCCCTCAGACTGTGAAGAACCGTCAACTGGCTGACAACCTGAATGGGTTTTACTGCAGGTTTGAAAAACCCACACCCCTCACCCGCTCCCGCAACATCACACCTCCATCTGCTCCCCCTCCCACTGCCTGCCCCTCACCCCACCCCACCGACCCCCCCCCCCCCTCCCCCCCTATGCTAACCATTTCTGGATTACTGGAGCTGTGTGAAGTCCAGTCCTGCTTCAAATGCTCCACAATCATCCCGGTCCCAAAAAAACCCTCTATCTCTGGAATAAATTACTACAGGCCCATCGCCCTGACGTCTGTGGTCATGAAATCCTTTGAGAGACTGGTGTTGACCCACCTAAAGGCCCCCTGCTGGACCCCCTGCAGTTTGCCTACCGGGAAAATAGGTCAGTCGATGATACAGTCAACCTTTGGACTGCAGTACATCCTCCAACACCTTGACTCACCAGGGACATACGCAAGGGTCCTGTTTGTGGACTTCAGCTCAGTGTTCAACACCATCTTCCCAGACATCCTCCACTCCAAACTCTCTCAGCTCATTGTGCCAGTCCCCACATGTCAGTGGATCACTAACTTCTTGACAGACAGGAGGCAGCAGGTGAGGCTGGGGAAAATTATATCCAGCTCCCGGACCATCAGCACTGGCGCCCCCCAGGGATGTGTGCTCTCCCCTCTGCTCTTCTCCCTCTACACCAATGACTGCACCTCAGGAGACCCATATGTTAGACTCCTGAAGTTCGCAGACGACACAATGGTCATCGGCCTCATCCGGGACGGTGACGAGTCTGCATACAGACGGGAGGTTGAACAGCTGGCCCTCTGGTGCGGTCAGAACAACCTGGAGCTGAACAAGCTCAAAACTGTGGAGATGACAGTGGATTTCAGGAGGAGCCCCCCAACACTGCCCCCCCTCACTATCCTCAACAGCACTGTGTCTGCAGTGGAAACCTTCAGGTTTCTGGGATCTACAATCTTCCAGGACCTAAAGTGGACACCCAACATAGACACAATCATCAAAAAGGCCCAGCAGAGGATGTACTTCCTGCACCAGCTCAGGAAGTTCAACCTGCCTCAGGAGCTGCTGATCCAGTTCTACACTGCAATAATCCAGTCTGTTCTCTGCACTTCCATCACTGTCTGGTTTGGATCGGCCACCAATCAGGACAGGAACAGACTACGGACAGTGAGGACTGCAGAAAAAAAATCATCGGTGCCAACCTGCCCTCCGTTCAGGACCTATACGTGTCCAGAGTCAGGAAACGTGCAGGAAACATCACTGCAGATCCATCACACCCTGGACACAACCTGTTCCAACTCCTCCCCTCTGGTAGGCGTTACAGAACACGGCATGCCAAAACATCCAGACACAAGTCCAGCTTCTTCCCACAGGCCGTCACTCTGATGAACAGTTAACCCAGTCTGATTGTCTCAGAGACAATCCCTGTGCAATAACCCTGTAATACTGAACACTCACTGTACATACAAATTCTAAATTATATATTTTTGGGAGGCTAAACAGTTTTTAACATATCGTCATTATCAATATAAACCTAAGCACGCCGTATATACTGTACATTGTTGCATGTTATGCCACATCCACCTACCTCATGTACATAATGCACTCTGCACCATTGCCTCCTGCTACAATGCTTTTGTTTATATATATATATATATATATATATATATATATATATATATATATATATATACATATACACACACTTTTTATATGCAGCTACATCTAGATAAATGTTTGTTTTACCTTTGTTTATTTTATAGCAGTTAATGTTTAGTTCATTGTCTTGTTTGTGCTGTATGTCTAGTCGGTGTCCGTACATTGAGAGCATGGAAAAACCGAAGTCAAATTCCTTGTATGTTCGTGAACATACTTGGCGAATAAAGCTGATTCTGATTCTGAAAATAAGAAGTGTGTGTTGTTATGTCGGACACACATACACATCACAAGCACATATTGTAGTTCTCAACTTCTTGATTCTTAATTAATTGTGCGTTCATATAATTAAAATACCAATGTTGACTTGTCCCAAGAACTAATATATCTAAAATTGTACAATACAGTCCGTATAACTAACATATTGTGTGTGTTCTTGAATAGACACACATTGCTATACTTAGAGTGGAGTACTTGACATATGTTGATATGTCAATAGTTACTTCAGTTAAAAATGTTCAAGTCATTGTTAGAGATAGGTTGTAATATAAAGCTAAATACAATAAGTGTCTTTATGTTGGACACGCATCGACATATGCGCAAAGTAGCGGAGTTCCTAACTGCTTGATCCGTTATAGCACATGTGTCAAACTCAAGGCCCGCGGGCCACATCCGGCCCGCCATACAATTATATCCGGCCCGCGAGATCGTTTTATATATCTGTTTTTAATGGCCCTGTAATATGACGCCCCAATAACACACACTACAAATCCCATGATGCAGTGCAATTGCCGCCAACGGCAAGCCGCGGTTCAAGTTCGCGGTCTGTTGATGTACACAATGCTAATATCAAATCAAAGCTAGACCCCAACAATGGCCAAGAGAAAAATTGATTCTGAAAACCGAGGCTTTCAAAGCCGGTGGGAGAATGAGTATGTTTACTGAAATTGCAGGTAAACCAGTATGTCTCCTTTGCGGGAGTAATGTCGCTGTAATGAAGGAGTATAACCTAACGGCACTACAAGACAAAACATGAGGACAAGTTCAAAAACCTGAGCGCAGGACAGAAGCTACAAAAGGTAGAGGAGTTGAAGAAGAATTTGACATCCCAGCAGACGTTTTTCACCAAAGCAAAATCACAAAGTGAAGCTGCTGTGAAAGCAAGTTTCATTGTGGCCGAAGAGATCGCCAAATCAGGACGGCCGTTTACCGAGAGGGAATTCGTGAAGAATTGTATGATGAAAGTGTGCGACGTCCTTTGTCCAGATAAAACGCGAGCGTTTGCAAATGTAAGCCTCAGCAGAAACACTGTTGCTAATCGGGTTTGTGAGATGGCGACTGATTTGAAAACACAGTTGATTGAAAGAGCAAAAGATTTTGTTGCATACTCCCTTGCCGTGGATGAAACTACTGACGCGACTGACACTGCACAGCTGGCGATATTCATCCGTGGAGTGGATTCCAATTTGTGTGTAACAGAGGAAATACTGGACATTAAATCGATGCACGGGACAACGAAAGGAGAAGACATCTTTGGAAATGTATTTCAAAGTGTAACCGACATGAAACTGCCGTTGGAAAAACTCGTTGGACTTACAACAGATGGCGCACCTGCGATGTGTGGTGAAAAAAATGGACTGGTGGGAAGGATGCGCTCAAAGATGCGGGAGGAGAACTCTGCCGGTGAGTTGACAGTGTATCACTGCATCATACACCAGGAATCGCTGAGTGCTAAAGTCCTAAAAATGGATCATGTGATGATCACTGTAAAACAAACCGTCAACTTTATCAGAGCCCACGGTTTAAATCACCGCCAATTCCAGTCTTTTCTGCAGGAAATGGATAGCGAGTTTGGCGATATGCCATATCATACGGAGGTCCGGTGGCTAAGTCGGGGAAAAGTTCTCAAAAGACACTTTGAGCTGCGAGAGGAAATCTGCCAGTTCATGGACAGTAAGGGGAAAGACTGCACAGTTCTGCGGGATGAAAAGTGGAAATGTGACTTGGCGTTCCTGGCTGACATAACGTCGCATCTTAGCGCTTTAAACCTTCAACTCCAGGGACGGGAGCACATAATAACTGATATGCATGATGCAGTGAAGGCATTTCAAGTGAAGCTGCGCTTATGGGAGACACAAATGCACCAATGCAACTTGTCTCACTTTCCCTGTTGCCAAGTAATACTGAACCAAGAAAGTGCCACAGTTTTCCCAAATGCCACCTTTGCTGAAAAACTCAGCGCGCTGCGCACTGAGTTCGTACGGCGCTTCAGTGACTTTGAGGCACAGAAAAGTAACTTCGAGCTGCTTCGCAACCCATTTGCAGTCGACGTGGAAACCGCACCTGTAGAAATGCAGATGGAGCTGATAGAACTGCAATGTAACGGGACACTGAAGGCAAAGTACGACACTGCGGGGCCAGCACAGTTCACTCGCTTCATTCCTGAAGCGATGCCGCAGCTCCGCCAACATGCGGCTCGAATCCTGTCCATGTTTGGCAGCACATATCTGTGCGAGCAGCTGTTCTCTGTGATGAAAATAAACAAAACGTCACACAGGAGTCGCCTCACTGATGAACACCTGCAATCCATCCTGAGAATCTCCACTACACAGAACCTAACCCCAAACATAAACGAACTTGTTGCAAATAAAAGACTCCAAGTATCAGGCTCTGACTAAATAGGACAAGAAAAATGGAATGTTATGATTTGTTATGATTTAAATTTTACTTTAAATTCAATTTTTTATTTATATTTTCAGATTTTTTATATTCCAGCATGTACAGATTTTGAATGTATTGTATTGACAGGATATTATTTTATGAAGAGCAAAATATTTTAAGTTGAAATTTATTTATTTTGGAATGATATCCTGTATTTTGATTCATATTAATGGTTAAAAAACATAAATATTTAGTCTGTTAAATAAATATTTATACTGTTCGGCCCGCGACATTGTGTTTTGAGTTTTGGCCCCCTGTGCAATTGAGTTTGACACCCCTGCGTTATAGGAACAATGAGTCTGCTGGGTTGTTGGTATTGCAGTGGTCGGCCCTCACGCACGTATAGCATAGTCACACTCTCATAGGTTTTAGCCCAAGCACAGGTGGGTGTTTCTTTGAACTGCCTGATTCACCAATTTATTTTAGGTCTAATATAATAAGCATAATGTATTAAGGCTAATATATAGGGTGGCCTAACTGGAAGTATGCTGCATAGTATTAGTATAGTTAAGGGTTAGTACCGGTCTAGCATGGACCCCTGCTGGCAGCATGCTTCTTAATAATTGTATAGTAAAGTATTAGTACCGGTCCAGCGTGGCCTCTAGCTGGCAGTATGCTGCGTACGCTACGATGTTCTCCTGGCCGCAGCGTTCTGTTGTGACTCCACTGACATAGAGGATGAAGTCAGAGTGCTCCACACCAACGCCGTCTGGGGGCCCCTGGGGGCCACAGGACGTCCCTGACTCACTGCACACCTTACACTGCTGCAAGAAGACACACAGTACAGTACTAGTATGAATACTACAATATTATATTATCAATAACACTGTAGACAACTTATATTGCTGGAATACACATAATGTATGAGCACTTGTGTATCAGATACAGGTGAAATCTGCTAAACCCACAGGTAAATAAATAATAATAATACATTTTATTTGTAAGCGCTTTTACAGAAGCTCAAAGACACTTTACAGTTTTACAATCATAAAATAGAGCAAGTAAAAATAGATAAAAACAGACATATTATAAAATAGAGAGCAGTATAAAAGCACATTGTTATGACTTAAAAGCTAATTTAAAAAGGTGAGTCGTGAGCATGGTCTTGAATGTTGGGAGGTGTGTGCAGATACGGATGGGTTTGGGGAGTGAGTTCCAGAGGGAGGGGGCAGCGATGGCGAAGGCTCGGCCTCCCCAGGTTTGGTGCTTGGTCGCGGGAGGGGGTGTTGTGGTGGAGCAGGTCTGTGAGGTAGGGGGGGGCCAGGTTATTGAGCGCTTTGTGTGTGAGAAGGAGGATTTTGAACTGTATGTGGTGAGTGATGGGCAGCCAGTGCAGGTCATGGAGGACAGGGGTGATGTGGTCTCTGGAGCGGGTGCGGCAGGGTAGGCATGCAGCTGAGTTCTGGATGTATTAAAGTTTATTGAGGAGTTTAGAAGGTGATAGAGGATGCTGTTGCAATAGTCAAGTCTAGATGTGATAAATGCATGGATGAGGGTTTCTGCAGCAGAGAAAGTGAGTGAGGGGCGGAGACGGGCTATGTTCTTGGGGTGGAAGAAGGCAGTCCTGGTGATGTGGTTGATGTGGAGGTCAAATCTCAGCTTATTGTCAAAGATTAATCCTAGGTTGTGAGTGTGAGATGAGGGAGACAGGGTGCAGTTATCGAAGGTGAGGGAGAAGTTGTGACTGGCTTTGGTGCGGAATGTGGGTTCAATGATGATTATGTCTGATTTGACACTGTTCAGTTGAAGATAGTTTGTTTGCATCCATGATTTAATTTCGGTAAGACAGTCACTGAGTGTGGAGTGGATGGAGTTGGTGATGGTTTTGGTGGAGATATACAGTTGAATTAGCCTGGCTGACGCGTCCACATCTCGATGAGATGGTGGTCTGGGAACTAGGTGTGCATTTTCTCGTATTTGAGGCGTGGTTTACGAATGCCTAGAGCCGTTTATTGGGCGCTACGAATGTCTATCAAATGGCGTCTGGTTCTTCACATGCTGCTTTGCGCGCGATTCATAGCCAATTGCTACTAAAAATTAGCTACTAAAATTACATTAATTGCTACAAAAGCTACTCAATACACTTTCTAAGGCTGCATCGAACGGTAACGTTGTGTCCGCTGCCATGTTGGATTAACACGCCACAAGCTTCGGTGTCGCGCATAGAAGTCTTCATCGTCTTGCTGCCCCCCGTTCTGTGATTGGTTCCCTAACTCAGGGGAAAATAAGGGCGGTGGTTTCCAGGCTGTCTTTGCAGTGAGAATGAAATTGCGTGCAAAGCAGCATGGGAATTCCCAGGCTACAGTTGAATGTCATCAGCGTAGCAGTGAAACTGGAGGCCATGTTTACGGATGATCTGGCCAAGGGGGAGGATGTAGAGAATGAAGAGGAGGGGACCAAGCACCGACCCCTGGGGGACACCCTGTGACAGGGAAGCGGTGGGGGAGGTGCAGTTGTTTATGCTGATAGACTGTTGATGGTTGGTAAGGTAGGAGTGAAACCAGTAGAGTGCTGTGCCGGTGATGTAGAGAGGATTCCAGGCGGGAGAGGAGGATGGAATGGTTGATGGTATCAAAGGCTGCTGATAGGTCGAGGTGGATGAGGATGGTGAAGTGGAGTCAGAGGATAGGAGGAGGTCATTGGTGACTTTCAGGAGGGCTGTCTCGGTGCTGTGTTTTGAACGGAAACCAGATTGGAAGGATTCAAACAGGTTATTGGAGGTGAGGTGGGTTCTGAGTTGTGAGGCGACAGCACGTTCAAGGATTTTTGACAGGAAGGGGAGATTGGAGATGGGGCGGAAGTTATTTGGGTTGTTGGGGTCAAGACCAGGTTTTTTGATGATGGTTGTGATGGCAGCCAGTTTGAGGGTTTGGGGGACAGAACCAGAGAGGAGGGAGGCGTTAATAAAGTCAATGATGAGTGGAGAGATGACAGGGAGGTGGTCCTCGATGAGTTTGGAGGGTAAGGGGTCCAGGTTGCAGGTAGATGTATTTATTCCGGTCATGATGGTTGTCAATTATGCGGGTGATACTGGAATGAACTCGGTCAGGTGCTGGATAGTGGTAGGCAGTGAGGCAGGTGGGGAGATGGGAGGGATCCTGAAGGTGGTGAGGCAGTGGTGGCTGGCCCATAGAGGGCGATAGGGCACCGCTCCCCCTTGACCCACAATAAATAAATAAATAAAACTAATAATAATAAATTATACAAATTGTTAACATTTGTGTGTTTGAAATATGACTGTACCCAGTAATATGTGTAAAATATGATAGAAAATCATCTGTGCAAGATGTATGCTTTTCCTAAACGTCCCGTGTCCCATGCTTCAACAGCTCTGGGGCGATGGAGAAATCGCCCCAAGGAGGCGGGTCTGTGTAACTGTTTAGCCAATTACTAATTTAAGATGTGAAAGCATGACATAAAATTTGGCCAATCAGCGTCCTCAAATCCAAGCCGATATGGGCGATTACTTTATCGCCCCAAGCGAGCGAATGCAGGGGCGAGTCTGTATATAGATGTATACAGTTGTATATAGTTGACCTTACTATTAGTCCTTAATTTTCACTACCTATTAATCTGCTGATTATTTTCTTGATTGTTTAGTATATAAAATGTTTACTGTAATTTCACAAAGCCCAAAGTGACAACAAATTCAATTTCAAATGAAAAAATGGAAAGCTTGTTTGTGCAATACGTTGTTTATGTTTTGTGTTAGAATGCCTCAACTTTTTAATATTGGCATTAAATAATTATTGACTATTTCACGGAGCACCCGTTTCCTGTAGTTTGTGTTCAATGTATTGGGATGGTTACTGAAATTGACTGAATATGGCACAGCCCCACCTAGAATATTCTTCACCAGCCGCCACTGTGTTGAGGTTACTGTAGATGGTATTGATTTTTGTTTGGAAGAATGATAGGAATGCTTGGCACTTGTCAGTGGTGGATGAGAAGGTGTTGTCATGAGGTTTGAGGAGGGAGTTGATGGTGGAGAACAGAGCCTTGGGGTCGTTGAAGCCAGAGTGCATGAGGTGGGAGTAATGGCTGGACCGGGCAGCGTTGAGTGCTTCTTTGTACTGTTGTAGGTGGTCGGTGTATGCTAAAAGGTGAACTGATAATCCATGTTTTTTGTGTAGTCTTTCAAATGGTCTTCTCCAGGTCTTCATTTGGTGGAATTAGGGTTGCCACATCTGATTTGAGAAAAAACGGGGCAGGGGGCGGGGCGGGGGCAACGGCTGGTGTGTGTGTGGGAGCATAGGCTACCACTGGCATAGTGTAATAATAAATACAATGCTATTATATATTTGTTTTTTTGGTTCGTTATTATATGTATGTACACAAATTAATTAATTAAAATTAAGTTAAGAAATAAATTTAGTACAACTTTTTAAAAAATGACATAAAAAACAATAAGGAAAATGTATACATTATAGCCTACATTTAGGCCTATACTGTATATGTAGGCCTAAGATAGCCTATAATTTAGCAAAGGACGTTGCATGGAACCAGGGGTGGAGCCAGACTTTGTGTACATCCGGGGCTTAGCCCAGAGGGGGGTCTGGGGGTTGTCCCCCAGAAAATGTTTTATTACTACGATGCAATTTGCTGCATTCTAGTCCCTTTTAGGGTGACCTGCTGGACACTGGCAAATCCTAAATCCCTTCTAATTCATAGCCTACATTTTCAGTTGCAGGGCCTGCTCAAGACAATACTATTTAATGGAAAGAAACAATAACAATTCGGTTGCCATAATTTCAAAAGCTCAAAAAAGATCCGGGGCTTTTGAAGTGAGATTCGGGGCTTCAGCCCCGAAAGCCACCCCCCTGCTCCGCCCCTGCATGGAACAGAAGATATGTAATTCAAATATAAAAACCATCCCTAAAAAAACAGAATTGCAGCAAGGATTGGGCCTACTGGATACAGTCTACCCCTGCCCATAATGCAGAATCTGTATGCCAGAAAAACAAGAAGAACATAAAATGTAGCATACAAGATATAGGCCCAGTCTAGGCAAGAGCAGATTCTTAAAGAAATGTTGGTTGTGTCAACAAACATCAAACACACCAACAAGATCCTTCAGTCTTCTTCGGCCATTTGGGATCCATTCAGCAACAACCAGACCTATCAAACATATAATAGGCAGGCTACAGATTCAACAAATAATACTAGATCTGACTTAAAACAGAAAGGTAGACTACCAGGTGAACAGAAGTTATGTCTGTTGTTTTACCTATATTTAGGTATTTAGGTATAGGAAATATATCTTACCTATATTTGTCCGGGTGCACTCCCTGACGCAGACGCACTCGCTGCACTCACACGCTCTGACGCACACGCACTCACCCTGGACTCCGTCTCCTTACTTAGCTACCCGCACTCACCCTGGACTCCGTCTCCTTACTTAGCTACCCGCACTCACCCTGGACTCCGTCTCCTTACTTAGCTACCCGCACTCACCCTGGACTCCGTCTCCTTACTTAGCTACCCGCACTCACCCTGGACTCCGTCTCCTTACTTAGCTACCCGCACTCACCCTGGACTCAGTCTCCTTACTTAGCTACCCGCACTCACCTTGGACTCCGTCTCCTTACTTAGCTACCCGCACTCACCCTGGACTCCGTCTCCTTACTTAGCTACCTGCACTCACCCTGGACTCCGTCTCCTTACTTAGCTACCTGCACTCACTCACTCTCACTCAATCTCTTGGACATGACACACTGTGGCACCCGGCACAGTAGGTGATGCTGATGGTAAACTTCCGTTTTGCAGGTCTGCATTACAACCAATCAAATTTAGCGCATGCCTGCTCCGACAGCTGGATACAATGTATCAAGATAACATAAGAAAAATAGTAGGATTGCAGAAGCAGAATGTAGGTTTTATTGAAAGTGAAACTTTCTTTAAAAAAAAAAAAAAAAAAACGGGACATTTGGTGTCCCGGGAAAGATTAGCAATTTTCCGGGACAGACATTAAAAAAAGAGAACAATCCCGGGAAAACCAGAACTTGTGGTAACCCTAGGCGGAATGAGGGGGTGAACCAAGGGGCCGAGTGAGTGAAGGAGACTGTTTGTTTTGACGGGGGCAAGCTGATCCAGGCAGAAGGAGCGTGTGCTGTTGTAGTAGTTGACCAGGTCAGTGGGGTCATCAGGGGGCGGTGGAGGTGAGGCAGACAGACAATGGGTGAGTGAGGCTGAGAGAGCTGACGGAGAGATGGATTTAAGGTTTCTGAGAGTTAGGGTCTAGTTTTGTTTAGTGGTGGGGATAGGGATGTCAATGTCCATGGTGATAGCCAGGTGGTCAGAGATGTGCAGGTCGTGGCTGGTTACCGGTTGGGGGTTGAGATTAGTGGAGCAGACCAAGTCCAGAATGTGACCACGGCTGTGTGTTGGGAAGTTGATATGTTGGGTGAAGTTGAGACATGTTAACAGTTCCAGAAATTCAGTGGCCGGTTTATTGTCTGTGCTCTCAATATGTAAATTGAAATCGACCAGGAGGAGAACGGATTGTGAGATTGCAGATAACTGGGTACAAGGTCAGCGAGATCAGAAAGGAAGGAGGGATGTGGTTTTCAGGGGCGAAAAATGTTGCTGTGACCAGAGGACAGGGACCAGAGAGTTTGTAGGTGAGGTGTTCAAATGAGGGGCAGGAGGAATGGAGATGGTGGATGTTTTGATGTTTTTTCTGTAATTGGCAGCAATGCCACCCCCCCCCGGCCCTCTGTGCGGGGTTTGTTCATGTAGGTGTGTCCAGTGGGAGTGACTTGATTTAATAAGTAGTAGTCCAAAGGTTTTTGCCAGGTTTCAGTGAGACAGAGAAAATCCAGGTTATTGTCTGTTATGAATTCATTGAGAATGAGGCTTTTGTTGTTGAGTGAGTGAGTGTTGAATGGCCAGTTTCAGGTGTTGTTGCTTCATGAGAGGGTGCGAGGACCGGGGAGGTGGACGGAGATTGCCTGGATTGATACGTCTTGTGCTGAGTGGACGGAGGCGTAGTGTGGATATGAATAACAGGATGTAGTTGTAATAACTGATGTGGACGAGGGGGGAGCTAGAGGGCGAGAAAAAGTAGAGTGGTGCCAGTAGAGCTTTGGGATGAGAAGAGCCATGCATGATCACGTTTAGCGGTGTGCACAGCGTGTTGCAGATTGGCTGCTAACAAGCGGCTTCCATGCCTGTTTGGGTATAGGCCGTCGGTTTTGAAGAGGGGGGAGCGGTTCCAGAAGAGATTAAAACTGTCTATGAAATTGATATTGCTAGTGGAGCAGGTGGACTGTAACCAGGTGTGGAGGCTGAGAATCCTGCTAAAACCTTCTGCTCCTCGGGCCACGGTGGGAGTCGGCCCGGAGATAAAAACAGACTTCCCGCAGCTGCTTAAGAAGTTTAAAAGATCTGTAATGACTGGTGAGCTGCTGACCTGCAGATGGTGTTGTGGTACGATGACAGGTCCACAGCGGGTCAGCTCTGCACATGCCCCCTGGCAGTAGCGATGAGGGTCGCCCCTCTTCCTCAGGTAGCGCCCACCAGCACACTGCCTGCAAACACAGGAAGAAACACTAGATATGTAAACTGTAATTAACAGCCTTCAAGTCATTTATCATTTATCAACTACATTATATGATGCAGAAGTTTACTTTCAGTTTAAATTCTTCATAGGATTATATTTATTTTATTATTTAGCTAATTTTAAATTACTCCAACATAGATTAGCTGCTTTGCTTTGATTGCCAGCCCCACTTGTGTAAGCCTTGTGATAAAAGTGTGGGTTAAAAGTGGGTTAACTACTAAAGCATTAAGTGGTACCTGCTAAGGAGCAGCAGTCCCACACGGTGTCTGACACTAAATACCTTCTGCAGGTAGTCAATGGCCTGAGGAAACAGCTTTTCCTGGGTGCACACACACATACACACAATTAGAATAGGAACACAAGTGCACACTTAGAAGAATTGTTGTTGTTCGTTTTCACTCAGCTCACCTTTACTAGCCTTCGATTATCAGCTGGTAGTCTGAGAGAGAGAGAGAGAGAGAGAGAAAGAGAGAGAAATGTTAATGGATTAGCAGGTGATATACACATAAATAAGCAGCCAGTGGTTTTGGTCATCATGGAGATGGTGCAACTCACTGGTCCACACTGGAGTCATAAATTATCTTCATCTTCAGATGGGGGTCTTCAGGAGAGCTCCTCTTCATCAGGCGGTCTGACCTCAGGTTCACCTGGTGGACTACCTGGAAGAGAAGCCCGGGCGGGGGTTCTCTCTTTTGCTATCTGGCATCTCCTCTACAATGCCAGCTTACACATCTCGTCCCTGTTGCCAGGTTACACACTATGTTGATAGGCTACACATCTCCCCTCTGTTGCTGCTACACATATCCCCATGTTGCTAGGTTATACCCCACCTCCCTGTTGTTAAAATTATGAGAAATAGAGTTACACATTCACCCTCTGCTATGTTACAGTGGAGTTGCCATGTCAGGTATATGTTTAAACGCCGTTTCAGATTACCCGATACGTCTTCACTGCTGCCATCCGCACAATACCGGAATAGACCGTGAACTCGAATTATAGCTTCATCCCCTTCCTTCCCAACCTGTGCTAAACTAGCCGCGAGAAATAATAATACCAAGTTTGTGTTTAATGTCCGAGTTGCATAATATGGACGGAGACAATACAAGTCAATACATAATTAAGGACCTAGCCACGGTAGATGCTAGGTTAATCTACCGTGCACCTAGCACTAATGGTACTAGAAGTAGTACTGTCATGACTGTGTACCTCGCTAGGAGCCGGGACGTGGTGTCCGAAGGTTCCCTGCAATAGCAGAGATACGAAGTAGACCAGAGCCAGGACCTTTACCCGGTCTAAGGGCCAAGAACACATCCTTGCTCTGCCAACTGCTCTCTAGTCGGTCCGCTGGTGGTCGCTCCATTCATTGCCTGCTGGGTGGATACATCGTCACTTCCCCACGGAGTATAGAAACAAAAAGGGTATTATTCCGAGTCTTCCCCGCGAATAGAAAGGATTAAAGACCACGAGAGATGCAACAAGTTAAATACAGCCGATGGTGTATACTAATAATAATAATAACAATAACAATAATAACAATAATAATAATACTATCTTCTTCTTCAGCCAAACGCCGAAATACTGCCACGTGCTGCTGTACTGCCACCTGCTGGACATTAAATGAAACAGTGCAGACCGGGGGTTATGAACATAGACATATTATATACATAGACGCCGCATTGACTGCTGCGGCCCACTAGAGGGGCATGCCCATAGACATCCTATCTCATAGACGCAACATTGAGCGCTACTGCCCACTGGGCTGACGAGACGCGGGGCCGCCATCTTGGAGTGGTGATCCGCCCCCCTCAGTGTAATTCATTTGACAGGAGAAATGAACTGTCAGCGCATTTAATTAATCTTACCTCACTGAATACCATTGATTTTCACTCGTTTTTTTGTAATACGTGTAGCTATGATAAAGGACACATGTTTTGGCGTGTTTTATTATTCATAGTTGGCTTAACAGTAATATAATATTATTATATGCTATAAGTGACCAGACGTCCGAGATCAAAACTGGGAACATAATCCCCGAGAAGGGGGGAAACAATGGGTCAGCTATGTTTAAGTTGAAGAAACAATATAATTAGGTTAATATAGGCTATGTATATCATACATAAACAATGTATTAATACATTAGATATCTATATCTTAGGGACCTATAGACTGTATCTCTTGACTGTTTCTGCAGCAGCAAAGAGTTTATTCTGTCTTGACACTTGTATTGATATTTTGTATTAACAACATAAATGATTATGTTTACAGTGATTGTTTTATATGTATTTTTTTATGAATGTCGCTTTGGATAAAAGCATCTGCCAAATAGGCTACTTAATAAACATAACATATATAAACACCTGAACGTTTTCATATCAGCTAAAACCACCAATCTGTTTCAATGGATTCAGAATAAAACCAAGTTCTGTCTTACCCAACAATGTTAGTATTTGAATAGAAAATAGAATAGAACATTTCCTTACAAAGACGAATGGGGCTGGAGAACTAAGTTTTCACTTAATTTATTTGCTTTGTTTATGGGAATTATACACAAGTTAAAATTCAATTCAATTCAATTTATAGAGCATCAAAACATTACACGACTCATGGCGCTTGACAGTGTTGAACATTCAGAGAGAGCCCATATGTAACAGGGCGAGGAAAAACTCCCTATAATTGGAGATACATATAGGAAGAAACCTCATGCAGATCTACGACTCAAGGGCCTGACCCATCTGCCTAGGGTCAGTTACAGGGCAGTAAGGTTTGTATACATGATAAATGAATAGGTTAGTTAGGTGTAGAGAATAGAACATGGTGCCTAGAGCCACCTGGGGTGTATGTAACAAAGATGTAGGATGGTTACATAACCAGTATGATAATGCATGAATCCCATTTAGCGTCAGAAAGTTCAAATAGTCCAGTGTAGGATGACTTGTCATAGCTATTGGGAATTGTCATAGGGCAGTAGTGGATCGCTAGGTAGCGCAGGCCAGGAATCCGGTCAAGGGGACAGCAACAGGTGATGGTAGGGAGTCATAGGATGGGACTTCAGGTGCGATGAGGACCAAATACAAGGATGGCTGATGACTGGTAATGGTTTACCTCACAAGTGAGGTAAGTGGGAAGAGAGAGATATATAGAGTGGGTTAGGCGTGCTATAAGTTTCATGATGGTTAGTATTAATAAGTGTATCAATGGTACTACAGAGTGTTACACTATAGAGAGAAAAGGCAAGAGAGGGAGAGTCGAGAGAGAGAGAGAGAGGAAGAAGAGGGAGTTGAACGACATGACAGAGAGAAGAGGTGAGAGAGGGAGAAGAGGGAGTTGAACCACATGACAGAGAGAAGAGGTAAGAAGGAGAGTTGAGAGAGAGACAGAGGGAGATACAATATGCACACTGAAGGCATGATGCCACCATAGGAAAGATTATACTATAGGCTATACTAGCTATAATGTATAGCCACTGTCCATCTGATTGTCTAGTTAGCTAGCGCTAATACCCCCCCCCCCCCCCCTTGGCTTTTACAATCTTTATCTTCAACATCTATTTCAACTTTATGTTGTTCAAGTATGTCATTTCTTCACTTCATTCATTTCATTGACAAGCAATTCTATTACGGTCATACTCTTGTTTGTTTGTTAGCCTAGCTGGCTACGATTTCAGTACTCCTTCTCAACTCTGTGGTAATATAATACAACCAATAGTGCGTTAGTGTTAAATCTTACTTGTGAAAAGTAATCCCCCGATTCCTATTTTCGACGCTCCGCTCATTTGAGCAGGAATACGCTGAACACCAGCCCGGCATCCTTGTTTTCTTCTGTAGACGCTACCTGTCAACTATTGCTGTCAATGCTGCTCGCGGCTCCTGATCCCCACTCCAATATGGCGGCCGAATTTCTCGTTTGGCAGCAGCCAATGTTGCGTCTACCTAATAGGATGTCTATGGGCATGCCTACAGGGCGGCCATCTTGGAACAGGGCCACTCGCTCCTACAGTGCATTACATCCATGGAGGAATGGTGTTTCTACACAATAAAAATGATCATAAATCGCCCAGTTGTCAAGATATTTTCATAAGGTTTGTTTGACGACCCATTCCCCCAAGCATCCGGACCAAGGGGACGAGAGACCAGCCGAGGCTCAAGGAGCCCAGTCTTTTGTTATGGTTAACATACGGGGCGATAGTCAGCCCATCTTTGTTTTGTGTTGGACTAAATAAATGCGCCTTGGGGTGGCTTTTCCTTAAGCAGAGACTTGTGGTGATTGGGAGAAGGGGACGCTACGGCGCCGGGGTACCACAATATCTTGTTGGGTTGTAAACAGTCAACATTGGAATTGTAAACAAACCTTTGTCTCTGCTGCGCGCTGCTTCTGTAGCTCCTCCAGTCTGTTCTTGATGTCCGTATCCAAGTCCTTTGAGCCCTTTCCCCCTCGTTGACTTCTCTCCCCCCCCCCCGTGTAGTTCTGGGCTTTCTAGGTCTAGTGTCTACAGCCTGAGGAGCAAAGTTGGACAATGCAGTTGAAGTTGATTCTTGCAATATCAAACAATGAGCAACAACAACTTAGATTACTACACGTATTTGAGCAGATACATAAATGTACAATTTCTGCGCAAATTGCTCATGCTATCGTTATGCCTGCACTACTGCTCCGTGTTCATTGTACATTGTATATATATATATATATTTATAGTTATTTTACTTATATTTATAATACTGATTTTCTTTTGCACCAATTGCACCAAGTCAAATTCCTTGTATGTGTAAACCTACTTGGCAATAAACTTGTTTCTGATTCTGATTGAACAATCTTAGAAGTGGGAGTGTCGTCAACGAGTTGTTACGACAGTGTGGTAAAGACCTATCCCCCCCCCCCCCACCCAATAAAAATGCGAGCAGGAATATGTGGTGTTATTGTATGTGTTTTATGTGTTTTACCAAAGAGGCAGAATAATCCTCTAAGGTCTGATAAGACAAAGGCAGTCTACCCTCTGTTCTCTAGAAAGGGGAGATATGGTGTTATTGTATGTGTTTTATAAGGTCTTATAAATGGTTGTGGGAGGTCTAGCATAGTAGGGGGCGCTGTGGGTCACACAAGAGTATGTTAAGTTATAGCGGAGCTGAAGAAGAGTTGAATTAAGTTTTTCCTACATTCAGTAAGTGGTCTCACGCTTGTATATTAATACAGCAAACACGACATGGTGTCAGAAGTGGCGCCATACTGAATCGGAAGGGGAAAAAGGTCCACCTGCAAGGCAAGAGAGAGAAAGATCGGTGAGCACGCAAAATGAATGACGGTGAAGGCGAACAGAGTGGAGTTGGCACAGCGGCTAACAAACCTAGCGCCACATTCAGCATTCAGCCACCAGAACCCTTTGATTTCTCAAAAGCCATATGAGTGGATAAAATGGATTTGGCGTTTTGAGAGATTTCGCCAAGCAAGCAATTTAAAAGCCAGCTCCGAAGATAATCAGGTGCATACGCTGATTTATTGTATGGGAGACGAAGCTGACAATGTTTTGAGAGGCCTGAAACTTAACAATATAGACCAGCGCCAACATGACAGGGTCAAGGATGCTTTCCACTCATTCTTTGTGGTGAAAAAGAACGTTGTTTATGAACGTGCAAAATGTAACATGCGTAAACAGAAAGCAAACGAGACTGTGGATGTATTTGTTACTGCTTTGTTTGCACTAGCAGAGCATTGTAACTATGGGACTTTACATGATAAACTGATCCGGGACACGCATGCAAATGCAAATGGAAAAGGATTTGGACCTGGACAAAGCCATAAATATGGCAAGACAATCTGAAGAGATTAAAAAGCAGCAAGCATGCTGAGAAGTGATGCAAGTGGAGTACTGCATGTGGGTGGTAACTCTGTGGACAAAGGCAGATACCAAAAGGAAAAGCTTAAATTCACCAAAACTAAATGTTATGGAGAAAAACAACACAACAAGAGTAAAAACAATAAAATCTTCCAGTGCAAAAAATGTAGTGGAACACCTCACCCTAGGCAGGAATGTCCAGCCAATGAAGCCTAGTGCCATTCCTGTGGAAAAAAAGGTCACTACCAACGTGTGTGTGCCGTGCAGGAAAAGCTGTGCAGAGCATAGAGGAAGACGAGGAAAGTTTATTCCGTGGCACTGTCACATCTGATGACGATAAAGGACTGCAGTCCATTGTGTCCATGTGATGGATAAAAATATCACATTTAAACTCGACACTGGAGCTGATGTTACTGCTGTGTCACAGACTGAGTTCAATAACATGTTTTCAAACTCCAAGCAGCCAGTTCTCCAAAATGCAGAGCGACCCTTATTTGGGCCAGGCCAGATTCCTCTGGATGTGTCAGGGTTTGCCAGATTGCAGTAAGGTGTGGAGCCAAGCAGACCATGGAGAAAGTTTATGTGGTCAAGAACATGAGTATACCTTTGCTTGGGTTGCCAGCCAATAAAGCCCTTGGTCTACTCATCCGCGTCAACAGCATAGACATGGGGACCCTCAAGTCAAGTTATCCCAAGCTGTGCAGTGGGCTGGGTATGTTAAAACAACTGTACACCATTAAGCTTAAACCTGATGCTGTGCCATTTTCAGTTAAAACCCCCAGAAGGATTCCACTGCCGCTTGTGGGCCCAGTCAGGGAAGAGCTCCACTGCATGGAGCACTGGGCATCATCAGCAGAGTGGAGGAGCCAACCGACTGGTGTGCCGAGATGGTGGTCGTACCCAAGAAGGACCAGACAAAGGTGCGGCTGTACGTGGACCTTACTGGCCTGAATGTGTATGTGCACCGTGAGAAGTACATTCTGCCAACAGTGGAACAGAGCCTGGGAACACTCACAGGAGGTAAGCTGTTCAGCAAGCTGGATGCCAACATGGGTTTTTGGCAGATCCCACTTACAAAGGAATCAGCCAAGTACCTTTCCTACACCGTTTGGGCAGTTTCACTTTAACCGTCTACCATTTGGCATCACCTCAGCGCCTGAACATTTCCAGAGTAGGATGGTCAGGTTACTGAGGGGCTCGAAGGTGTGATATGCCATATCGATGACCTGCTTGTGTGGGGGAAGGACCAGGCAGAGCACGACACTCGACTCCATGCGGTGCTACAAAGACTGCAAAGAGCAGGCATAACTCTAAATGTGGACAAGTGTGAGCTCTCAACAACAGAGGTTGCTTTCCTGGGCCACATTATCACAACTGCAGGCATCTGCCCCGACCCCCGAAGGCTATCTCAAAGATGAAGGAGCCAACAAATGTGAGTGAGTTGAGGAGTTTTCTTGGGATGGTCAATCAGCTGGGAAGGTTCATTCCCCAGCTGGCAGAAAAAGACAACCACTTTGTGATCTTCTCTCAAAGAAGAACTCCTGGGTCTGGGACATGGACCAGGCTACAGCGTTCGAAACACTGAAGAAAGCACTGTCTTCTCCAACTGTGCTAGCCATGTATGACCCAAACAAAGACACCAAAGTGTCAGCAGATGCATCTTCCTATGGCTTGGGAGGCGTTCTTCTCCAGAGATACGATGATGAATGGAAGCCTTTGCAGCTTATGCATCTAGGTCATTCACCCCCACAGAACAGCGGTACACACAGGTAGAGGAGGACCTGGGCCTCACGTGGGCTTATGAAAGGTTCCGGGATTTCCTCGTTGGAACACATTTCTGTCTGGAGACAGATCATAAACCCCTTCTCAGCCTGCTAGGAGCCAAAGCTCTGATCCAAGATCTTTTGCCGCAAATGATCCAGCGATAGGCGCCGTGAAAGTCTCTTTGGACAGCTGACACACTATCACGTTCACCTGTCAAAGCGAGCATGCCCGCAGAAGAAAGAGAGCTGATGGAGAGCACCGACATTTATGTGGACTCTGTCACTGAAAGCCTCTCTGTCAGTCTTTCATACAAAGAGAACCTGAAGGAGCAGCTTAAAGCCGACAGCGTATGCTCACGTGTCATGGTATTGTGCACGGAAGGATGGCCGGCACATGCAAAGCAGGAACCAGTGCTGAAAAACTACTGGCCAGAGCGAGCCACACTCACAGTGAAGGATGGCTTACTGCTGAAAGACACACGGCTTGTAATACCATCAACAATGAGGATGATGTACTAGCCAGGCTACTAGCCAGGTAACCTAGGTGTGGTGCAGTGTAAGGCCCGTGCTCGTCAGAGTGTGTGGTGGCCAGGACTCAGCCAGCAGGTGAATGACATGGTGCTCAACTGTAGGACATGTATACAAGAGCGACATAATCACAAAGAGCCGCTGATACCATCAGTATGCCCCAAAAGGCCATGGCAAAAGCTGGGGGCAAACTTGTTTGTCCTGGGGAACAAAAACCTACCTGCTTGTTGTAGATTACTTCTCCAGGTATGTTGAGATGGCGCAATTATCTCACACTAGATCCACTGATGTAATTGTGCACTTAAAGTCGATTTTTGCTCGTCATGGCATCCCAGAGGTCCTGATGTCAGATAATGGCCCACAATTTTCTGGACAAGCTTTCACCAATTTTGCAGCTTCCTATGGATTCAAGCACATCACCAGCAGCCCGAGATTTCCACAGAGTAATGGTGAGGCTGAACGAGCGATCCAGACTGTGAAAAACCTCCTGAAAAAAGCAGAAGATCCCTATCTGTCTCTACTCGCTTACAGAGCTACACCTCTCCAGAGTGGTTACAGTCCAGCGCAGCTCCTCATGGGCCGACGTCTTCGTACCACGGTGCTAACTTTTTCTTCCCAGCTTGAGCCTGCATTGCCTGACACTACCGCAGTCACTCGGAAGGAAAGGGAGAGGGGACTGTCAGATGCTGAAAACTACAACAGGTGACATCATACCCAAGCTCTCAGTTGCCTGCCACCAGGAGAGCGGGTATGGGTGACGGACACAAGAGCGTCAGGAAGAGTGCTTCAGAAACACTCTGCTCCGAGGTCCTACATAGTGGAGTTACCTCAGGGTGTTGTGAGACGCAACCATCAGAACTTGATACCTCTACATACACCTGGACAAGACAATGGTTCTTCATTCCAGCGACAACCACCAGAGACATTGAAAATGTCTCTGGTGGTTGTCGCTGGAAACCAGAAAAACTAGAAAATGGCTCTCTGAGATTTGATGCTAAAACAATGTTATATGTTGTATTGTGTTACAAATGTTATAGTAACATGGGATGTTATTTTCGCACTTTAACTAACCCTGGTTCAAGATACAGTAATTACTTGATTACATTAGGGTCAGCATTCACTGAAGCGCTTATGGTTACACTGTTCTGTTAATAAGAACAACAAAAGAGGCAGAATAATCCTCTAAGGTCTGATGAGACAAAGGCAGTCTACCCTTTGTTCTCTAGAAAAGGGAGATGTGGTGTTATTGTATGTGTTTTATAAAGTCTTATAAATGGTTGTGGGAGGTTTAGCATAGTAGACACAAACGGGGGCGCTGTGGGTCACGCAAGAGCAGTGGGGAACCCTCAGGGCCTTCTACGCTTTCAGAGAAGGCCTAACAAAATTCTGGACCAAAAAATATTAAATAAGAAATAATAATAATTATTTTTTTTAATTTCTATCTTATTTAATTTAACACAATACATTTAATACATTTTCTCTCATCCATGTTCTAAAATTAAGTTTACTGTCAGATTCACATCACAATGAAATGGTTACGGTCCCTAAAACATGTTATCCAATCAGAATTGTCCGTTTCTATCAAGGCCCGGTTAGCTGGCTCATTAATTGGTTAGGACTTCACAATTCCTGCAGAAGGCCAAACTATGTGTTTTGGTTTGGAGAGTGAGTGGCAGATTGACCACAGTTTGATTTCAAGTGGGCGGGACAAAAAAAATAAGCTTGTAGGCCTTCACAAAGTCCTAGTTGAGTCTCAACCGTTCTCACCACTCTGCCGCCTCTGTGAATTACGTTGTGGCTAGTTTGGTCGGATCGCCCTTTTCAAGGCGTCCTTTCACAGAACAACTTCAAATAATAAAAAACGAAGACCAACTCCAGAACTGGAATTAAAAGAAAAGGTTAAGAAAGTGGAAAGGCATTTCAAGATTAAAATTATCAGCGATATCCATTGATTGCGGGCTGTAATAAAACAAACAGGCTGTACTGGTGGAGTTGTTTGCTTTTTACAACAGAAAAGTCATCCACCTGGGTCAGCGGCGGATTTGTCAGCCTTACAAATCTGACAAAGTCAGCCCACCGACATCTGCGGCACACCTGCAAGCGACGGTCAGTTTGACAACTTTTTGGGTGATTATGAGCCTCGGTGTCCGTGTCAGCAGCGTCATGCGGTGACACTCTGGGGGACTTCATTTTATATTTCCAGATTTTGGCTTTAGAATATGTTTATGTATGTTTATTTAATGTTGAGATGTTTCTTGTTGCCGAGAATGTTATTGATGTTATGGTCTATTTGTTTATGTGGCGTAATGGAGAGAAGGAGGGGGGGAGTTGCTCGACAACGCCACCTGGGGAATTGCACCCCAGGAAGTACACCCTTGGCCCTGTACTTTGGCCAACACAAGGTCACACAGATTTGTTACACGTTTGGTATGGAGGACGAGAGACGGACTTACAAAAGATATCCAGATTTATTCATTTATAGTATCAGAAAAAGAGCTCAGGGATCTCAACAACAACTGAGATGTCAAATCAAAACCACAATCACAGTAGAACTAAACAGGTGCAGAGCTAGGCCGATGAAGACGACGGAGTAGATGTAGAAGACGGAGTAGATGTGGAAGACGGAGTAGATGTAGAAGACGGAGTAGATGTAGAAGACGGAGTAGATGTAGAAGGCGGAGCGGCCGCACCAGAACCGGAGGCCGTGGATGGTTTACGTTTGGGATACGTCACAGAGCCGTGCAGGGCAGCTTCGCCAGAGCACAGGAGGAGGAAGAAAAGGGGCCGCTGCAGCTTCAACAGCAACAACAGGACAGAGAGCAGACAGCTAAGCACAAAGCTAACACAACCAGCAGGTTAACAAAAGAGCACGCTTACCCGAACAAAGAGAGCTTTATGCCCCTGAAACTGATCACCGACTGCGGTAACAGTATGGAGCAGACGCCACACTCCGCTCACTTTTTGATTTTATTTATTTACGTTTATTTGACAGGGACAATGCACAATATAGTTGGGCCAGATTATAGCCACAAGTCTAATTTACATCTGTCGTCCCTGGACAGGAGTTGATATTATAAAAATGTAAAATAAAAGACAACATGTAATGAGTTGGGACTATGACCCAAACACACATCACAGTGACACAGAGAAATAAAATTGAGTAAAAAAGAAACATGAAACATGACACAAAGACAAGAATCAATGTCTACAAATGTTCACAACGTTGGTTTGCTTTCAACCATTTCTTAAGGCCTAATTTGAAGGTGGTGAGTGTGGCGCTTTGTCGAATACTAACAGGGATGCTGTTCCACAACCCTGATGTTTTTACTGAGAAAGCGGTTTGGCCAAAGGTAGAATGCCTAAACATACTTTTGCAATCCCCCCTAGATGATGCTCTTGTCGTCCTTATGTCACTTGTGGGTCTACAAAGGCTCACAAATTGTTTAAGGGGTGGTGGTGCAAGGTTATTAATAATTTTGAAAAATAAACAGGTGTTAGAAAAGAAAATGAGATTGTCCAAAGTAAATAAACCATACTTCTGTATGATAGTACAGTGATGGTGACTGTATGACTTTTTGTCAAGAATTTTAAGTGCTTGTTGATGCACTTTATACATTACTGACATGTTGGTTGCATTTGCTTGAGACCAGGTGGTCAAGCAATATGAGATGTGTGTTAAAATCATAGAATGAAAATAAAGAATAGCTGCCTCTGTAGTCATCTGATTTCTAATCATCTTAAAGTTGAAGAGATTCCTTTTAACTCTTCCATTTACTTTTTTAATATGTTTTTTAAAATTTAGATTTGAGTCAACAATTACCCCTAATTATTTAAAATGATCTACAACTTGCAGTTTTTGACCCTTAACAACTAAGTCAGGCTGTTGTGTAGTATTTTTCCGTGAAGAGAAGTACATGCAAACTGTTTTTGAGGTGTTTAATGTTAGACAAGAGTAATCCAGCCAGTCGACTATTTTGTTAATCGCTCCTGTGAGTTTGTATGCTGCTTGTTGTTTTGTCTTTGCATGAACATAGATAACTGTGTCATCAGCATACATTTGGATGTTAATGCCTGGACATACTGAAGGAAGATCATTAATATATATACTGAACAATAGTGGGCCTAGGATTGAGCCTTGAGGCACCCCTATTGAACAGATATTTTATTTGGAAAGTGTGCCATTAATTTTAGTGCAGTTCTTCCTTCTTGACAGGTATGATTTAAACCACTTGATTGTGTCAGCTGAGATGTTATGAGTGGACAGTTTAGAAACTAAAACATTGTGGTTTACGGTGTCAAAGGCTCTCTTCAGATCTAGAAATATTGCTCCAACCACTCCCCCATTGTCTAAATTGGATTTCAGTTCTTCCACAAAGTAGCATAAAGCGGTGTCCGTGGAGTGATTTGATCTGAACCCAAATTGCATTGCATGCAATGAAATATGACATGCATTGAGATGGGCTGTGAGTTGGTTTGCTACAACCCTCTCAATTAGCTTGGAGATGATTGGGAGTATACTTATGGGCCTGTAATTTGCCACATCAGTAGGGTCCCCAGCCTTGAATATAGGTGTTATCACAGCTGTTTTCCAAACATCAGGAAACAGACACTCATTAATTGACAAATTAACCAGGTGTGTGATGGGTGTGCATAGTGCCTTGGCATTACACTTGAAGAGGGAGGAATCTAGTCCATGAACATCCTGAGCCTTAGAGCCTTTGAGATTGGTCAAAATTTTGGTTATCTCTTATTCATTTGTTTCTTTAAAACTTAAAACTGGATATTCGTAGTTAAGTGGAGTAATGAGCATGGTTCTATGACCAAAAGTTGTTGCTAACTGCTCAACAGACTCCTTAAAAAAAGTATTAAAAGCCAATGCTATTTCATTGTTATCTCTAGAGATGCTTCCATTAATGCTTAACTCTAAAGGCTGATTTGCTTTCTCTACTTTCCTTGACATTGTATTTAGGTGTTTCCATATTTGTTGGCCATTACCTCTGGCCTGATTGATGAGATCAATGAAAAAGTTTGCTTTAGCTTTACGGAGCATATTTACTACTTTATTCCTCAGTCCTTTAAATATCCTATAGTCATTGTCCAATTTACTTTTTAAGGCAGTATCTCTTTTCCTCATTAGGTTCCATAATTCTTCATTTAGCCATGGTAAATTGGATTTTTTGCGTCCATTTACACACTTCTTGATGAATTTGTCTTTCACACTAGTAATATTTTTAAGGAAAAGTGTGCACTTATCATCAAGGCCTAGATTATCACATGAGAAGTCAGTCCAGTCTAATAATTTTATTTGTCCCTCAAACTGTGGCAGATCCTTCTTTGGTATTCTGTAGGACACCGTTTTATTATCATTTTTGTAAAGAAACCTTTTCTTGGTTAATTTTCGACATATCAACACAAGATTATGGTCTGAGATGCCTGTGACAAAGTTGTATGATTTAGTGATTCTCTCTGGTTTGTTACAGAATATCAAATCAATCTGTGTATTTGAACAACGTGTAATTCTAGTTGGGCCATTAATCGTGTTTGTCAGTGATATCTTTAAGTTTTTTCCTATCTGATTTGCTAGACCAGTTAATATTAAAATCACCAACTATCACGAGCTCCTTCCCGGTGTTTTTCAAACTTTGATAAGAGTGCTTTAAAATCATCATAGAAAGTGTTATCTGATGAAGGTGGTCGATATAGGCAGGTAATTATGAATGACATATTTTCTGACAACGACACTGACACAGAAATGCATTCAAAGTTTACAGACAGCTCGTATCTGGTGCTTCGAAAGCAGTCCTTAATATACCGTAGCAGGCCGCCACCTCTTCCGGTCTGTCTGTCTTGCCTAAATACATTATATCCTGAAATGGCATAAACAGAGTCCGGCGAATTTGACGTTAACCATGTTTCGGATAGACATAGAAAATCCAGATTTGAGTCTGATAAGAGTTTGTCGATTTCATCGGTCTTTGAAGTGATGCTCCGAACGTTCAGATGCCCTCCTAATAGACCCGTAGGTTTATCTCGAGGATTCCACAGGATATTCGCATGATTCACAGTTTGAATAGAGAGACAGTCACGACTTTGCTGCAACTTCGGATGGAAAGTATTGCAAGATCCTACCAGTTTCGTTTGTGTGTTTCGTGCCACTTGATCCGGAGAAGAAACATCCACTCGAGTAGGTCCAGGGTTGCGGTGAACATCCCCAGCAAGGAGTAGCATGAAGGCCAGGTAGGCAGACAAATGTTTGTATTGGTGATAGCGCTTCCATCGGCGACTTGCTCTCGTCGATTTTATTGACGTTACGACTACACGTTTGTTAAAAGCTGAGTAAATTACATGATGGCCAAATGATATCGACGTAGCCGAGTAGTTGGTTACATCTTGGCATTGTTGTGGACACCAGCAGGCACGAACCGATAGTATCAGCAGTGCAACAATGTAAACACCAAGAGTCATTAATCCACGGGTCATGCTTAATTTTGCCGGTGATGAGTTTAAGTTTTTTAAAAGTGGCTCACTCCAGCCGGAGGAGTTTGGTCGGAATTGTATAAAATCGTTAAGATTTGTTGAAGGCTACGCAGCTCCTGTCCACTCTTAACACTGCCCCCGAACAACACGGCCAACGCTGGAAAGTTGCAATATCACGGCAGCTGTCACATCATAAAGGTGCAATAAAATTGCACGAAAGTAGCGTCATTCCGACTTACCTTCAAGTGACTGAAGCACGCCAAACAACCGGAGCAAGCCAACAATCCACACCCGCCACACCGCGAGTGCCAGGCAGCAGTGTGCGCACCAGAGAAGGCGCAACACTTATACAGGTGAAACCACTCTGTAATCTGCTCACTGCCCACCTGTCTAGTGGCAAACTGTGGAACGGACTTCCTGAACTGACGTGCAGGTATTACTCCGCCTCTGAGTGAGACACACCTTCGTTCGGGAAATCCACTCCACATTTTTAGCAACAGCCCGGCAGACACAGACATGCTCATGGATCGGAAATCTCCGGAGGTTGGATTGGAAATTTCCGATCTGCGTATTACGTCGGTATCGGAGCCCGATACCGATACTGGATCGGATCGGTCCCATCCCTAACTTTGATGTCCTTGTTGATCCAGGGTTTGCTGTTGGGGAAGCAGCGGACCTTCTTGGTAGGGACAACACTCTCCTCACAGAACTTTATATAGTCTGTGACGCATTGAGTGAGACCCTCAATATCGTCACCGTAGTCTTCCTGAAACATCGTCTGTCATCCTGTAGCACTCCCTCAGGGCCTCCTCAGACCATTGGTGCACAGTCCTGGTGGTGATGGGCTGTCTCCTCACAAGAGGCTTGTATATAGGAGACAGTAGTATCAAACAGTGGTCTGATTTGCCCAGAGAGGGAAGAACTGTTGCACTGTATGCCTCCTTAACATTGACATACAGTAAGTCCAAGGTCTTATCACCTCTGGTGCTGCAGGTCACATACTGGGTGATGTCAGTCAGTGTCTTTGATATGTTGACATGGTTAAAGTCTCCGTTTAGTATAATGAGAGTGTTGGGATGCCTAGTCTGCAGGTCTGCGAAGGTGGAATGAATGACGTCACAAGCCCGCGCCGCCACAGCCGATGGTGGAGTGTAAACCATAACAACAATGGCTGCCGAAAACTCACGGGGCAAATAGTATTGTCTCAGTCCCACAGCTAACAGCTGGACATCAGCTGTGCACGTGATTTCCTTTGTGGTAACATGTCCCGGGTTGCACCATTTGGAGTTAACAAAGACGGCAAGTCCACCACCCGACTTCTTACCGCTCTGTTTGTCTCTGTCCGCCCAAACTAGCGTGCAGCCGGCTACTTCCACTGAGCAGTCTGGTATATTCCCGTTCAGCCATGTCTCCGTCAGGCACAACACACTGCACTCCCGGTACTCGCGCTGTCCGGTAATGAGGGCTGATAGTTCGTCCATCTTGTTGGGCAGTGAGCGTACATTCCCCAAGATAACCGAGGGAAGACGGGGCTTGTATCTCCACCTCCTCTCCGTCTTCTTGTTCCTCACCATGGCTCCTGCTCTACTCCCACGCCGCTTAATCCTCAGCTCCCTCGGGATCCCCTTCGGGCACACCGCTGGTCGATCCCGGAGCTGGAGGAGCTTGTCCCGCGAGTAAGCGCCTGTCCATTGTCGTTGTTGTTTAGCGATCGTGGTGATCGTCCCACACATCCTTGTTATTGTACAACCCATTTAACTGACCTTATATAATGCCTACATATTTACAAAGCCTTATGCTAAAGTTCTGCAAGTACTATATAGAGTCATCTAAAAAAAAAAAGGAAAATAGGACAAAGGGATCGGGAGCTGCTGTGTCGGGCTGCCACTCGCTGCTGCGCCGGAACGGTAAGGTACTAAAAGTTCATTATTGAAGATCAGCAATATTTGCACATATTTTTTCAAGATCATGTGTTGTTCCTGCTGTTAGTTTATTTTGACTTGCAAGTGCTTATGCGTTTCCTTTCTGTTTCCATTTTGAAAGGGTTCTTTTACCTAATGACCTTAGCAACCTCATATAACTGCTAATGGCTACAAATGCAGAAAGAACAGAGAAGACTAAATAAAGATAAAAACTGAATCAACTGTCTTGTGTGGAGTCATTGAGCAAAATCCACTCCTAAACCTCCATGTAGATGCTCGCCCTTTTTCAAGTTGGGGGGAAAACTGCACAACAAAACAACAAAAAACTGGAGAACTTAACACCATCGGTTACACTCAGTCATTGACACAAAGACACTCACTCTCCTGGTAATGCCTCACTCTCCTGGAACTCTCTGAGATGAGAGACCTGCATAAAGGGCATTACAATAATGAAGTCTGGCAGAGATAAAGGCATGGAAATTAACTAATAAAAAAAGGATCAAACCAAGACAATACAACCTAGGTGACCTGGTCCTTAAAATTCAGGTCAAATATAGGAAAATATAAAAGGTTTTTGGCAGTAGGTTTTAGTAAGTACAGACTTGGTGTTGTGTCCATGCTAGGGGGATGCAATTTCCCTCAGGGATCATTAAAGTATGTCTGTCTGTCTGGATGTCAGTGTGAACACAGCAGGTTAAGTGTTTAGTGACTACAGACTTGGAGTTGTAGTGCACCTACACCACCATATCATGTAGTCCTGGTACATGACATGGTCATTTATGAGTGCTGAGTGCTCTGTAGTGCAAATGGTAAGTGCCCAAGGGCTGTTCAAGGGGTTATCTGTGTGTCTGTATGGCTCGTGAAAATGAAGGAATAAAACAGCATAATTCAATTTTATTTATATGGTGCCAATTCATAACAGAAGGGCGGCAGTAGCTCAGTGGGTAGAGCGGGTCGTCCACTAACCGTAGGGTTGGGGGTTTGACCCCCTTGATCCCCCTCCTCCAACTGTCCACATGTCGAACCCTCACAAATGTACTGATTGTAGGTCGCATTGGACAAAAGCGTCTGCTAAATGCCCCTTTACCCTTTTAACAGAAGTTAGCTCAAGACACTTAACATATAGAGCAGGTCTAGACCAAAACTCTGTTCTTGACAGAGGCCCAACAAATTCCCACCATAAGCAAGCACTTTTTATTATGTGACAGTGGCAAGAAAAAAACTGCCTTTTAACAGGCAGAAACCTAGGACAGACCATAATGACAGCAGCTTCCGAGTAGCGTACTGGCTGTTAAGTCCTAGTCCTTGACAGTGACATGTGTTAAATTTTTCTTTCCATCTCTACCATACTTTCCTGTGTAGTCTCTACTGTGTCCATCAAAAAACTGTGTAATGACTCCATTGTTCCCATTGAGTTCTTCATTAACATAATTATAAACAGTGTTTGCCCCTTTAATTATTTTCAAAAGACACACAAAGTCGCATCACAATTGGTGCGGTCATCAAAATCCATGCTCAAGATTATTTATCCATCACATTGTTTGTGATAAAGAACAACAACGGTAATTAAAAACAACGGTCTGAGCATGCTCAGTACCAACAGGATGTACTGGAAGGAGACCAGCTCCTTCCACTCATTAAAGCAGGAATTATGATTGCCTTGGTGCTCCATTCAAGTGTGTGGACAGTCCATGCATGGCCATGGCATTTACGATCAAGATACAACAGAACCTGCCAGCAGGCAGTGCTGGTGTCCATTTATCACATCATCTGTAGAGCCGGATATAAGCCATTTTGATTATTTGTCGATTAGTTATGGATTCATAAACATTTAGAATAGATGTGGATGCATAAACATTTAAACTAGTTATGGATTCATAAACAATTCGATTAGTTATGGGTTCATAAACATTCAGATTAGTTATGGACGCATAAACAGGAAAAAATAGTCTGTATACCTCTACTAACATCTATTAATAACTAGACCAGTTAGTATTCTGGAAAAGAGAGTTGTAAGTATATGTATTTTTCTCTCTTTACTTCATCAGACTGAAATGAATAACTTGTCCAGGGGTGCATGGGATACTGGTTGTTCCTTTAGTTTGGGAGGGGGTCGTGGAGGCTCTCAGGTACAGGGTTATGGTCCAGGTTCAGGACTAGAGAGGAAAGACGTATGGAGGAGGGTCCTTGGGGAACAGATGTAGAGCAGAGAGTAAAGTCTGTCTCCTCATCTCTCTCCTCTCCAATCTGTTCTCTTCTCTCCTCCCCCTCTCCTGTCTCCTCTTGTATCTGCTGCTCCGCCTCTCCTCCGCTCTCCTTCTCATCCAGGACTTTGAAGCGCTCCACCACACAGTGGGCAGTGAGTCGGGCCTCTGGATCGTGATCCCAACACTCAACAATAGTGGAGCACAGGACACCGATACCCTGTGGACAGTGTTAGAGTAGCATAGAATAGATTAAGAGTTGAATTGAGTATGATAGTTGTAAGTTCTTTTAAAGTAGTCCTAAAGTAGTCAAGTAGTAGAGTAGATTTCTTTGAGTTAAGAAGAGTAGATCATGTTCAAGGAAAGTTCATCTTGGATGCAGCTGTCATACTACAGTATTTTATAGCAGAACTTAGGGAGTGAGAACGACATAGAGCCCGGTCTGGAAACCAAAAACTGAAAGGCCAGAGTTATTGCCTTGTTTCCTGTTTTGTTACAGGGATTTCTATTGAACAAAAACTAATTTGAACGAGTGCATGAAGCTTTCAGCAGGGGAGTCTTAGTGTAGTTCTACAGTGGCAAGTATACATTGTGTTGATTTGAGTGTTGGACAATGTGTTAGGTAAACCAACTAAAGTGAAACGCTGTTTGCCGAGATTCAAGCTTGTCTACCATCACAGATCTCTAGTAATCTAGTAGTCTCAAGTAAGAAATAATAATAATAGAGTGCTTACAAATAGACAAACAACAACACCACAGAAAGGAAAAAAGACATAAGAAAGAAGGTCAACAATATAACATTTCTTCTGAAAAGATCAGTCTTTAGCCCAGCTCTGAAAAAGGAGACAGACGGCAATGGCATGATTGTCTTTAGGTTTTAGCCTGGTTTTGGAGATGACGTGTTTGTATGATGCCCTAAGGCTGTGCACTAGTTAAAGTTCAAGGATTGGTTCACTTTTTTGGACACAAGGGGTGTTTTACAGGATTGTACAATGTAGTCACCATTATGTAAGAAAAATAAGTGCTCCTTCATTATGTTTTCCTGAAATTTCTTCAACAAACAAGCTTTTAACCTTTGACATTTTAAACAAAACTATTTTTTGTGAAACAAGCACTAACTCCAAACAGCACTAAGCACAGCGGTGCTGCTTGACGAGCTAACCTCAAGTTGGATTTTATGTTACGTAAGAATAATTTCTGTTGGCTACCAGTGAAAAATAATGGTTTGAGAATGTGCAGATTGCATATAACTTGGCATCAACTACTAACCAAATCCGAGTAGTAGTAAAAAAAAAAAAAACTATTAATTACAATTACAATTATCTGAGGGGCCAGTGCCCCAAACAAAATACTTTTGGGGCATGAATAATGACTGTGGTAGTTAGAAATTCCAGGTGAGATCATTATGCTCTCTGAGTGGGTCCAACAGCTTTATCCAAAATAACGATAGGCCTAATTACAGAATTGAGAGCTGTCAATTCAGCCCCTCTGGCTGCTGCCTCTTCTTCACTTGAAATGCCATATTTTCAATACAGCACATCTGTATGGATTGCCATCAAAATTGTGTTCTTCCTAGTCAGGCATGTAATCATGAGTGACATTCACACAAACTCGTCAATGTTGATAGCCTGATACATTTGCTGAGGTTTGTTTATCTTTTTGTCTTTTATTTATTAAAAGATGTCCAACCTACTCCCAACCCTGATGCAATTCATGACAGGAAAAAATGAGCGTCAAAAGGAGTTGAATTGTTCAGCATCCTAAGGGGCAAATGGGCATTTAGCAGACGCTTTTATCCAAATCGACTTACAATCATTACATTTGTGGGGTTTGACATGTGGACAGTTGGAGGAGGGGATCGAGCCGCCGACCCTACGGTTAGTTGATGACCTGCTCTGTCCACCCTCTCTATCCACTGAGCTACTGCCGCCTGCATCCTCTTGCAATCCAAGTCTTGTTGAGTTGAGGCAAACATTGAGCTAAAAATCCCAGGACTTCACAATGAGAGAGGTAGCTAATGAACTGAAAAGGAAAATTGGGGTGATAAGTTCTTCTGTTTGTTATTTTGTCCATTAGGTTTTGCGTGTTTGGTGACTACAGACTTGGTGTTGTGTCCATTAGGTTTTACATGTTTAGTGACAACAGACCTGGTGTTGTATCCATTAGGTTTTACATGTTTAGTGACAACAGACCTGGTGTTGTGTCCATTAGGTTTTACATGTTTAGTGACTACAGACCTGGTGTTGTGTCCATTAGGTTTTACATGTTTAGTGACTATAGACCTGGGGCCGTATTACTAAAGATTATTTGGACAAAGAGTTGCTCCTAGTGGCCAAATTCTACGAAAATTCTTAGAATCATGACATTTTCTTAGAACGTTCCCTCAAAGTTAAGACTAAATCCTAGTAAAGATACGGTATTCCTAAAGAATCTTAGCTCTTAAGAGAGCTCCTAAGGTGAAATCTGCTAAGAGCAGGGAGGAGGACTTTTAAGAGGCTTAGGAGAGTTTCTTAAGCTGAGGAGAAAATGGCTGAAAGAAGAGAAATATTCTCCAAACACTGAATGACAGTGAGCTAATTAAACGCTACAGATTGGATCGTGCAGGAATCATGTTTGTGGTTGATTTGAATGCCACCCAACACTGCTTCTTATAGTCCAGCCAGCAATCACAGAAATGTAAGCAAATAAATATAACTATCAGCATGTGAGTACTGTGCAAGTGGACCTGAGTTTTTGCACATTTTGTGGGATAATTTTAGTAAGTATGGCTTACTATTTATTTAACAAAGTTGTTTTTTTATTGTAAAATATTATTCATAATTACACAGTCTTCATAGAGATTAGATTATATGATTAGGTCTATTGATTTCACGGTCCATTCTAAGCCCAGTATCACCAAGAGTGTATTTTTATCCAGTGTTTAGGATCAACCAATCACCTCTTTTAAAAGAATGAATTATACCTAGCAACGGGGTCAAACACACCTCCTCACTAAAATAAGAGTTTTTGTCCATTCCTTGCTCAGAGTTCTCTGAGAATGTTCTGGAATCACTCTTAAGCTAAGACTCCTTGCTAGGAATTTTTAGGCTAAGTTAGGAGCTCTCTGAGAGGATTCTCAGAATCCTATAGTAATACGGCCCCAGGTCTATAGTCACTAAAACCATAAAACCTAATGGACACAATACCAGGGGCCGTATTACTAAAGATTCTGAGAATCCTTTTATCTTTACTAGGATTTAGTCTTAACTTTGAGAGGAAGTTCTAAGAAAATGTCATGATTCTAAGAATTTTCGTAGATGCTTGTGGCAAAGGATCTTTAGTAATACGCCCCCTGGTGTTATGTCCATTGGGTTTTACGTTTTTAGTGACTACAGAACTGGGGGCTCATTAATCAACCGTGCGTACGCACAGATTTGTGCGTACTGAGTGCGTACGAACATTCCCACGCAAATTATGGGATTTATCAACTTGTACTTGTGCGTAGGAACATGCGTAAATTTAAGCACAACTCTGACCATGCGAACACACAAAACCTAGTGGTAGAATAGTGAAACTACTAAGAGAATCTGTTTAGAGTCGCAGTGTTCAGCAAACACAAACGTCACTAATTAATAACAATTCTCATTTAGTAAGTTAGGAGACATTTTTGAATAATTGGTATGACAAGCTATAAAAGACAGCTGGGAAAGGACAACTTAAAAAAGACAACTTGAAATAAGGACGATGGCGCATCTTGCACTTTTGGTAAATTTAGAGAACTGTGCGCTCCGCAGGGAGCGCGTTTTCAAAGAGCGTGTGAATTTGCTCAGTCAGAGCACAGAGTGGCTTCTCAGCAGGTACAGATTCCCCAAAAATATACTTGTGGATTTATACCGGGATTTACAACCTATATTGGAGCGAGAGACCAAACGAACAAAGCCATCCCAGTGCACATCCAGCTCCTGTCCACACTGGGATTTTTGGCCGCCGGGACATTTCAACGTGAGATTGGAGACATATGCGGCACTTCACAGCCGACACTGAGTAGAATCATGCCAGCAGTGTTGGATGCAATAATTTCTCTAGCCCCACTTTACATTCAGTTCCAGTACAGGCAACAGCAACATGCTGAAATTAAACAACAATTCCACGCCATCGCCGGATTCGCAAATATAATTGGAGCCATAGATTGCACACACATCACAATAAAAGCACCATCACACAATGAATTCAGGTACGTTAACAGGAAAGGACTTCATTCAATGAATACACAAATAATCTGTAATGCCAATATGTCTACTAAACATTGTTGCCCGGTGGCCTGGAGGAACGCACAATTTTTTCATCCTGCAGAACAGCTCTGTGGGTGAGCAGCTCCAAGCAGGAGCTATTGAGGATGGCTGGCTTAGTGGTGAGTGTTACAACATTTAGAAAGTATTTTCTGGGCTTCGTATGGTTTATTATAGCCTAACATCTCTGTAGGTGATCGGGGATATCCATTAAAGCCGTGGCTGATGACCCCCTTAACCAATCCGAGGACCCCGCAGGAGCAGCACTACAACCGGGCACATGCACGCTCAAGAACGGTTGTGGAACGCACAATAGGTCTGCTAAAAGGTTGATGGATGTGCCTGTCCAGCACGGGGTGGGGGGGGGGGGGGGGGGGCTGCAGTACAAACCCGAAAAAGTCTGCCACATCATCATGGCATGCGCAGTGCTTCATAACTTGGCCATCAGACACGGTCTCCCTCTGCAGGTACCCCCCAGAGCAGACGAGCCTATGCCCAACGCGGAGCATTTACCACCTGCTAATGCCACCGCCATTCAAACAAGAGAGCGGAACATACAGAGGTTTTAGGTAAGTCTGCCTGATAACCCATCTTTGAAAAGTGAGAAATTTCAGATCAAAAGTGTGCGTGGAAAATAATCTCAACATCATTCAACATTTTAAAGTTATTTATTGCACATTTGCGTTGCGCATGCAGCACTTTGTTTCAGTGATTTGTTGATTTGCTGTAGAGCGTTTGATATGGTAGGGAGTTGTTGCTTTATTTCATTTATGGCCTCGGTGGTTTCTTGTTGGTTTTTGGGGACTTCTGTGGTCAGCACTCTCGCCCCTCCAGGACGCAGCGGAGGAATTGTGGATGGCCCTGGCTGCTCCTGTTCCTCCAACGCCTCCGGCTCCTGAGTGCAGGCCGGACTGGATTGGGTTTCTGAAATCAACAAAATAACATCACATTATTGCCACGTTTGCTTTAATTTAAATCCACAAATTAAAGTGTTAAAATAAACAACTAACCCATCAGCCCAGCTTTTTATTTTACCTGCAGTGTGACTGGTCGATGGTACAGCTGGTTCTTCTGTTCTTCTTAGAGTGTCTGTATCACCACCGGGGATAATGCCACATAATGCAGTGTCCCCGATGATGCTGGCAATGCGGGTATCCATGGGGGTCAGCTGGTTGGTTGCCTGCCCCCCTCCGGTTTGTAATGTCTGTGAACACTGACGCGTTTCTTGGCATGGAGTTTGACATCATACCATTTCTTTTTTATTTCTTGGGGGGATCTTCTTTCTGAACCAACAGAGTTGACAGCAGCCGTCACTTTGTTCCACGCAGCGGTTTTTCGTGTATTGGTCACACCAGCATTCAGTGTGCCAAACAAAACATTTTCGTTACATTCAACTTCATGAACGAGTATCTCTATCTCGGTGTCGGAGAAGTTCTTCTTTTTCACCCTCTTTGCCATGATTTCGGTGAAGGGATTTCCATTGACGTATTATTTAAGGGATTGCCGCTACCATATATGGTCAATTGGAGGCGTTTCTGAATGCAAATGACTCTAACTGTGCACGAGCATGCTAGTTGAGAACAGGTGGGATTTATCATCACAGAGTACTTACTGGTGTGTGTACGACCGGTGTCCGCACGTTTGATGAATAGAGATTTTTTTGTACTTACACACATTCTAAATTTCATGCGTACAAACTGTGACGCTCCTTACAAGGAGACGCACCCGCGCAGCGCTAAAGCGTTAGGAACACGCCGCGCCTCCCTAATCACGGCACTTGTTACTAGCCAAAGGTTGCTCAATCATCATAGCCAATTAGTTTCTAAAGGGGGTTTTTGCACGCGAGAGAGGGAGAGAAAGAGAGAGAGAGAAGACGACTGAGCTGCATGTCATGTTCGGAAAGACTGCTTCCAATTAACTGATCAATAGGCCACAGGTTTTCCTTTCTTCCCGTGCTGTTTTGGGTCTCCGCTGTGAGCCAAAAAATTACTATCCTGAAAACTGATTCTCGGTACTAGTACAACATAGCCTTGCCGAGCGGCCAAGTTCCTATTTGTTTCGTCCTCTTTCAAACAAAATATATCATACACGTTTTTTTTTTTAGCATTTTACGAGTGTTATGCGAAAGGAATTGGGTGAATCTATGGGATTTGTATGAGCGTGTTTTGTGAACTACTGCCTTCTGGAACTTGTTGATTCAACTAATTACATTTATGGGATGTTATGAGTGCATTTATGAATGTTTTGGGATCATACTGACTTGAAATCAGTTTATTATTTGAGTGTTTTGTGAACAAGTGGACGAAGGAGTAGCCTATATATGAATTGCTGGAAGCTATATTTTCGTTTGTCTTTGACAGCTACTGTACCTGCTTGTGAACCACTTATTGATTTTGTAGAAGACTGCCGATTTCTTGGACTTTTGTTTGTTGTAGAGGACCACCAAATGGACATTCCGACTTTAGCTAGACGAGCACACGCATACAACCGCTCACACGCATACAACCACTCACAGGCACACACACACGCGCGCCTCCTCTGCCTCGGAATTCAGACACTTAAAAAAAAAAGACTGTTGCTATTCTGATTATTGTGTTTATCCGGATTGTGTTGTGATTGTTGTGAACAGAATTGCTTAAGAAATGAACCCCAAATGTATACTTTCTGTTAAAAGTTCATGTATGGTTTAAAAATATATGGGTCCAACGCAAACTCGTGAATATATATTTATTTATTTATTTATTTATTTCATGAAATGTTTATTGAACCTTTGTGATGAGTGTGCACTGATGAAAATTAGGCAGACCGTTACAGAACGAAATAAGAACTTTTTCTACACACGGTTGATAAATGGTTTTACGTGTTTAGTGACTACAGACCTGGTGTTGTGTCCATTAGGTTTTACATGTTTAGTGACTACAGACCTGGTGTTGTGTCCATTAGGTTTTACATGTTTAGTGACTACAGACCTGGTGTTGTGTCCATTAGGTTTTACATGTTTAGTGACTACAGACCTGGTGTTGTGTCCATTAGGTTTTACATGTTTAGTGACTACAGACCTGGTGTTGTGTCCATTAGGTTTTACATGTTTAGTGACTACAGACCTGGTGTTGTGTCCACGCTGGGGGGATGTCAGGTCGGCCTCGGTCCCGCAGCACCACGTCTCTCATGCTGTCTACACAGGGCTGCTCACACACCCTGGAGCCAAATGCTGGCTCATAGACTCCCACCTCTGTAGAGAACACATCAATAAGACCTAATACAGCCGTTGACAACTTGAGTTGTAGTTTTCATGTTAAAGTTACTGGTGAGAGTAGGCAACCTCACTTCCTCTAAACTCACTCTGAATACTGGCTTCCTCAGCCCCCTCCTATACTCCCTGTTCACACAAAGGGAGTATGGGAGTAAAGTTACTAGTAGTATACGTTTTGGGCCACTTACATAGGTTGTGAGAAATATGCTGTTGTCTGCTGATAGATATCTTCCTTATTTGTTGCTTGTTTACTACTCTGTGTTTCTTTTGGAAATGCTTTGGTTGCTCCCCGGGTAGAGCGCATGCCAATAAGGCTTAGCAACCAGGATTTGTTTCGAGCACACGGCCAGTTTTTGCATGTCTTCCCCTCTGTCTACCATACTTTCCTGTCTAATCTCTACTGTGTCTATCAAATAAAAAATGAAACAGGCAAAAACAAATGTTTAAAAAAAAGTTTTTTGCCATACCTCCAACCGCGGTGCAGCGAGAGCACATCTCCCACAGCACCAGAGCCATGGAGTAGACATCCATCTGCTTGAACGCCTCCAAGTCCTCTAGATTCACCCTGGACTCTAACACTTCTGGGGCCATGTAGCGAGCTGTCCCCACCTAGAGACGAACAAAAACACAACTATCATCATCATCATCATCATTGGCGGTCACTCGAAACGAGTATGACTGTCTTCTGCATGGGGTTGTCTACTTGTGGGTCTTCAGGTGGGCATAGAGGCCGATCCGTGACCCACATATTTTGGTGCAGTGTTGACATGGAAAAGTGGTAGTGGGTTGTGGTCGTGCTGGAGCCTTTTTCTTTCGTTCCTTGCGGAGCTGTCGTTTTGTTTCTGCGACACGGTGGAGTTCCCCCTCATAGTGCGCAGCACCTTCTTGCACCGCTTCCTTCCATCGGCACCTGTTCAGAGCCATGTGCTCCCAGTTTTGAGATGAAATACAGAATTTTTTAAGGTTTGCCTTGATGTTGTCCTTGAACCGTTTCTTTTGCCCACCTGGAGCTCGCGGACCTCTCTCCAGTTCAGAATACAGAATTTGTTTTGGGAGACGGGTGTCTGCCATGCGGATGAGATGGCCGGTCCATCGGAGTTGGTGTTTCATTATTGTGGTGGTGATGCTGGACATTTTGGCCTCTGCCAGAACGCTGACGTTTGTGCGTCTGTCATCCCATTTGATCCTCAGTATCTTCCTCAAGGTTCTCTGGTGGTGCTGTTCCAGAGCTCTCAGGTGCCTGCTGTAGGTGGTCCATGATTCTACCCCATACAGCAAGGTGGGGAGAACCACGGCCTTGTAGACCAGGAGCTTGGTGTCAACCCTGAGATTTTGGTCTTCAAAGACTCTTTTCCTGAGTCTGGCATATGCTCCATTGGCACAGCTCAGGCGGTGGTTGATCTCAGCGTCAATGTCCGTTTTGGAGGAGAGAAGACTGCCGAGGTATGGGAAGTGGTCAACATTCTCGAGAGGGGTGTTGTCCACTTTTATGATAGGTGGAATAAATGGCTGATTGGGTGGAGGTTGGTATAGCACCTGGGTCTTCTTGATGTTTAAAGCTAGACCCAGGGCTCTGTATGCCTTGGCAAAGGCATTCAGAATACCCTGTAGGTCTTCTGCGGAGTGTGCTGCTATGGCATTGTCATCTGCATACTGGAGCTCCATAATGGTGGTGTTTCTGACCTTGCTTTTGGCTTTGAACCTGGCAAGGTTAAAGAGCCTACCATCGGTTCTGTACCGGATCGGAATTCCCTGTGGGAGGTCTTTGTCAATGATGTGAAGTATGGCAGCAATAAAGACAGAAAACAGGGTGGGTGCAATAATGCATCCCTGTTTGACCCCCGTCTCCACGGTGAAAGGTTCAGACATGGAGCCGCTGTTGCTGAGCACCGTAGCTGTCATTCCATCATGGAGTAGCCTCAGGATTCTGACATATTTGTCCGGGCAGCCATACCTCTACAATATGTTCCATAGAGCCTGGCGATCTACTGTATCAAAGGCCTTTGTCAGGTCTATGAAGGCCATATACAGAGGCAGCTTGTGCTCACGGCATTTCTCCTGGAGTTGGCGAGCTGTGAAAATCATGTCTGCTGTGCCTCTGGATGGACGAAAGCCGCATTGTGATTCTGGGAGTATTTCCTCAGAAAGTGGCAGTAGACGATTAGCAAGAATACGAGCAAGTACTTTGCCAGTTGTTGACAGGAGTGAGATGCCTCTGTAATTACCACAATCAGCTTTGTCCCCCTTCTTAAATATGGTCACGATCAGAGCATCCCTGAGCTCTGAGGGGAGTTCTTCCTCTTCCCAGACCTTCAGAAGGAGGGCATGGAGGCAGCACAGGAGTGCTGCTCCACCTTCCTTTAGGACCTCAGCTGGGATCCCATCTGGACCGGTGGCCCTGTTGTTCTTCAGGCTCCTAATGGCATCTTGGACCTCGGATAAGGTGGGAGGTTCCCCCATGTCTTCCCTGATGGGACTCTGGGGGATGTGACAGATTAAATTTGACTGAGTTGCAATGTTGCGGTTGAGGAGTTCCTGGAAGTGCTCTCTCCATCGCTTGTTAATGGACTCGTTGTCCTTCAGCAGCACCTGTCCATCCTTTGAGCGTAAAGGGTTCAAGCCGCGACGGCTTGGGCCATAGACAGCCTTAGTGGCACTGAAAAAGCCTCTGGTGTCTCCAGAGTCTGCCAGACGCTGGATTTCCAGTGCTTTTTCTGTCCACCAGGAGTTCTTAATCTGCCTCACCCGGGTCTGGACATCGGCCTTGGCTCTGGAGTGAGCCAGTCTCCTAGCCTTGCAGGTGATGTCACTTTGCCAAGCATGAAAGGCTTCCCTTTTTTTGGAGATCAGGAGTTCTATCTCTGCATCGTTTTCATCAAACCAGTCCTGATGTTTTCTGGACTTGTACCCAAGGGTGGTTTGGCAGGTGTCGAGGATAGTGGACTTGAGCAGGTTCCAGTGCTCTTTGATGTTCTCTGGATATTCCTGTTTGAGACTTTCTCCAAGAGAAACCTGAAGCTGCTGCTGGGCGGCAGTTTCATTCAGGCTCTCAAGGTTTAGTCTCTGCCGGCTCTGCTTCTTCTGCAATCTCCTCTTCCTCTTGAGTTTGATGGACATTGTGGATCGTATAAGGCGGTGATCTGTCCAGCAGTCCTCGGAGTTGATCATGGCCTTAGTGATGTTTACATCATGCTGATCCCTGGTTCTGACAATGACATAATCGATAAGATGCCACTGTTTGGAACGAGGGTGTCTCCATGAAGCCTTGAATTTGTTCTTCTGACGAAAGATGGTGTTAGTGATGGTAAGATCGTATAGAGCACATTTGCTGAGAAGCAGAACTCCATTGGAGTTGATGTTTCCAATGCCTTCCTTGCCAATTGTGCCCTTCCAGAGGTGGTGGTCTAGGCCGACTCTGACATTGAAATCTCCCAAAAGAATGATCTTGAATGAAACCACAACTATACATGATCACACACTATGTCACAACTGAAGACACAACAAGCTATGATCACACCAACACACTGCAGCTAGCCAACAAGCTTGTTTCTGATTGTTTGTTACAGTTGCTCAACTCAAGCCAGAAACAAAGGAACTATAATTAACACAACAGCAATATATATTAAAAATTGAGCATAAATAGAAAGATCTAAATTATTGTTGTGTTTGTGTGTAGTGTAGCATAATAGTAGCGTTCAATAGTACCTGTCCACTGTTGGCAAAGTCATCAGCGGTGAGAGAGAGATCTAATTTCAGGGCCAGACCAAAGTCACAGATGGCACACTCCTCCCGGTTCTTCAGCATGATGTTACTGCACTTCAGGTCACGATGGGCCACAGGAACCTGAACATAACATATAACACCAAACATGTTCACCTAACCTGAACATAACATATATAAAGACAAACATTTTGTCATAATCTGAACCTAACATGTATAACTACAAACACTGTCCCTTCACTTGAACATGTAACACAAAACCAAGAGCAGGCTTAACTATCATACATCACATATTCCATACATATTCCAGACTACGTACACATTCCAGGAAAGACAGGTAAATTGGAAGAAGTTGAGGAGCAATGATTCTCAAAAGAGTGACACAGACCATGTGATTCATAACTATGGAAGCATGTCAACTAATTGATTGTTTAACCAACCAATAAAGGAATGTAGAACATATGTATAGTATTAGTACATTATTATATGTACAACACTATAGCAACTGAAAATTATGGATCTTTAAATATTTTTATTTCTATTGACAATTGACATTGTCTATTGTCAATCCATTCGAGCATAGTCAGACCCAGACCCAATGGATCCCCCGGCTGATTATCTCAGCTTCTCAATTTTCAAATGGGCCATCACATCCCCAACTCAGCACCTGATTGTAGGAGGGCTACCTTGTTTCAAATAAAATAAAATAAGGTATCGAGTCAATAGAGATGAAAAGGCTATGGTGTCTGACTGGGCAACAGATAATGCCACCTTGTTTGGGCCCACACCACAGACTACAATTACACAGCTGATCTCCTTGCGACAGGATAAAATGTGGCTGGAGCCTGATGGCATCGGTAGCAAGTAGATCAGATATATCCTGGCAAGCCTGGTCCTATGGAACACTTAAAATTGAAGCAAATCATGCCTGACACTAAAAGAAGTCAAATGTAATCTCTCAATTGTGTCCACTCCCTGTCTGTGCTTGCCGCTTAGATAGAGCACCTGACCGCGCCCTCTCTGGCCCCGACACCCCCAGCTTCCGCTTCTTCTCCTCCCGAGTCGCTACGGGAGCCCCGGGTGGGAATCCCGGAGCGGTACGTGGGAGACCCGGAGGGCTGCGTGCGGCCCGTACATTATGAACTACTCAATCCTTTTTGCCCTACAACCCCACACCTTTACTTCGGAGGAAGTGAAGGTGGCTTACTCCATTACCCACCTGACTCAACTCAACTCAAACTTTATTTATAAATTTATTTATTTATTCAAAAACAACCAGAGTTGACCAAAGTGCTGTACAGGTTAATACATATAACATACATATAAAACATATAATGCCATAGTTACAAGAAATTAAGATAAATGCTAAGATACTTAAGCTTGGTTAAAGGCCAGGGAGAAAAAGTGTGGTTTTAGGGAGGATTTAAAAACCTCAAATGATCCGGCAGATCGGATGTGCCAGGGCAAGTTATTCCAGAGCCTAGGGGCCGCCGACACCAAGGCTTGGTCACCTGGTATTTAGTTTTGTTTTTGGGGTGACCAGTGGCAGCTGATTAGAGGATCTCAGTGTTCTGGCGGGGGTGTGGAAATTACAAGCTTTAAAAACAAAGAGTAACATTTTAAAATCTATTCTAAAAGCAACCGGGAGCCAGGGCAGTGACGCCAGGACAGGGGATATGTGGTCACGCTTGCGTTTGCTGTTGAGGAGATGGACAGCTGCATTTTGTACCAGCTGCGGTCCAGGCCAAAATAAAGTGATTTGCAGTAATCCAATCTCGTATTAATAAAATCATGGATTACAGTATTCAGATCTTTACGTGGCAGGTGTCCTTTTACTTTTGATAAAATCCTCAAATGGTAAAAACTGCTTTTCACAACCGAGCTAACCTGGCGATCAAATTTCAGACTCATCAAAAATCACCCCAAGAGTTTTTACAGAAGACCGAATGTTTGGTGTAAGGGGGCCCAGAAAGTCAGCAGGAAAGTCTGCTAGACCACATCCAAACATTATGATTTCAGTCTTGTTTTTATTTAGATTGAAAAAGTTTAAGATCATCCAGGATTTAACATCGTTTAGACAATCAAGCAAGCAATGTCTGTACAGAATCATTAGATTTAGATGTCAAAGGCAAATAGATCTGAATATCATTGGCATAAAAATGAAAAGAAAGATTATACTTCTTGAAAATTGACCCTAATGGTATCATACATAGCAAGAAGAGAATCGGCCCGAGAATGGAGCCTTGGGGGACCCCAGAGGTAAGAGGGGCTGAGGATGAGGTAAATTCACCTAACTGCACGGAAAAACTCTGATCAATCAAGTAGGACTGGAAACATGCGAGAGCAGAGCCTGTAATGCCCACCCGCTGCTCAAGTCATGCTTAGAGGGATCCACAGTATCAAAAGCAGTTGTCAAATCAAGGAGCACTAGCATAGCCGGGTTACCTGAGTCAACGGTTACCATTAGATCATTAATACTCTCAGCAGTGCTGTCTCAGTGCTATGTGATGGTTTAAAGCCAGACTGAAATTTCTCATAGATATCATTGGCCACTAGAATTGTTTGGATTTGAATAAAAAACACTTTCTCTAAAATTTTGGATAGAAATGGCAGTACAGAGATAGGCCTAAAGTTAGACAGCACAGAGGGATCCAGATTTTTCTTTTTGAAAAGAGGCTGCAAAACAGCATGCTTGAGAGCAGCTGGAACACATCCGGTGCTAAGACAGGAATGAATAAATAAGAGTATATCAGAGCACACCGTACTGAATACCTCTTTAAAAAGACGAGAGGGGATGCTGTCTGAAGAACAGTTCTTAGGTCGCAAATGCTGAACTACATTGGCCAGTGTGGAGAGGGATACAGGTTCAAACTGATCAAAAGCAGCATGTGAAGGAGAAATGGTGAGGTCAGAGCTTGGGCCTGCAGAAGAGAAGGGAGGTTGCCTAAGAGCAGAGATTTTTTCAATAAAAAAATTAAGAAAATTCTCACAAAGGGTGAGCGAGGGTACAACTGCAGAGTTATCACAAGGATTTACAAAGGAGTTAAAAATGTTAAAAAGAACTTGGGAATTGTGACGAGCAGAGACCGTCTCTGAGGAACGGCCGAGTAGGAACGTCGCACCCCAGCCTGTCTGTCTTCGCCTTGGAGCTCCGGAGGGTGTTCGGCGAGCCCTTGCGGGGTCCCGACACTGCCTGGGGCTGAGGCAGGGGGGACGGACTGCCTCTGATTATGCCATAGACTTCCGCACCAGGGTTTGCCAGAGTGAGTGGAACCCGGCGGCGCAGTGCGACACCTTCCGGCTGGGCCTGGGGAGCTACGTGAAGGACGAGTTGGTTTCCTATGAACTCCCGAAGTCATAGACTTCTGGTCACACAGGTGGATTGTCGTGTCCAGGCGCAACGTAGACAGAGACGTCAGTAACAACTCGAACGGCGCTCCCCAGTCCAGACTCACTCTGCTCCTGTGACCACGGTCTCCACTGCCAGCTCGCTGGTGTCCACCCATTGTACCCGATGAGCTAATGCCGCCCAAAACCCCCTGTGCCAGGCCCACCTTATCCTGCCCAAGGGGTCTTCATAGACTCCGGTTCGGATATTAACATCATCATGAGAAGCTGGCTCGACACCTGGACATCCCGCGGGTTCCTCTTCCTCACCCAGTCCCTACCAGTGCCCTGGATGGCCACCAGAATGGTGAACGGTTAAGGGTTACCCACCAGACGACACCCCTTTGCCTACTCCTGTCTGGAAACCACCATTAGACCGTTCCGTTCCAAATTCTGAGGTCCCCTCGTCTAACATTCATCTTAGGTTTTCCATGGCTCCGTCGTCACCACCCCACCATAGACTGGTCTAGACGGACCATCCTGAGCTGGAGTTCGCTTGCCATCAGGTATGCCTTAAGCAGGCATCTGCCCCACATCCGACCACCTGCTCAAACCCTGCCCCCAACATGGTGGGGGTTCCTGTTGAGTACAATGATTTTAGAGAGCTGTTTACCAAAGCTAAGGCCTCCTCCTTACCTCTGCACCGCCCATGAATGCGCCATAGACCTGCAGCCCGGGTCGTCACCTCCCAGGGTCCGTCTATTTTCCCTGTCCACCCCCGAGAGAAAGGCCATGGAGGAATATATTGACGACTCTCTGGCAGCAGGCATTATCCGCCCGTCCTCCATCCTTGCTGGTGTGGGGTTCTTCTTTGAAGAAAAGAAGGACAAAACCCTGCGGCCGTGCATCGATTACAGTGGTCTGAATGAAATTAAGATTAAGAACCGCTATCCCCTGCCTCTAATCTCTTCTGCTTTCAAGCTACTAGAAGGGGCCACTTAGACCTATGCAACAGTTATCATTTAGTCCGTATCAGGGAAGCAGAAGAGTGAAAGACGGCTTTGTGAAAGATGCAATTTCCTTCAATTTCCCTCAGAGTGAAAGATGCAATTTCCCTCAGGGATCATTAAAGTATGTCTGTCTGTCTGTTTAACACCCTTAGGGGGCATTAAGAATATCTGGTAATGCCCTTCAGGCTCATCAACGCCCCAGCCACCTTTCAAGCATTCGTTAATGATATGTTCAACCGACACAAAAATCCATGACCTCCACTGGCTCACTGTAGTGGCTTCCATCAAATTCAAGACAATGGTACTGGCCTTCAAAGCCGTTAATGGAACTGCCCCTACCTACCTCCAAGCGTTAGTGAAGCCCCATGCCCCTGCTCGAGCACTCCGCTCAACTCCCTCAGCTGGTCGACTGGTACCTCCATCACTAAAAGGAGGAAAAGGTTGGATTGCAAAATCACAACTGTTTTGGCACCGCAGTGGTGGAACGAGCTCCCTGCCAATGTCAGGACTGCAGAGTCACTCCCCATCTTCCAGAAGAGACTCTAGACTCACTTCTTTAGAGTTCACCTGAACCCTGCATAACATCCAACACAAACCTACCCTCATGCTCTTGTATGTTGTATGTCTTGGCACTTTAAAAGTCGCTCTTTGTAACTTGGCACTTAGCCAGATATGTTGAATACTAGCAATGGTAAACCTAGCAATTGAAATGCTTGAAACTTGTTCTGGTGACTTTCTTACTGTGTTAGCAGCAAAGGAGGGTTTCACCGTGTTATGACAAATGTACTCTTTGTAAGTCACTTTGGATAAAAGCATCTGCTAAATGCCCTAAATGTAAACATATATCCTGTGGAAAATGTTGGACAAATATGTATTTGTGTACCTGGATATTATTCTGCTCTAAGACCAAGGACGAATATGGTCACCACGTCCAGGCGGTGCTGCAGCGTCTCTTGGAGAACTCACTTGTTGTTTCATTCTACATTTGTCTCCTTCTTGGGATATGTAATCAGGAGGGGGGACGTTAGTATGGACTCTGCCAAGGCTAGCTGTCACTACCTGGCCCATCCCCGACTCCCGCAAGCAGTTGCAATGATTCCTGGGGTTTGCAAACTTCTACGGGAGGTATATTAGGGGTTACAGTACCGTTGCTGCGCACCTTACATCTACCAAGGTCCCCTTCCTGTGGTCTCCTGCAGCCGACACAGTTCACCTCTGCCCCCATCCTCAAGACGCCTGATCCCGAGAGGCAGTTTGTGGTGGAGGTGGATGCCTCCGACGTGGGAGTAGGAGCTGTTCTCTCCGAACAAGCGGCTGGGGACCAAAAGCTTCACCCCTGTGCCTTTTTCTCATAGCCTCTGTTCCTTGCCCAGAGAAATTATGGCAGTGAAGCTGGCCCTAGAGGAGTGGCACAATTGGTTGGAGGGAACCAAGAAGCCATTCCTTGTGTGGACGGACCATAAAAACTAAAATAATATTTACAGTCTGTCAAGTGGCCAAACTAGTGCCAGGCCCATTGGGCCCTATTCCTCACCAGGTTCAACTTGACACTCTCTTATAGACTCGGCACCTGCAATGTCAAGCCCAATGCTCTTTCTCAACAGTTCACCAAGAAAGAGGAGTCCACAGCAACCCCTGACACCATTCTCCCGTCCACTTGGTTGCCCCCACAGCTGGGATGTAGAGGAAAAGGTAAGAAACGCCCTAGGAGGTAAGTCGGGACCCAGCGACTGCTCTCCCAACCGCCTATTTGTCCCCACTGCTCTCCGCTCGGAAGTCCTCCAGTGGATCCACAATTCCGACCTCACCTGTCACCCGGGGATCCAGTGCACCAAGGACGTGGTACAGCAAAGATTCTGCTGGCCCACATTGGAGGAGGACATCCGAGAGTTTGTTGGAGCCTGTCCAGTCTGTAGCCAGCACAAGCCCACCCATCAAGCTCCTGCTGGTCTGCTCCACCCTCTGCTGATACCCCACCGTCCTTGGTCCCACCTCTCCCTGGACTTTGTCACCAGTTTGCCAACATCCCATGGCCACACCACCATCTTGATTGTGGTCAATCAGTTCAGCAAACTGGCTCACTTTGTGCCACTGCCCAAAATTCCCTTGGCCAAGGAAATGGCTGAACCGGTTCTCCAGCATGTTTTCCGCATTCATGGCCTTCCTGTCGATTTGGTGTCCGACTTGGGACCACAATTCACCTCTATTTTTTGAAGGGAGTTTTGCAGGTCGGGGCCACCATCACTTGTCTTCTGGTTTTCATCAACAGTGCAATGGCCAGACGGGACAGGAGATAAAGAACCAGTAGATGGAGCCAGCCCTCTGGTCAACCAGCTCTGCCACGGCTCTCCCTCTTTCAGTGCGCCTATGGGTTCCAGCCTCCCCTGTTTACCGCCCATGAGAACGAGGCTTCCTGTCTGTAAAAGTTTGTGAGGATGTTGGGGGACACGGCAACCTTTTTTTGCCTCCTCAAGAAGAGGCGTTGGCGGGATGTCCTCGCTGTAGTGTCCGTGTGGTGAGTCTAGGTGAGGTTATCAGGTATATGAACACCAAGGAAATTGCTGGAATCTCTCTACATGAGCTGGGGGGAGTGTCTGCATGACCCCCCTCCCCTGCAGCTTCTTGTGATCCACTTTGAGAGAGAGGTTGTTGTCCTGGCATCCACACTCCCAGGGCTCTGACCTCTTCTCTGTAGGCCGTCTCATTGCCTGTGATGAGGCCCAGGATGGTGGTGTCATCAGCAAACTTGATGATAGCTGTTACGTTCCACTATAGTGTGTGTGTGGTTCCACTGTTCTGTCTTCTGCTGGTTCTGTCTGTCTCTCCCTCTGTCATTGACTACAGGCCTGAATCCACCCATCATCTGTTCATCATCCCAATCATCTCCTCACCACCTCGGCTGTGGCTGATCAGAGCTGTTAATTGTTACCTCCACCCATCTTGGCTCCATTCGTCAGCTGCCGTCACCTGGTTCCACCTTCCACCAATCCTGCTGGCCTACAAAAGGGCTGTGTCCAACGATGGTCGACCTCTTCTTTTTGTCTTTTGCTCTCTCTGCCACACCAGCCAGCAGATTGTGGAAAAGAAGCACTTTCTAAGACATTGAGTTCATATTTACTTTGTTTTGGTTTTGTGTAAATGCCCTGCCTTGGGACAGGTAAGATGGGGGCCCCCTTACATAGGCATCACGTAGGTTAATCTTTGTTAAATCACACTAGGTAAGGGGATGTTGCCACTTTTGTATTTATATCCACTGGATATATACTTTGTTATTTTGGCAACATCCACGTCCTCTGGCAGTGGCTTATTTTGGTTGTTTTTAACTTTTGATAACTTTTTGTGTTCTTGAAACAGAGTAAAGGAATGTAGCACCCTTTTCACTCTCAACAACCTTGTGTCTGACTCTTAAGTTATCTCACCAATGCTCAGCATCCCTGTGTCAAAACCTGTGGTTTTAAGCTCACTCCTGGTTAATGGTGGGTTGTACATTTATGTTACTGCCCTTTCCCCTAGACAAATTTTGGGTTCGTAACAATAGCATTGGAGCTGGAAGTGGCGATGCAGTCATGTATGAACAGGGAGTATAGGTGGGGGCTGAGGAAACCAGTATTCAGTTTCAGTTTGGAGGAAGTGAGGTTGCACACTCTCACCACCTGGGGTCTGCCCACCAGGAAGTCCATGACTTATTGAAGAGGGAGGGGCTCAGTCCTAGGTCCTTGAGCTCGATTATGAGATTTCCCAGGAACAATAGTGTTTAATGCTGAGCTGTAGTCAACAAACAGCATTCTGACATAATAATAATGAATTTTATTTATAATGCACTTTTCATCAAAGATCTCAAAGTGCTACAGGTTAAAAACAAAAAAGATTAACAGTTTAAGGAAAAAAAAAAGAAAAGGTTTTAAAAAACATCTAAAGGGGACCAAAAGCTTTGCTAAAAAGAAATGTCTTAAGACCTTTTTTAAAACAGTCAGTGGATTGTGGTGCCCTCAAGGTGTCAGGGAGGGCATTCCACAGATGTGGGGCAGCTGCACAGAAGGCCCTATCTCCCATGGTCCTGAGTCTGGTTCTGGGTATGTGGAGGAGGTTTGAGTGAGTTGAGCAGAGGGAGCGTGTTGTGTTTTGTGGGTTGATCATTTCTTTTAGGTAGGGGGTTGGGGGGCATGTCCATGGATACATTGTTGAGTGAGGAGGGAAACCTTGTACTCAATCCTGGTGGAGACTGGAAGCCAGTGGAGTGAGTGGAGAATGGGGGTAATGTGCTCATATTTCCGCACTCTCATCAGGATCCTAGCTGCAGAGTTTTGAATGTACTGAAGCCTCTACAGACTCTTGCTAGGGATCCCAATGAGAAGTGTGTTACAGTAGTCCAGTCTGGAGGAGACAAAGGCATGAACCAGCTTTTCAGCATCTGAGAGGGAGAGAATTTGGTGGATTTTGGAAATGTTACAGAGGTGGTAGAAGGAGGTCTTGCAGAGGTGATTTATACAGGCTTCAAAAGTGAGTTGGGAGTCCATTTTTTACACCAACATTTGTGACTGTTGATGAGAGGGGGATTGTTGGAGCCAGAAAAAGTGATGCTGGTTATGGATGACGATTTGGTCTGGTGAGGAGTGCCAATCAGTATGGCTTCGGTTTTGGAGCTGTTTAGTTGGAGGAAGTTGTGCTCCATCCATACCTTTATCTCCTCCAGACAGGTGGTGAGTTTTGATGGGGATGACTGTGAGGATGGGGTTGCAGCTGTGCTATTTACATAGAGCTGAGTATCATCAACATAGCAGTGGAATGAAATTCCATGCTATGCCACACAGCATGTGTTCCTCTTGTCCAGATGGGACAGGGGAAACTGAAAAGGGTCTAAGGCACTAGGAAGGGTGGAGCAGATTTTGACAAGCTGCTCGAAGCACTTAATGATTGAGGAGATCAGTGCGACAGGATGGTAGTCATTCAGGCTGGTGACCTTGGGTTTCTTGGGGACAGGTATGATGGTGGAGGACTTGGTGGAGGACTTGGTGGAGGACCTGCTTACCTCCACTTGATGGTGGAGGTAAGCAGGTGGGGATTTTAGATAGCTTCAGGGAGAGGTTGAAGATGTCAGCGAATACAAAAGCTAGCTGGTCGGGACAACTTCGGAGGACAGATCCGGTCCTGGAGCCTTGCGGGGGTTGACCTTCTTGAAGGATCAGATCACGTCTTCTACGGAGAGCATTAGTGAGCAGCCGTCTTTGTCTTCAGGTAACCATGCAGCAGGGAAGGTGTTGCTTTCCTCAAATAGATGTGTGCCACTTCTGGAAATGACTAGACCAATGTTATATATTTTGATGGGTTGCGTACTGTCAGTATCCTAATTGTTTCCAACAATATTCAAACACAGGTACATTTTTAGTATTATTCGAGGTAACAGTCTGTTACATATGGTCACATGCAGTGCTGGGAATAACGGCGTTACAATATAACGGCGTTAGTAACGGAGCCACATTTTGGGTAACGGAATAACTACTTAATTACTCTATCCATAATTGTATCGCCGTTACCGTTACTTTGGAAGTAACGTGACGCGTTACAATTTGCTGAATTGCGGTGGCAGTGTGCCCCGGGTGCTGACAAAATCTAGGAGCAAATGACAATAGGATGCCGCATAAATCGGTACTAAGGCGGCATTTAATAGACTCGCATTCATCCATTGCATGCATGACAACCTAGTCGCTGATCATGATTTGCTAAAAAAGCTAGGTGGGCGGAGTGTCAATCTTGTTCCCACGCATGTTCATCTACACACAGAGAGAGGAGTGAAGAAGAGATCATGGCAACGCCAAGCGGCAAGTTTGCATTTTCAAACTGGAAATACCGGAATCATTTCACCCTAGTTGAAGTGAAAGGCAGTAATGTTTATGCCCAATGTAAACTGTGCCCAGGAAACAAGGTTCTGTCCACATCTACCACGAGCAACTCCAATTTGACGAAGCACCTTACAACGTCGCATGGTGGCACGTCTGCTCTAGGTATCACTGCTGCTAAGTACCCACCCCCTAGCCCCGCTAGTTTGAGCTCCAGTGAAGAGGGAGACGCAGGGACTGCACTTAAGCAAGCCAAACTTGATTTTTCAGGAGGACAGACACTAGTGTCTAAGACTGAGCTCAACAAAATAATCGCCAGGTATGTGGTTGAAAACATGTTGCCCCTATCCACAGTGGAGTCGGAGTCATTTAGGGCTCTTGTTGCAAAAATTCCATCTCGTGGAAGAGAAAAGAGCACACCCCTTTGCCGAAAAACGTTCGCTGCATACATTGACAACGAATATGGAAAAATGAACGTGGAACTGAAAAGGTCTTTCGAGGATCTACAGTTCATATCCACTACAGCAGACATTTGGACTGCCCATAATAAAAGTTATATTGGTGTCACTGCACACTGGATAGATCCCAACACTATGGAGAGAAAGAAAACGGCCCTTGCCTGCAGACGATTTAGGGGGCGTCATACTTATGATGCTATTGCAGTCGAGCTTGACGACATACACTCAATGTATTGCCTTACAGAAAAAATCACGGCAACAGTCACAGATAATGGGTCTAATTTTGTCAAAGCATTTAAAATGTATCAGCCAGTTGAAAGTGATTCTGAGGATGAAGATGAGGTCCCCTTTACTGATGTAAATGATGTTCTGCAGTCAAATGATGGCCAAGATGATGATGGTCTGATCACTCTGCCCCCCCACCATAGATGTGCATCACATACACTCAATCTAATATCATGCACAGATGTTGAGAAGTGGCTCCTGTCAAAGCCTGAAACGAAGGCTGTATACAGAAGTGCTGTTGCAAAGTGCACCACCCTTTGGAATAAGGCTAGTCGCTCAACTTTGGCTGCTGAGGCACTTGATGAGGTGATCTCAAAAAAGCTGCTTGTACCTTGCACAACACGGTGGAATTCATTTTACGATGCCCTGGCTCGAATCTCTGAAATATCAATGGCAGAGCTCAATACCATCTCCCTGAAATTAGGAGTGGCTGCAATTACAGAAAGGGAGCATCAGTTCATGAAGGAGTACTGTGCTGTGATGCAGCCCCTTACCATTGCCTTAGACATACTTCAAGGAGAAGACAATTGCTTCCATGGTACTCTACTCCCAACACTTGAGATATTGATGCTGAAGACACAAGCCCTTAAAGATGGCCTACAAAAGTTGAGGGATCTTCCTGATGCTATAGTCACAGTAAGTCTTATAATAATAATAATAATAATAATAATAATATAATAAATATTATAATAGTAATAATAATAATTTGGTGTATGCAAACATTTAATGTTTCTTTTTGCATTTATAATTTCAGGCAATCAAAACAAGATTTGCTGATCTGCTGGGCAGTGAAGAGGCTGTCATTGCTGCCGTCACTCTTCCAAAATTCAAACTGGCTGCGGTCACAGGAATTAAAGGAAAAGGCCAAGGCAAGTTTGCTGGCAGAGTGCCGAAAAATTGCCCTAGAAGAACCACAGCTAGAAGCACAGCCAGGTACAAGCACATCTGCACAACACAGACATTTGGCTAAAGAGGACTCTTTCTTTTCCTTTGAAGAAGACGAGGAGGATGCACTCTCCTCATCTGAAAGGCAGGTGGAGGATTATTTAAGATCTCCATCACAAGAATTCAACAGTCTGAATGGATTTCCTCTCATAAAGAAAATGTCTCTGCGCTTCAATGCTGCTCCACCATCTAGTGCGCCTGTTGAGAGGCTTTTCAGTCTGGGAAAGCTCATCTTCTCCCCAAAGAGAAACGGGTTGTCAGACAAACGATTCGAGAAGCTTCTGCTCCTACGCTACAACCTGTGGTTCAGCGGCACTTAGATATGGTGTAGTGATGCCTACATTCTTGCAGGCCTGATTGTATTCAGGCTCCGTGCCTGACTTAAGGCTCGACAGAGTTAGTCTGCCATATTAAAATAGTCATAAGGTTTTTCGCATTTCAAAAAGTGTAAAGGTTCAGGCTCAGTATTTTCTTCTATTGTCAGGCCTGTTGTTGTTGTTATAGCTGTTATAATTATTCATTATTGTTACAGTTAATATTAATATTGGCTTTTCCCTTTGTTAATTTCTTTCTAAGTGGGAAAAAAGAGAGAATAAATATCTGCATACAGCACACTTAATTTATTTTCTAAGCACATTGTTGTGCCATAAAGCTTGAATGTATTGTACTGTTCACTGAAATGCAAAGTTAAAGCATATTTACATTTTCAACTAATGCAACTTCCAACAAATATTATATTTTCAGCATTGACATTTTATTTTCTGTTGTGGGTTGCAATCTATTCATTTTGAATAAATAAATGTTTGGCAAGTCAGTGTCTGTGCTGTAGTTTGTGAATATGTGAACTGGATTAACATTCACCATTGAATAGGTCATGAAGATCTTTGATATTAGCATCTTAAGCAAAAATCACAGCCAAAATAACATCACAGAACAAGGATGAATACCCCAATTAACTGTTCTTTTGTTTCTTTTACATTTTTAAGCAAAAAAAGAAAAGTAACGCAAAAAATACTTTTCCTGGTAACTAGTTACTTTCCTATTTTAGTAACGCAGTTACTAACGCAATTACTTTTTTGGAGAGGTAACTGGTACTTGTAATTAGTTACTTTTTCAAAGTAACTTTCCCAGCACTGGTCACATGTCAATGATGTCATGTGCACTTTACCAACTAACCTTTTGGAAACATGTGAAAAACAGAAATCCAGTAGAGATGTAATATGATGTTTCAATATTTATCTAGCTAACTACGATGTGCTACTTTGACAGGTGGCTCATTCTAGTCACCAAGCTGTCACCTGCCTGGTGTATTGAGGCGTGCTCGAGTCCACCATCTGCTTGTACCAGCGTTACACAAGCTAATGCAGTGTTTCCCACATGTAGACTTTACTCTGGAAGGTAATTTATGAAAATATCAAAAAATACCATCTGAGAGAATTATGCCATGCGAGATTGATTGTTTCCCATACATTGCAAATTTTTGTAATTATCTAAAATGGTTAAAATCTTATTTAATGTTAGAGCTGCATGTAACCCATGTGCTCTATTTCTCCCCAACACACTGACAACAAATCCTCTAAATAGCCCCTCCTCTCTGTGCAAACTCTGAATCTAAAACACTATCATGCACGGGAGGAAGTATTCTTGTTGGCTTTTCCCCACTGAGAAGATGCCCACAACGTATCTCCACTGGCAACACAGTTCTTTGTATAGTGGGATACACTTCTAAACAGCAATTGAATCCATTTGGGAACCTTTTGAAACACAAAACGTCTCTGGTTTAGTTGCATTTTAGTTATTGTTTAGGGCAAAGTATTTTGAAATGTGCCTCTTGTGTCATCATTGCAATCTGGAGCATGAATATCTGTTGAATATCAAATATCTGCTAAACATCCAGAACAGCGCTGCCAGGATCCTGATGAGGGTGCGCAAATATGATCACATCACCCCCACCCTGAAATCCCTCCACTGGCTCCCGTCCCTTTCAGAATTGAATACAAGGTCTCCCTACTCACCCACCAGTGCATCTATGGTCATGCCCCCCTTTACCTACAGGAACTCCTCACCCCCCAAACCTCCTCACGCACGCTCCGTTCTGCAACAACACACACTCTCCAAACCCCCAGAACCAAACTCCACAGCATTGGCGACCGGGCTTTTTCCTCTGTAGGCCTGAGACTGTGGAACGACCTCCCTGACCATCTGAGGGCCCCACAGTCTACAGATGTTTTTAAACAAAACCTTAACACATATCTCCGTAGCACTTTGAGATTGTCAAAATATTATTATTATTATTATTATTATTATTATTATTATCTTTCTAACTTAAAAAAAAAGTAGATTCATCTTAACAAGTTAGTTAGCAAATTAGCATTATTTCATTTGAATGAAATTACGTAGCAAGAATAAACGTAACGTCAAACATGAAACATGAATTAATTAACTTGTCCGTGAACATGAGTAAGGGTGGTATAGACAACACTTCATGCTTCCAGGCTAACACCAAACTACACTTTCGTTATTGTTTTGATTGAGATACCCATAGCTGCAGAAATGACATGATATACCTTTAAATATAATGTGATTTTACACCACCAAGTCAGTAGATAGTGCTGCACAGATCCACAGGAAGGTCTGAGAGCTGGGATTTCATCACCGTCTCTCTTCTTGAGTCAAAGAAACTGTAAAATAAAATATATTTTAAACTCTAATGTATCCACATACAAATAGAAACGATCACAACTGTTTGATAGTTTTTTTGTTCCTTTGGGATAATTATGTTATGTTTCAGGTTGATATTTACTTCTTGACTTGCTGTGGATAGAGAAGTTTGGTTCCATGCAATTAAGATGGATTATAAACGTAAACATGTCATTGTAATGTTTGTGACATCTTGAGATGTGGGTTCATGTTGTCAGAAATATGTTACTACTTTATCAGTAGCTATTATGTGGTAGCATTATATTTGTTCAGTCGCCGCAGTGTCTTACTAAGTGTGCACATGCATATCCTATAGAAGCCTATAACTATGGCAGGAGAGTTGTGTAGGTGGAAAGATAATACTAGGACTCACAGTGGATGTATAAATAACGTGGTGTAATAGGGTTGAAAAACAAGTTTTGCTTATGTATGAGTTTCACCATACTTAAGTAGCCTAAGACTGCATTCATAGGGGTGCCCATGGATGAAAACTAATTGAAAATCATTTCTAAATATTACAAAAAAGCCAATAACAACATAGCTACATACATAGCCTATTAAATATGCCCTCATTTCTGAGTTGCCAACTGCACTGGTTTCGTTAATAGTGTATTTTGTGCAATACATAATTCATATTGCATCTATAATTAGTTGTACATCACTTGTTTCTTTAATACTGTTTTTTGTTTGTAAAACAAAAAACAAACAAAAAAAAAAAGGCATGCAGTTTCAGTGTGAGTGAATGAACACAATAATTGGTGGTGGAATTGGCTGCAACATTGTGTAGGATCCAATTTGTGTTTTCATTTACACAAAGACATTTCCACCATAAATTGATGCAGAAAAGGCACACATTGGTGCATCAAAATTCACCAGGGTGTTTTGTATGGTCATTGCTACCATCAATGCTTATGTATAATAAGCCACTTTATGTATAATATTTACATGCCATGCACTTTATATCATTCTCCATTGCTGCTTTTACTTTATTCTGCAATGCCCTTATTTTATTGTATTTTATTTTTTCAGATTTTCCTTCCATGTTGGAATGGGCCTCGTCCAAAACATTTCATTGTACAGTATGAGTAAGTGATGCTTCACATTTGATAATAAATGACTTGAAACTTGAAACTTCTGTATTTATGTGGGTCAACTCATCCCTCTATATCTAACTGTGTGTTTTTGAAGAAAGTTCATGCGTTTGTATGTAATGTAATGTGTAGATTAGTATGACTCTTTACAAGGAGTCATATGTTGCATCCCTGCATACTATTGCATCGGTGCATCTTGATCCCACCATAGGGATCATGATGCAGCCTCATATCACATTTACGCAACTGTAGTTATACAGCCCCCCATATACCTACAAGCCTGTGTTTCTATGCAGACTACGCACCTCTTGCTTACTTTGCATCTTCTCGCTAGTTTCAATTTGCGATTATGGAAGAGGTGCAATTAATAGTCAAGGTAGAGAAATACAGTGAGTTGTACAACCCAAGAAACCATTTATACATGGACCATTTAAAGAAAGAAAACATTTGAGGGACAATGTGTGTCATTGGAGCTTCAGGTGAGTTTGTTTGGAAGCCTGTTATGCTACATCCTTGCGTATGCTATCACCTCTCAGTGTATGCCTGGTTGTATGTACATTTATGTATATTTCTTTATGTTTGTATATTTTGTATATTGCTTACATAGGTTTATATTTTACATAGGTTTATTTTACATAGGTTTTTATTTTTATTTTTTATTTTATTTTATATATTTATATTCTAACACTTTACTTTACGTAGAGTGTCTGTCTCTTCTTCCTTTTGCACTGGAGTATTGTATTGTAACGAATGCAATTTCCCTCAGGGATTATTAAAGTACGTCTGTCTGTCTGTCTGTCTGTCTGTCTGTCTGTTAAATTACAAAAATGCACTGTACGCGCAATCCACTTGTGATTGTTCAACACAACAAAGAAAAAAATATATATATAGCTAAGTACTCATAGTTTATATAACATCAGCTCTGCACCCTCAAAGTCCATCTTGTGATTCCACCCAGATGCTAAGTTAGTAGCCCCTCATTCTTTCCTTCATGCTCTGTGCCAACTAATTTTAGTTAGAGAGATTGTTTATGTACTATTTAAAATTTGTGTCAGGTAATCAATTTGTCCCCCATCAAATGCAACTCACACAAAGTTACCCTTTTGTCAATATAACTGTCAAGTTTTCTCCCCTCCCCGTCATTTATTTTTCCCTACAGTACACCTTAGTTTTTCCAAACCACTAGAATACCACCATAACTGGGCACACAGTCAGTTCGTTTACATGCAGCAAGAAATTCGAATTTCTGATCGGATCAGATAATGACATGCGTAAGACCGGATCACTTGTCTGAGTATACATGCCGTTCAGAGAATCGTATTAATAGCCGGAGCTGGGCTGACTCTGGACGCTATGTGGCGCTGCACATGTGCAGAATGGCACTGCGCATGCGCAGAATGCAAAATCCGATTCAGATCCGACTGCTGAGTATACATGCCGTTAAAAGTCCGACTATGAACTAATTATCCAGGTGTTGTTATCCGATTTTGAGATGTCCGAAGTAGGTCGGATGAAGGTGTTTACATGCACTTAAAAAGTCCGAACGATGTCTTATACGATTAGAAATTCGAATTTCTTGCTGCATGTAAAAGTACTGAATGTATTTATTCCAACACATATTCCTTTAACCTGTAAGGGTTGGTGTTATGATCAAAAGGGGAGGAACTGTCATGGAAAATGTATCGTAGTAATAATATCTAATTATTTACAAATGAAACAACCTTGTTTATTTGTTTATTAGTCAATTTAAAAGGTATTTGTATACATTATTGTTGCATCTATAGCTCCTTTTCTCTCTACACTTCCTCCTATTGAAAGGTGTTGAGTAAGTTAGAAGTCACATTGCCAATGTAGCCACAAAGGGTGATAATGAGGCCATGACTTATATTATATATGACTTATATTATAAATCATATTATAAATTCTGCAGTTTCTAGGGCTGGGCAATATACCGGTAGTTAGCGCAATACCGGTACATTTTTGAAAGAGATATGAAGTTGAGACAATATCGCCATACCGTTATATTATATTATATTAATTTGATTTTGCGTTGCGAACGATATTTTATCAGCCTGACAGCTTCTCTCTGAACCTACCAGCCTTGAGCCGCAGCTGCTCAATGCCGTGGCCCGCCCCTTTCATGGCAGGCACTCTACACATCATAACAATAATTTGAACAAAACCACACTGTGCAAGTGGAGAGTGAGCAGTTGGTAGCTAAAAAAAAAACATAATGGCTCCGTTATTTGGACGTACTTCGGGTTTCGAATTACAGACGAACAGCAAAGCGACGCGATTTGCAAGGAGTGCAAGAAAAAGGTTACGACGAAAGGTGGAAACACTACAGATCTCTTCACTCACCTGCAGCAGAACCACCGACTGTTGTATGAAGAGTGTCAAACTACGTGGTGCTGCTGCTGTAGCCAAAGGCTCGCAGTCCCTTTCTGTCTCTCTCCCAAAGCAAAGCTCGTTGGAAGCTTCATTCATCAGTGCTGTGCCTTATGACCATAACAGTAAGAAGATATAACTAAGTTGGTGGCATTCCATATTGCCAAGGATATGGTCCCCATAGCCGTGGTTGAGAAAAGGGGTTTCATCAATATGTTGAGAGTAATTGACCCACGGTACTAATTGCCCAGCCGTAATCATTTTGCTAGGGAAGTTCTACCAGAGATGTATGCTACGTGCAGAAAAAACTTAGCGGAAAGACTAGCTAAAGTGACGCATTTCGGGTTAACAACCGACATGGACAAGCCACACATTCAAGCCGTATATGTGCCTAACCGTGCACTTTATTGAAGATTGGGAGATAGACAGAACCTGTAAGAACTTTACAGAAGTTCACATAGGAAGACTCATATAGTCTCAATCTACCTCAGTGAATATTTCATTTTATTTTCACATTGTGTTATTTGCAATATATCTAGCCATTTGAATTTATTATGGCTTATTTATGTTCTATTCATTTTCACAGTTGACTATTTATGCAGCTGTATATTTTCAAACAGATGAGGACTGCACTACTGTGTACATTGTTGTTATTTGGAGACTTCACTGCACTACTGTGTGCACTTTTGTTATTTGCAGGTTTCCCTGCCTATTTGATCAGAACATAGGCTTATGTAGGCCTGTGTTGTAATATATTCTCTGTTTTTTGATGACTGGGAAGCCGTAGGCCTGTTTTTGGGTCAGCCTGTTTTACATTTTTTATTTTACATGTTTCCAAACAAAACAAAACGAAACCTAAATAAATGGTTCATGGTGATTACTTGTATCATGGAGTTATATTGTTTATTATCTCTTGTATATATCTGTGCTTTCTTGAGCAAAAACAACTCAAAACTACTTCTGGCGTGGAGAACTGCACACTTAACCCGTTTTTTTCTTTTCTTTTAATATTGTTATAATATCGGATATCGAGATATCGAGATACAATATCGAGATAAAATATCGAGATATGGTCTCGGTTTTGGTCCATATCGCCCAGCCCTAGCAGTTTCCTTAAGTTTTCTGTGTGTGAGGCTTAGTCCTCAGTAAACAGTGATCCTCAATGTCAGTGTGTTAGTTCTAGTTAGTTCTAGTTATGTAATTTCCCAGCTTGGGATCAATAAAGTATAACTATCTATCTATCTAGTTTGTTCTAAGTTGAATGGGAGCCGGTATTTAAATGTTGGCAAATTTGTACTCTCAACTGCCCTGCAAAAGATATAACATTTCTGGTGAAGCTCTGGCACTACCTTATGTTAACAATGTTGTAACTCGAACTGCACATGCACACACAATGTAAAATTAGCTGAAATTAGAGTATCCCAATTGTCCTTCAATCATTAGAACAGAGGACCTTAACTGCATTGCCAGCTGTGTAGCAGCATTTACTTGAAAACTGAACATGTCAATTTCACATCATGTGTGAAAGAATATATAGGACACTGTTATACTATAGGACACTAACCTTGGGCACCCCACTGGGAGTGGTGTCGCTATGGAGATGTGCCAGCCCCCTAGCGATGCTGCCTGCCATGGCAACCAGCTCCTCCCAGGAAAGGATGTTGTCAGACAGGAAGTCCTGCAGGTTCCCCATGTGGTGATAAGCCAGGACCAGCCAGTACTGGGTGTGGGCGTGTCCTGGTGGCCTGTGTGCCTCAGCTGCCAGGAAACGAACAACGTTGTCGTGTTGGAGGTTGGGGTCAGAGAGGATGGAGCACTCGCTGCTCCACGATGCTAACTCCTCTCCCGTGAACACCTTCACCGCCACTTCCTCCCCAACCCCACTAGCCCCACTCCAGGCCCCGCCCCCTGTCCCCAGCAGTAGCCGGCCCCGCCACAGCTCAGCAAAGCGTCCCTTTCCCACCAGTGCTTCCAGCCTGATGGGCAGCTGCTCTGATGCCTGGCCCTGCTCCTCCAGCATGTCTCCGGTGACATTACCTTGCAGGGAATGCAGCTTGGCATTAGATACCTCCCCCTCCCTCTCAGGCCTGGCTACGGGCAGCTCTAGTGCCTGGTAGTGACCCTGGTACTGACTCTGGTACTGACTCTGGTACTGACTCTGGGTGTGTTTGCTAGGCCAGTTGGGGTGCGTCGGTGAGCCTGGTTTCCCGGGCCGGCGTATGCGGTAGAGGTAGAACGTTGCCGTGGCGACCAGAGCCACCAGGAAGGGAGGGACCAAGCTTATGGCGACCACAGGGATGACATCCTTACTGTGGAGCTTAGAGAAACCTGGAAACAAACACCAGAAACACACCAGATATTCTTTAGATACACACACCGAGACCTTCCAGCTGTACATACATTCATCAATCTATCAGTTTTCTGTCCTTCTTCCACCATGCATCAGGATGTTCACAACACTATCTGATGCTGAGATAATCCAGGAATCCACCCCTGTATGAAAGGTGTCCATCTGCCCCATACTGTCATCCAGTCAGCCAACTAACGTCAAACCGTCAAACCAAAGTGCAGAGGCCTGACCTCCACAACCTAATCTAGTCTTGGTTATAAAGACATTCTCAAACACTTAATCTACTCAAAACATGGACCCCAAGTTAGAAAGCTCACATATCATATTACCCAGAAAAAACACTGAATAATTCACAGGTGGATCAGAAGTCTCCATCTCCCCCCCACCCCTGCCCCCTCCTCACCGTTAGGTCCTGTGTTGAAGAGTAGTCTGTCATTACACTCATGTTCTCCCTGGCAGCTGCAGACTAGTGTGGCGTCGCGGCCTGATGATGTCATCAAACAGTCCCTGGATGAGGAGTTGAGTGGCAGGCCAGCAGCCACTCCCTCTAGTGGCAGTGCTGGGTCATGACAGAGAGTTTGCACCATGATGCTCTCATTGTTCTTCCTCCTAGAACAACAAATAAGTAACAATTACTAATGCATACTTAGTAACCCAACAGACACTGGTCTTCTTGACACACGTGTAACGGTAATGTAAAGCAAATGTTATTGTGTTCCTGCTAGTGGGTGCTGTTCATGCAGCTGCTTCATGGGATGAGAAAATGGGATGACAAACAAACAAACAAACAAACAAAAAAGAAGAGGGGATTAAAAGGCAATTGCAAGGCTTGACTGAGTTGTCTTCTGAATTCACTAATACAAGTACTATTCACTGGCACTTTGGGAAACACAGGATGCGATGGAATGATGATTTATTCCTTATCACACCCCAATGACGCTAATACTGGTGGCAGGGGTGCTGCTTAACTTTGTGTTTCTCCTATAGGCTAATAGGCTCCGATAAACGCTAGTTTAGTTGAAGTACATTAGGTTAGCTAGGAAATACCATCACTGTTTTTGTTTGTTTGTTTCGTTAGCTTCAAGTGAGTGAAGTGAGAGGGAGAATACCCCCCACCCAACAGACCCTCTGTCCACCAAGTCCCTATGCCAAACATGTTTAATTCCAAGAGGATAGGACAAAGGCCAGACATATCAACCAAATAACTTAAACCAGCAGTACCCCACAAAAGGATAATGCAAGGATAATGGCAGATTTCCACAGGGCAACGGCCATTTGCTGATGATGCGGGGTACTCATCAGCTACTTCTCTGGAGGCGCAATAACAGACAACATTAGTGCATCACATCACTGACAATACAGATATGACAATCCCCTTGGCTGAAACTGAGAACACTGAAGCCACTATAAGTAAAGACTTCACCTCGTATGTAAATTAGATTATTGAGGTCACTCAACAATCTAATTGTGCACAATTGTCCTTTGACAGCTCAAGACACCATCCCTACAGGCCCCAATGCAAAACATAGTCACGTCCAGGCCTTTGGAGAAAAGTGCAGCAGACGTGACTGAACTGCCTTTCATACATACTTAAATTAACAATTTTGTGCTTAATGTTTGTTTGAAGATTACATAGCCACCATGGTGTTGCAGAACACCCGAAGCAAGGCTGTGAGTTTCACTCAGGTCTTTGTAAAAGAAATGTGTGAGCATCTGGGAATATGTAAAACAAGGACATTGCCTCATCATGATATGACAGATGGCATGGCGAGATGGGAAAACAGGACTCTAAAGGACCAGTTGGCAAAATAGAAGAGGTCCCTACAGATGGAATTTGCTGGTAACAAAACTTTCCACTGCTCCCCCAAACACACTCCTTTCTTCCTAGCCCATGGGAAAGGCCTGTCGGCCTTCTGATCTCCTCCTTGGAGACGCCCCTGGAGTTTCAATTTCCACTCATGATACTGCATGACACTAGCCTGGCTGACGCGTCCACATCTCGATGAGATGGTGGTCTGGGAACTAGGTGTGCATTTTCTCGTATTTGAGGCGTGGTTTACGAATGCCTAGAGCCGTTTATTGGGCGCTACGAATGTCTATCAAATGGCGTCTGGTTCTTCACATGCTGCTTTGCGCGCGATTCATAGCCAATTGCTACTAAAAATTAGCTACTAAAATTAAATTAATTGCTACAAAAGCTACTTAATACACTTTCTAAAGCTGCATCGAACGGTAACGTTGTGTCCGCTGCCATGTTGGATTAACACGCTACAAGCTTCGGTGTCGTGCATAGACGTCGTCATCGTATTGCTGCCCCCCCCGTTCTGTGATTGGTTCCCTAACTCAGGGGAAAATAAGGGCGGTGGTTTCCAGGCTGTCTTTGCAGTGAGAATGAAATCGCGCGCAAAGCAGCATGGGAATTCCCAGGCTAGCATGACACTGCATTATGCAGTATCATGAATATGCAATTTTGGCATTATAGAAACTAAACTGCTGCTTTCAATCTGCTGCACATAACATTGAGACAGCAGGTTCTCAACATAAGCACTAATATGATTGTTTGATGAAACACAGCCTATGAGAAAGGTGATTTGGCGTGGGTTGACCTTCCTGCCATGGCTAAAGAAAACCTTTCAGCTAAGTGGACGATGGTTAAACTCAGCCACAAGTGACATCGGAGTAGACTATGAACTTTTGGATCAAAGACCCAAGAGCTTAACCAGACATCATTCATTACAATGCCTTAAACCTTCTCACTCTGCCTGGTCAGCTGAAATAATTCAACAATCTGGACAGGCTGTACCAGCAAACTGCCCAGGTCCCCCACTGCTTCTACTACTACACTGTCAGGCTCCAGACCATATGTATAATTGCAGCCATCCCCATAAAGGTGCTTAGTAACTCTAGAACTCAGGCAAATGCAACTCGCTCAGCCAGAGGGCTGCTGCTACCAATACACGCATAGGAGGCCTGTAACAATGCCTATTACAGGAGTAAGGACCAAGTCGAGTCATTGTGTGCGCCCCACAGTGCGGTATATGTATATAGAATGAACTGTTGCCCATTTATAATGTGGGATTAAATGTCCCATGATATGCTGCTTTAAAATTAATATTATTGTGTCTGGATACGGTAATTTAATTGGTTTGGTTTCTACATGTTGTTACAGCTATATCATTCAGTTAACTGTTAATAGCTGTTGGCTTTTTTTCATGTTACTCTGATTTGCTACCGTTCTTGAGTTGCATTATGTATATATCAGTCATATCAGTAATCTTTGTCATAAAAAAAATGCCAGAATGCAGTCTACAGTTCTTCCTATACTCCTTAAGATAAATATTTACTTACTCGACATCCACTTGTCCATTGTGTCATTTCTTTTCAAATATAAAAAGCTAGACACTAACCAGCCACTATATCATTGAGACCTCTGCCAAAATAAAATATTTTTATAATAAAACATTTTTGTTTGCCTCAATGTCTACTGCTACAGAATGCCGGCCAAATATACAGAGCTGACTATGGTCCTCTACAGTTGAGAGGAATACACCAGTAAGTTGTGCTTTGTTAAAGAAGTTCATAAAATAACTTTATTTAGTTTTGACTGTTTATTCCACCAACAAATCTTGTGCCTTACTTTCATTCATTAGTGTAGACACTGAAAATGATTTATTTACATAAGAGGGGGAAAAAACCTTGAACATCATCACAAAACAAGCATAGGATATGTTCCATTGGGGCATATAAATATTTATTTTATTTAAGATAACAATAACACGCACCAATGATAAATCTCTACAAGACTAAATATCAGAACACATTTTTCAGTGGTTACAGGTATCTCTCCTGTCGCTCTTTTGTGAGCTGGTGCTGGGGCTTCCTGGGACATGGAATCCGGGTCGTTATTCCAGCTTGTGTGGTCCTGTGCATTCGCTCAGTTTCCTGATGAGGAAGGCCACTATGTAGGGTTTAAACTGCCCCCCGCCTGAACCTTGACACAAGGTGGCAGTGACCTCCTCATTGTCCAGCCTCTCATACTGTGCTGATTCTCTGGGACAGGGATGGCCAAGAGCGCATCGCTTACCCTTACCTTGTGTCTTTTGAGGTTTAGCTCTGCACTCTCCCTTCATAGCTTTTGGAAAGGAGATTTTGAAGAGGGGTACACCTTCCTACGTTTTGGCCTGTGGTCGGTCCGCATTTTCATTATAATGCATAGCAGCTAGGTAGAGTCTGGAGGTACAAGACAAAAATAACTTAATATTGACAGATAATTTAGGCTAAAATTTGGTCTTTTACCTGCACAGCATTCCAATAAAGCGAAAGACAACATTATTTGGGGGTAAAATGAAGGATGACGGCATGGAAAGCCTCCAAGGATGAAGTTTGGTGGTGGGGGCTCAGTTTTGCAACATCCTCAAGCATTCTTTTGGTTGTCAGCAGCTTCTCCAACTTGTAGAAAGCTGGAGTTGCTGACAATAAAAAAAAAATCTAATTAGAAAACAATACAGTAAAAAATACATTACAGCAATGCCCTCTGGTGCATTTCTGAAAGTGACTAAATAACTATGTGTAGTTGTCTATTTACTGCTTTGACATTCAGCCTGTATATTGGTGAAATACCTGCTTGGAGCCATTTATTCTTGTCAGTTGTCTTGTGGATCGCATGCTCACACTTGGGGGTAAAGAGGATCCCCCTATGTGTGGACATCTCGCACATGGTTCAGGACCATGGTCCACTTTGCAATTCTCTCTGGCCCTGAGGTTTAACCAGCTGCAGTCCAGTATATGTGGTTGTTGATGCTTTTTATCCACTTATGGAGTTTCTCACAGTCAGTATCAACAGCAGGCTTACTTGAAACAAACAGACTTTCAAACTCGTGCCAAGACGACAGAGATGTTTATACTGTAGATTTCAGTCGTGATCAGCAGAACGTTTACCAACCACTCCAAATCAAAGACTCTCAGGTGGAAAGGGTAGAGAGTTTTTAATATCTTGGTGTTCATATTTCTGAAGATCTGACAAAAGTACTGAAGTACTTTGGGCTACCTTAGCAGTGATGCCACTAACACGCTACTTAGTAACGTGTTACTCTAATCTGACTACTTTTTTCAGTAACGAGTAGTCTAATTTGTTACTATTTCCAAACCAGTAATCAGATTAAAGTTACTTATCCAAGTCACTGTGCGCTACTATTTTTGTCGTTTTCCTTGGTAAAAATAATTATTTGCTTTTTTCTTGCGTCTCGGGGTGACGTACGTGACAAATCACGTTTCCGCCTGGAGGTCAACTCACGTGTAGTAGGCTGTACCACGACACAAACGTTATCAACAATGGAGGGAGGAGAGAGATTAGTGTTTTCCAGCTGGAAATACAGGCACTATTTTGAGTTTGTGTCTACTAAAGACGGTAATATTAAGGTTAGGTGTACACTCTGTGTTGGCGATAAAGTGCTATCTACCTTTAGAAACACAACGTCAAATTTGAAGAAACATTTGGAGTGGCAGCATAGCACAGTCAAACTTATAGAGCAGGTCCCACCCGGTGTGAAGCAGAGAGCTGCTAGCGCAGGAGGTCCCCCACCATCCAAACAACCAAAGCTGGACTTTGGTTCAAAACCAATAAGTGGGGGAGAGTTGAATAAGTTGGTCAGGCAGTATGTTGTAGAGGAAATGCTCCCCTTAAACACAGTTGACTCGCCCTCCTTTCATGCCATTATAAACAAGATCCCTACTATCAATGCCGCCGAGCTGCCTCACAGAACATATCATATTTTTCTTCTTACGTGCAGAAGGAGTATGCAGAGATGGAGAGAAATCTGAAGGCTATTTTTTTATAAAAACATGTATTTTTTCAAGAAATAGTTTGTAAGTTGAACTCTAAATGTCAGCAGAAACATGGTTGATGTTACTGTTATTTCCAAAAAGGGAGTATTGGCAAAACTGGTTGTCATTTTTATGTTGCGGCGGCAGGGGGGTTGTCGTCAGCTGCTGAATGTAACTAATCAAGTAACTTGTAATCTAACTTAGTTACTTTTAAAACCAAGTAATCAGTAAAGTAACTGAGTTACTTTTTAAAGGAGTAGTCAGTAATCAGTAATCAGATTACTTTTTCAAGGTAACTGTGGCAACACTGCTCAGCAATTATTTAAGAACTTTTACAGAGCCACCATTGAAAGTATTATTTATTGGAATATAAAATATTGGTCTGGAAACAGCACTCAGCAGACCATAAAGCCAAAGAGAGTAGTGAGATCAGCTGAACGTACCACCAAGATTGCACTACCCAACCTAGAGGAAATATACATCAGGAAAGTCATGTCCAGAGTAAAGAAAATCACAGATCCCAGTCAGCCCAACAACTGCCTCTTCTCTGCCTTATGCTTTGGGAAGCGCTGCCTGAGGGCCAACACAGAGAGAATGCAGAGAAGTTGTTATCCCTGTTATCCCTGCTATCCGAAGATTTAATGAGGACTGTAGCAGGAGCACAAGCATGTTGGAAACACCTTGTGCACTTTAGAAATTTCTTCTCTTCTTTTTATTTATTCACAAATTGCACATCCATGGAGACAGTGGACAAAGCATTTCATATTCTGTATAATTGTATGTGAGTGATAAATTTGAGTTGAATTTCAAAGAAAGGACAAGTCTTTTCACCAAATGGGAGCATTAAGCTCAGAAAAGGAAGGAGCAAAACTCTAAAGATTTTGTATGGTATAAAGTACAATGGATGTTGGATCAGCTCCATATTAGCACTGTGTTGTTGTGATACTTAATTCCTGGGCTCCAGCGAAATTGTTTCCGGTTTGGAGGGACCGCTGGCAAGTTGCTTTTTGAACCGTTTGATCTATGTGACCCCATAACAGCAGTTCAACAGTCTAGATCTATCTCTGCGTGCTCAACGCTACTGTGTTTACGCTCGGTAGCCTGGAACTAACCTCGCTGGCAAAGGACTCACCTGTACGGGACGGTTGGATCTCCCCTGTGCACTGTGCAGCAGGATATTCTGATCTGGTGTGCCTTGCTAAGCACGCTTAGCACAGGGACAGTGCCTGCCTGCACTGTCCCTGTGCATGGTGTTTGCCTACATGCCAGCTCGGAGTGTAGCCTTGTGGCTAATAGGCTACGACCTATTGGGTCTACATTCTATACCCCCACCTTTGCCAAACTGGATCTGTAGCCTCCACATCATCACCTGGACCATCAACCTGCTGGACTAAACTACACTGATCTTAAACTTTTCTCACATCAGGTGGATTATCAAACTCTTCATCTGGATCGCTCTGTGTTTCACCGTCCCTGTAGTTGAAATACTCCGCAACGGAGCTGCTGTGTCTCTGGTCCCACTTCTGGACCCCTCCAGCTCTGCCTGCCCATTGTAACATTCTCAAACAACCAAGATATCTGCACCGTGGATCAGGTGGGAACTCTAACCACACACAGCCAGACAGAAACATAAACATTTGCACTCTTTGGTCCACTGTGCCCCGCCCTCCTTGCACTGCCACCCATACTGTCAATCATAGAGTGTCACTGTCTACCCTGCCCAAGGCAGCCACCTATGTGGCAACTGTGTGCGACTTTTTAACAGTGCTTTTTAAAACTAGCTCTTTTTATGTCAGATTTCTTACCAGTAAAGCCATGATGGTATATGATCTTATCATGGACAGAAAGCTTGACTTTTTATGCCTCACTATGACCTGCCAAATGACTCCCAGCTTAATGAAGCTGTCCCACCAGGCTATACCTACTTTAGTGAACCCCATGCTACCAGGAGGAGCGGTGGTCTCGCTGTGCTCTATCATGAGAACATCAAAGTCAATACTGTCACTGTCCCCCATCATTCCTCTTTTGAATGTTTAGTTGGAAAACTCGCAGGTCCTAAACATATCATTATCATTACATATCATTACATACCATTTACAGACCACCAAACCCCTCTGCTGTCTTTCTCACTGAATTTTCATTGCTATTAACATCTGTCTGCCATATGTGCCATGTCCCCTACTGTTATCCAGCTAGGTTACTTTAACATCCACATTAATGACGCTTCCAGTGTTTTTGCAAACAATTTCACCTCACTCTTGGACTGTCTTGGTATCACACAACATGTTAATTTCCCAACCCACAACAAAGGTCACGTGTTGGACTTAATCTGCTGCGCTGGAATCACTCCCTGTACCAGGCCGTCGTCCCCCCATGCTTCAAGTTGGCCACAATAATTCCAGTGCCCAAGACATCTGCCATCACAGGCCTTAATGACTTTCGCCCCGTTGCACTCACATCCACCATCATGAAGTGCTTCCAGAGGATTGTCAAGGACCACATCATCTATTTACTCCCCCCATCATTCGACCCGGCCCAGTTTGCATACCGGCCCAACCGCTCCACTGAGGATGCCATCTCCTCTGCTCTCCATCTGAGCCTGGAGTACCTGGAGGAGAAGAACACCCACGTATGGATGCTGTTCCTGGAATTCAGCTCAGCATTCAATACGATCATCCCCAAGGACTTGGTATGCAAATTGGAGCCCCTGGGACTCAATACCCCCCTGTGTAACTGGTTGCTGGACTTTCTTACCGACAGAACCCAGTCTGTCCGCGTGGGGAACAACACCTCCAGTATCATCTCCCTGAACACTGGCTCCCCCCAGGGCCCCCTGCTTTTCACCCTGATGACTGTCGTCCAAGGTACAACAGCAACCACATCCTGAAGTACGCGGACGACACAACTGTTGTGGGCCTCATTCAGGACAATAATGAACTGGCTTACAAGAAGGAGGTGCGACACTTGGTGGACTGGTGCAAGGTGAACAACCTGGTCCTGAACGTTGATAAAACAAAGGAGATCATCGTGGACTTCAGGAGATCCAGACCCAGCCACACGCCCCTCCTCATCAACGGCACAGCTGTGGAAGTTGTGAGAAGCACGAAGTTCCTGGGGGTGCACATCTCCGACAACCTCAGCTGGTCACTCCACACCTCCTCCCTGGCGAAGAAGGCACAGCAGCGCCTGCACTTCCTGCGGCGACTGAGGAGAGCCTCCCTCCCCCCTCCCATCCTCACCACCTTCTACAGAGGGACCATCGAGAGCCTGTTGACCAGCTGCATCTCCGTCTGGTCTGGGAGCTGCAGAGCCATTGACTGGAAGCCTTTGCAGAGAGTGGTGAGGACAGCGGAGAAGATCATCGGGACCCCTCTCCCCCCCATCCGAGACATAGCAGACAGCCGCTGCTTGTCCAGAGCCCACAGGATCCTCTCTGACCCCACCCACCCCCACCAAGGACTGTTCTCCCGGCTGGCGTCTGGCAGAAGGTTCCGCAGCATTCGCTGCAGAACAGCCAGACTCAGCAAAAGTTTCTTCCACCTTGCCATCAGACTGCTCAATGCCAAATAACCCCCCCACCAATTTCAGTGAAATATTTTCAATACTTTCAGTGCAATACTCCCTATCAATGTGAAATCTCCACCCTGCTGCTAATATGTTCCACATTTCTATTCCCAAACCTACACTGACACTTTTTCTAGTACTGTCTGTATATATACTGTATCTACCGTAACTTATATCAAGTTCATTTGCACTCGCTTTATATATTTACATTTATCATAGTTTTATATTTATATTTCTGTACATTATTTATTTTATACATAATACACCTGCTCATTCTCTGTGTCTGCCGGAAACCATAGCAACGACATTTCGCTGCCAAAAATCACTCTGTGTTTCTTGTGCAACGACAATAAAGTGAAGTTGAGTTGAGTTGAGTTGTAACCTTGCTAATGCTGGGTTCCCCATCTCCAACCACAAAGTTGTGCTCTTTGAAGTCAACACCCTCTTATCCAAAGTGAAAGAGAAACGGACCATCTCCTTCAGAAACATTAAACACATCAACCACACAGATCTCAACACCCTCATTAACTCCCACCCCAACCCACACACATCCTCCTCTCCTACTGACTTGGTGAGTCACTACAATGACTGTCTCTCCTCTTCCCTTGACATCCTGGCCCCCCTGAAAACCCGCACTGTCTCTTTGCCCACACTGCTCCCTGGTACACCGCTGATCTCGGTCAACTTACTTAACACTGGTCGTCGACTTCAGCGGTTGTGCAAAAAGACTGGAATCTCATTGCACACCCAAATCTACGCTGAACATCTACGCCACTACAAGATCGGTCAGTACTGGGTCCTCTCCTTTTCATAATCTACCTCCTTCCCTTGGAATCAATCCTCCGTCACCATGGTGTCCATTTTCACTGCTATGCCGATGGTACACAGGTCTACATCTCCAGCAAACCCACTACTGCCCTTTCTCTCTCTTCCCTTACCAGCCTCCTCCAGGACATCAGGAGCTGATGTCGCTGCTCGGTCGGTGCTTTCTGAAGATCAATGGCAGCAAGACCGAGGCCCTGCTCATTGGCTCTCTGAAGGCATATTTCCAAGTTGCAAAGGAAATAGCCACAAGTACAGACGCAAGACAAGCAAGCTTCTTTGACTGAATGTGCAAAATGAGTTTGTACCGTGATTGATGAAGATGTATGGAGGCAGAGGTATGCAGGCATGGAGGGTAAGCAGGTAAGCAGGCAGGGCAGGCAGGTGAGTAGTAAGCAGGTGAGCAAGCAGATGGAGTTGAAACAAACAAAACAAAAATCCAGAGTAGCAAAAATCCAATTAAACTTCAATCAGTTCAATATGTTCATTATGTTCAGTAAGTTCAATATGTTCAGTAAAGAACTGTATGCCTTCTAACGTCTGTTCTAAGCTCCTTTTTTCTAGGTTCTGAGGTCAGAGGTGAGTGTCGGCCATCTTAAGGCTCAAGGCCTTCTCACGACAGTCAAAATAAAAGTCCTTCCAAAATAAAATATCCTGGCTAACTTAAACTGAAAATGGCTCCTACAGGCTCCAAAAACACCCTCTCTGAAGTGCAAACCACTATTGCCACAAACATCATCATTGATGGCTTCCCTGTACCTTTCTCCAGCCAAGTTAGGAGCCTCGGTGTCACTCTGGATAACACCCTTTCCTTTGCACCCCACAGAAAAAAAATCACCCAGACAGCTTTTTTCCACCTTCGCAACATTTCCAGACTCCACCCATCCCTGTCTCAATCGAGCACTGAAGTCGGGATCGGGATCGGGATCGACTACTGCAATGTTGTTCTTTCTGGCCTTCCTACCAAACTTTAGGTTATTTACATAACCCCGGTTCTCTGAGTAATATGAGTGAGATGTCTCACTATGGGATGCACGCCCCCGCTGCATACCTCAGAAGCATTTATCTCATTACGCCAATCCCGATTGGCTGGTGAAACGTGTCCGTCCGCACCAGGTAGTCCCACCTACCTTAAATAACTCATGCGGACGGCATCACGTCATTCAAGATAAGCACCTCTTCTCACTCGCCCAAGCAAGAAGGGTTGTCTGGTGAGACATCTCACTCATATTACTCAGAGAACCGGGGTTATGTAAATAACCTAAAGTTCTCTTTCATAATATTCGTTTCGATGTCTCACTATGGGATATGGTTGCTCCCGTATTGCCAGACAAGCTTATCGAGCGTCCACCAACCTACAGGAAAAGTACTCTGTTCGTTTCAGGACAACAAAACTGCGCGTGCCACGCACGGAGCAGAGACGTCCAGCATATAGAAACGGACAAAAGTGAGAGGCGAGGACCAACTCGCCGCAGCACAAATATCCTGAACAGAAACTCCCCTGAATAAGGCCCAGGATGTGGCCAAGCCCCGAGTCGAGTGCGCCCGCAGCCCCACAGGTGGCTGCAAACCCTGACTCGTATAGGCCAAGGCAATCGCCTCCACCACCCAGTGGGACAGGCGCTGCTTTGTGACAGGTTTCCCCTTATGAGGGTTAGCCCAGGAGACGAACAGCTGATCGCTCCTCCTGAAACCCCTTGTCCTATCCATATAAGTGCGCACCGCACGGACTGGACATAACGCATGCGGCGACTGCTCATCTGGTGAGGCAGCAAAAGCCACAAGGTCAATCGGAGAATATGAGCCCACCACCTTAGGCACAAAAGCCGGGTTGGGCGTCAAAATCATCCTTACATCGCCCGGGAAGAGCTGAGCGCATGAGGAATGCACCGAAAGCGCATGGATGTCACTAACCCGTTTAGCCGAAGCCAGGGCCAGCAACAACACTGTCTTGAGGGACACGTGTTTCAAGTCCGCTCCTTCCAGTGGCTCAAAAGGAGGGCCCTTAAGCCCCTCCAGAACCACCGCCAGATCCCATGGTGGTACCAGCGGTCTGGACACGGGGAGAAGCCTGCGCGCTTCCGTCATAAAACGGCAAACCAGCGGGTGCTGGCTCGCTGTCTGCTTCCCAAACCCCACGTGGCAGGCGGCGATGGCCGCCAAATACACCTTAACTGTGGAGAAGGCTTTTCGTTTGTCAATCAGGTCCTGCAGGAATGACAATATCACATCTACCGGACACTGAAAAGGAATGTGGCCGTTTCCGTGGCACCACCCCTCAAACACTCTCCACTTACAGTCATACAGAGACCTAGTGGAGGAGGCTCGAGCACTCTGTATAGTGGAAATCACCCGCTGTGAAAGACCCACAGCTGACAGATTTAACCACTCAGGGGCCAAGCCCATAGTGCCAGGCGCTCTGGGTGCGGATGGAAAACAGCCCCCCCTCCCTGCGACAACAGGTCCCTGCGCAGCGGGAGCTGCCAGGGCTGAGCGCACAGCAACTGATATATCTCCGCTAGCCAATGCATCGCAGGCCAATGCGGAGCTATCAAAATCAGTTCGTGGCCGTACTCCCTCACTCTGAACAGGGTGGGGGGTATCAATGCCAGGGGGGGAAATGCGTAGAGACGCTCGCGCGGCCAGGCGTGCGCTAGTGCGTCTACGCCGAGGGGAGCATTCATGCTGCGCAGAGAGTAAAACAGCGCGCACTGCGCGTTGTCCCTTGATGCGAACAGATCTACTGTGGCCCGACCGAAACGTGCCCATATCTGATCCACAATCTCCGGGTGCAGAGTCCATTCCCCGTATATTGGCCCGCCCCTGGACAACAGGTCCGCGCCCGTGTTCAGGACTCCCGGGACGTGCGTCGCTCTCAGAGAGAGGAGACGACCGCAACTCCACAGGATCAGTCTGCGTGCCAGCACATGCAACTGTCGGGAGCGTAATCCCCCCTGACGGTTGATGTACGCCACCGTCGTCGTATTGTCCGTCCTCACCAGGACATGATGACCAATAAGAGACGGAAGGAAGCGTTTCAGGGAGAGGAACACCGCTGAAAGTTCCAGAAAATTTATGTGAGACCGCTGGAGGTCCGCACTCCAGAGGCCCCTCACAGACCGGCCCTCGTAAATTCCGCCCCAACCTGTCAGGCTGGCGTCCGTAGTGACCACCTTCCTGGACAGGACAGAGCCCATGGGCACCCCATGAGTCAGAAAAGACGGGACTCGCCAGTGGCGCAGCGCCCTGGCGCACCCCGGTGTGACCAACACTCTCCGTGCGCCATGACGCACGGGATCTAGCCCGCATGAAGCAACCCAAAGCTGGAATTCCCTCATGTGGAGGCGACCCAGATGGACTACGAGAATGGCAGATGCCATCAGTCCGAGTAACCGAAGACACAATCTGAATTGAACAGACTTGCCCGGATGGAACAGCGCGAGGCATGCCCTGAAAGTTTTCACTCGGTCTGCCGACAGACGCGCTGTGAAAGCCACCGAGTCCAGGAATAATCCCAGAAAGATTATATCCTGTGCCGGGGACAGCCTGCTCTTTTCTGCGTTTATCACGAAACCCAGATCGGATAGGTGTAGTACGAGAATACGCGTGTGCGCCCTGGCCTCCTGCTCCGATTGTGCCAATAGCAGCCAATCGTCCAGATATGTGGCCAAGCGGATGCCCTGCCGCCTCAGCGGGGCTATTGCCGCTTCGGTGCACCGCACAAACACCCTCGGGCTTAAAGACAGACCGAAAGGGAGTATGCGGTACTCGTAACAGGTCCCCTGGAAAGCAAACCTTAGGTACTTTCTGTGGGGAGGATACATCGGGATGTGGAAATACGCGTCTTTCAGATCGACAGAAGTGAACCAATCGCCCTGTCGCACAAGACGTAGCAGGGATGCGTGTGTTAGCATCCTGAACTTGTATTTCCTGAGATATTTGTTCAGAGCACGTAGATCCAGGATAGGGCGAATTCCGCTCCCCCCCCCGTTTGGGGACCAGAAAATACCTGGAGTAAAAACCGCTCTGACACTGTGCGGGAGGTACGACACAGATTGCTCCTTTGTTCAACAGTGAGAGGATTTCCTCTTGTAAAACGCGAGCTGACTCTCCCTGAGCCTGGGAGTGTATTAAACCGGCGAATTGCGGGGGAACAGCGGCGAACTGCAGTCTGTATCCCCTCGCAATCGTCCTTACCACCCAGGATGAGGCTGCGAGTGCGGCCCATCTCTCCCATCTAGGGGAGAGGGTTGACACACATCGCAGTCCCCCCACCATGAGAGGCCCCAGCCGCGGTGCGGTGGCGACCTCTCCTGGCGGAAGTGACACGACCCCCGGGCGCCGCTGAGCGATCTTGCCGGGGAGGGCAGCGTAGTGGCGGGGTCCGCATGTTCCCCGTCCCGGGGAAAGCCGTGGCTTTCCGTCGAGGGGGGACAGCGGGTGTTGCCACCACGCTGTTTATATTCATTTTTACATGTTTGTTTTTTATCAGCTGCGCCCTCGGCCTTTGGCCTGGATGCGGCAGCGGGACATGATTTATTAGAACAAACATTTGTGTGGATGGGCGTGCTTTGGAACATGAGAGAGGGGCAACAGCTGAACCCTCTTGTCTCGACTGTCCGTTTCTCCCGGTTCGCTCTGGCACGGTCCGTGGCAGCCGGGAAACGGGGGCATGGTGGGCCTCCGGGTGCACGCTCCATCGTGGAACAGGCGGCGCTGGAGAACGGGGAACGTCCAGCTGCATCACCGGTGAAGAGAGTGGCGATCAGGCCGCTCTCTTCTTTTTCCTGGCCTGGTTGTAGGTGGCTTGCGCGGGCTGTGCCGGCGGCGTCGCAACCGGGGCCGAGGATTTCTTTGGCCAGCTGGGCCGACTGCTTGGCAGAGGGGCCGGAGCGGGCTGAGGTTTCGGCTGTCTGGGGATCTTAAATTGCGAACCCTGGGGACCAGCCTGTGGGAAACTTTTCCGCTGCGCAGGGGGAGAGGGAGCCGGGGGTTTCCGAGGGAGGCAAAGCCGGAGAGCTTCGTCCTCCTTCTTTTTGGCTTCGCATCGGCGTTGCATAGAATCCAATGCGGAGCCAAAAATCCCCCCCCGGGACAATTGGCATGTCAAGGACGTCGTCCCTCTCCCGGTCCGACAGGTTGGCGAGGTTGAGCCACCTCGCTCGCTCCTGCAGGACCATATTCCCCAGCGCTTTTCCCGTGGCCTGGACCGCGCAGCGCTGGACACGGAGACACATATCGGTGATAACCGGTATCTCCTCCCACGTCGCTGGGTCCTGAGTTTGCCCAAAATCCTCACACAGCTCAGCCTGGTATGCCGTGAGCAGTGAGAGGACGTTGAGCGCTCTGGCCGAGAGCGCTACCGCCTTGTATGCCTTCTCAGTCATAGTTGACTGAAAACGGTCATACTTAGACGGCAGGCTGGGACTCCTGGAGGACACAGTCGACAGCCGCGGGTGGAGGTGCGCTGCGACTAATTGCTCCATCGGAGGCATGCGGAGCAGGCCCAGGCTCTCCATCGCCTCGCAATCGAGGGACGAGGCACCGGGAATCGGGCTCCTGCTGCTGTAAGGGCGGTCGCTCCATGAGCGCACCACCTCATCCAGCAGCTCAGGGAAGACGGGGAGAAGCTGCTTCGACGCGCTCCTGGCCAGGGGCAATTTCTTCCCCTCGTAGCGAGACCTGGTGGTCTCCGCTACGACGACGGGCCAGGGGATGTCCAGCCGGGCAGCCGCGCGCTTGCACACGTTGAGCATGTCCATGCTGGGGAGGGGAGAAACTGGTGCGCTTCCCTTATCTCCATCCCGAGAGGCGACAGAGGCCGAGGGCTGTGCAGCCCGGGCCAGAGCTATGAAGATGTCGTCCTCGTCGTCCTCCTCTGATATGAGGGGTTCAGAGGTGGCATCTTCATCGTCCCCATAGTCCAATTCCAGGAAGTCTTCCTCCAGCGGGGGGTCCGCGGCTAGGCTGAGCTGGGAGCCCCAGCTAGCGCTAGCCTCCGGTACCGCCACCGCAATGACCCCCGTCTCTTCTCCATCTCCGACGGCGGCGCCGTCAGGAGAGAGATAGGGGTCCTGTCCAGACAGGCTAGCTTGGCGGGCTAGCCGTCTGCGGAGACTCTTGACCGTGAACACCGAACAATGCTGGCATGAGCCGGGGACCTCGATAGCTAGCCGGGTGTGTTCCAGCCCCAGGCAGCCCGAGCAGACCTGGTGTGGATCTTTGCTCGATATCTTGTTCCCACAGCGGCAAGGACGGGCGGCAGAGTCTCCGAGCCCTCTGGTGTGAGGGGCTTTATCCTCCATTCCTCGCGAGCTGGTGTGCAAGCGGGGAGTTGAGGCAGTTAGCTGGTGTGCTAACTGTGGAAATTCCAAAAAAGCCGAGAAATTAACTGGTGTGTTAACACTCGGTTTTGCTCGAACAGCCGTGGTGGGGCGCCGAGAAAAGTACTATCCAAAACCACAAAGGGGCAAGGAAAGTACCGCTTATACGATCTGGTGTGATCGTCGAAGCATAAAAAATCGCTAAGGCTAATTAGCGCCCGGCGACAGAAGCTATGTAAGATCTGTCTGTGGACAGTTAAACTAATTTAGCCTAAGACGCGAGATACGCTCCGAGTGAGAAGAGGTGTTTGAATGACGTGATGCCGTCCGCATGAGTTATTTAAGGTAGGTGGGACTACCTGGTGCGGACGGACACGTTTCACCAGCCAATCGGGATTGGCGTAATGAGATAAATGCTTCTGAGGTATGCAGCGGGGGCGTGCATCCCATAGTGAGACATCGAAACGAATATTATGAAAGAGAACTGCATAACAGGCTTCAAATGATTAAGAACTCTGCCAGAAATTTACCTGTTGCCATGTGCCACACATTGTAGTAATGTCGGATTTTTCTCTCTCTGAGTAACTTTTGCACTTGATGATGATAGGTGACAATGCAATCAAGGTTGACACGATGCAACTCCAGCAATGCTAGACTCCTCGTCGGGCGCTCTTTTTTCATAGGACAGCTACCAGCAACCTCATTGCTCTGTCACCACAGAAAAAAAAAACATTAACAGAAAATTTAAAATTATAGACCTTGATTTTCAAATCACAACCAATAACCCCTTCACAAAGTTGATTTCGACCACTCACCTGAACCAACTGAATGTCCACAACGGTGTTAGTAGGGAGATTCATCATTGTATAATTCCCATACTTGAGTGCCCTGTTAAAAATTGTGTTCAAATAGTGACATCACTATTCAGTACTTATTTTGTATTGTGTCTGATATTTTATTTAGGTCAGTCCTTTGAACTTCAAACAATATCTAACCCCTGTATAAACCCCTGTAAATTTCAGTCAAGTAACATTACTGGAGAGTCGGCTCTCATGTCAACACCAAGTATCACTTTTTTCACTTTTTAGCTGCTGCAAATTCACATCTTGTGTGACTTTCCAGTAGTGAATAACTATGTGTTCAATGAAAGCTCTGGCATGCCAGCACAATGTTTCATACTGAAACAATTGTAGCTTCATTGCCTTGAAGACCTGTTGGTGTAGTGGGGACAATTAATACATGTAATTTGATCTAAATAGAAGTAATTCACAGTTGCACATCATTTACCTTTTCAATTAGCAAGAAAGATGCACCACTGAGGTACAGGTTTCCAGCTGTTATCGTCACATCACATGCCCACGCAGACCAGACATAAATTAAACGGGGTATCAAGGTAGAAGCTTTCACATCACGATCCCTGTCAAGTGATATCACCAATATTACTTGTGAATTCTACCAAACACTTTGAACCCAAGCCAAAAGACAAATGATGTCCAGAAGCCCAACAAATGGTAGTAGTCCATCAGCCAGGAACAGGAAGAGAGGCCAACGCCCGCCCCCAAGGCCAGCTTTGACTATAACATCTCTAAATGTTGAGGGACTGTCTGCAAGTAAAGAAGAACTTTTAAAAGCCCAACTCTGCAGAGAGCATCAGTATAATATTCTCAATACAATGTGTCATCAGTGTAATATTCTACCCAATACATCCCCGGCATTGATGTTCCAAGCAGCGAAATATATGAGAAATATTAAGAGCTCTACAAATCTGACCCCTTTGCTGAAAGCACCAACACTCAATCGGAAATCCACCACCAAACAGCCAAGACCAAAGGCAGACTGACTTCAGCACTCCCAACACACCGGACTGACTGAGCCGTTCTCCCTTGAAGAGCTCAATATCAGCATCAAAGCCCTCAAGAAAGCCATCGACCTGGACAACATTTTCACAGAGGAGATCAAGCAGTTTGGACCTCTGACACGAAAGTGTGTCCTTGAGCTGATGAACAACTGCATGCTGACAAGAAACATCCCATAGAGCTGGAAGAAAACCAAAATCATCGCTCTTCTAAAACCTGGTAAAGATCCAGCATATGCAAAGATCTTACGCCCAATCCCCCTGCTATGTTACATGTACTAGCTATTTGAATCCCTGATCCTCAATAGGCTTGCCCCAGTTGCTGAACCACCCATCAATTTTCAACCAGCTGGATTCCGACATGACAAATCCACAACAAGCCAACTTCTGAATCTCACACAGCACATTGAGGACAGGAGCCATCATTGTTGATCTGTCTGTCGCATATGACACAGTGAACCACCACCTCCTCCTGAAAAAGATCTTGGAGAATACCAAAAACTCACGGACCTCATCGGAGCCCTCCTGAAAGACAGGAGATTATATGTTGTCCTTAACAACAAGGAACGGAATGGCTTACCTCAAGGCAGTGTGCTTGCTCCACTACTATATAACATCTCCACCAATAACCAGCTGATGGGACACCCAAGAGAGTATGTTTGAAGGTGTACAAGCAAATCTCACCTCAGCTCTAGATGAACTACACCTCTACTACGAGTACAACCACCTACACCCAAACCCTGTGAAGACCCAAGCCTGCTCGTTCCATCTCAGGAACCGGGAAGCAAACAGACCTCTTAACACCACATGGTCTGGAACACCTCTTGAGCACTGCACCAACCCTCTCTACCTTGGTGTAACACTGGATCGCACTGTCTCCTGTGTTCCTATCAGGAACACATAAAAAACATCAAACTGAAAGTTAACTCCTGAAATAACATCCACCAGAAGCTGGCCAACTCCAGATGGAGAGCCACAGCACACACTTTAAGATCTACTGCTCTGGCCCTGTGCTACTCCTCTGTGGAGTATGCGTGTCCTGTTTGGGAGAGATCCTCCCACGCCAAAAACCTACACCCAGCGTTAAATAACTCCTGCCACTTAATCACTGGCTACGCGTGCATGAAAGCTGCATGCCGCCTGTTATTCTTCTCCAACCTTTGAGTGTGCATTTTGTCGAACTTTTTTAAATTATTATTATTTTTTTTAACTTCTTATTCTTTCTCGGAACCACTGGGAGGTCCTGCACTCTCAAACAATGTTGTTTGAGGGAGTTTTTTTGTGATTCTCTTTTACTGTTTTTATCAATGCCGCCTACACAGGGACACTGCCATTGTTTACTCCGGAAACAGCTGATCGCACTAATGCCGGCCGGCATGGTGGCCAGATCAGCGGACTTTACACCCGATATCTGGAGGAAAACACACCGGGGATGCAGAGGAGGAAGGCAATGTCAGGGGAGAGGGTTGACACGGTACGTGCGTATGGAAAGGAGGAAATTCAAGCCGTGTCTCCCTTCTATTGTTATGGGGAATGTACAATCCCTTAATAACAAAATGGACGAGCTAACGGTGCTAACGCGGAGCCACACATTTTACCGGGAATGTAGTCTGATGTGTTTCAGCAAGACATGGCTGCACAGAGCCATTACGGATTTTACCAATCGTATCTGTCGATGGCTTCCACACTGTCCGGGCGGACCGGGACTGTACCAGGAGCGGTAAGCGGAAAGCGCGCGCGCACGGGGTGGGGAGGGGGCTCGCTGTTCTAGTTAATAACAGGTGGTCCCAGTCATATCAATATTAAAGAACAGCTGTGTAGCCCTGATGCCGAAGTGTTGGCCGTTGGACTACATCCATACCACCTACCTAGGGAGATCCCACACGTCATCATTGTCATGGAGTACATCCCTCCGACTGCAAACCCAACAGCTGCCTGCGGCACCTTACACACCACCGTCTCCAAGCTACAGACTATACACCCCGGTGCCCACATCATGTCAGGAGACTTTAACCACGTCACCATGAATAGAGTTCTACCGACTTTTAAGCAGTACGTGAGCTGCCCTACCAGAGGGGAGAGGACCCTGGACCTGATGTATGCTGACATTAAGGACACATACAGCTCATCTTCTCTCCCCCCCTTTGGGCAGGTCAGATTACAATATGGTTCTCCTCAAACCCTGCTATGTGCCTCTGGTGAAGAGGAAGCCTGTGACCACAAGGATTGTGAGGAAGTGGTCAGAGGAATCTTACAAGGCACTGCAGTACTGCTTTGAGGTGACTGACTGGCCTGCACTCTGTGAGCCTCATGGGGAGGACATTGGTGTGCTCACAGATTGCATTACTGACTATATTAACCTCTGTGTGGATTGCTATGTCCCGGCGTTGACAGTCACCTGTTATGCAAATATCAAACCTTGGATCACCAAGGACATTAAGGCCATCCTGAAGACAAGAAGAAGGCATTCAGAGAGGGCAACCGTGCTGAGCTGAGGAGAGTACAGGGGGTACTCAAACTCAAAATTAAGGAGGGAAAAGACAAGTAGAGGATAAAGCTTGAGAAGAAGCTCCAGCAAAACAACACAAGGGATGTGTGGAGTGGCATGAGAACCATCACTGGCTTCCAGAAGACTGGTAGCATGGGGTCGGAGGGCAGTGTGGCTCGGGCCAATGGACCTTTTCTTCAATAGGTTTGATACTGCGGCCCCTGCACCTCCTCTACAAGACTCTGATGCTACTGCTGCTGGCAGCCCAACAACTAGTGTCACTACGCCTCCCACTCCTTACAGACACCCTGTCTGCCTCTCACCACCTCTATTCACTCCCAGCTACTTCACACCTCCATCCTGCCCACCCCTCCCCCCTGCTATGCAGCCTGTCCTCGACTACATGAGGACCCTATCCCTCCCCCCACTGACACCTCTACAGTGCCCTTCATGCCTGACCTGGTGAGAAGGCAACTGATTAGACTCCACTCTGTCAAAGCAGCGGGCCCTGATGGTGTGTTCCCCAGGGTACTTAAAGCCTGTGCCCCCCAGCTGTGTGGAGTACTTAATCATGTCTTCAACCTGAGCCTGCACCTCCAGAGGGTCCCTCTGATGTGGAAGACGTCTTGCCTCATTCCTGTGCCAAAGACCCCGCGTCCCAGCAGCCCTCAGGACTATAGAACGGTGGCTCTGACGTCCCATATCATGAAGACCCTGGAGACGCTTGTCCTGGAGCAGCTGAGGCCTATGGTCAGACCCTTTTCTGACCAGCTACAGTTGGCCTACCAGCCCCGCCTGGGAGTCGAGGATGGCATCATCTACCTGCTGAACAAAGTCTATTCTCATGTGGACAAGCCAGCGAGCACTGTGAGAGTCATGTTCTTTGACTTCTCCAGTGCTTTCAACACCTTACAGCCGGGTCTCCAAGGTGAATAGATGGCTGCGATGCAGGTGGAAGCCCTCTTGGTGTCCTGGATTGTTGACTACCTGATAAGCAGACCACAGTTTGTACGCCTACAGAACTGTGTATCTGACAGGGTGGTCAGCAACACTGGGGCCCCACAGGGGACAGTCCTCTCTCCCTTCCTCTTTACCCTCTACACCTCAGACTTTAACTATTGCACCTGCCACCTTCAGAATTTTTCTGAAGGTGGCAGGTGCAATAGTAATAGACTCCACAATAGTTGTATTGAAGAGGGTGATGAGGGTGCGTATAGGACTGTTGTCGACAACTTTGTCTCTTGGTGTGAGCTGAACATCTGCAGCTCAATGGAACAAAGACAAAGGAGCTCATTGTGGACCTAAGGAGGGCAAAAACACCAGTGGGCGCTGTGTTCATCCAGGGGGTTCCTGTCGACACTGTTGGGGAGTACAACTACCTGGGGGTGTGCCTCAACAACAAGTTGGACTGGACCAGGAGCACAGAGGCTGTCTATAAAAAGGGCCAAAGCCGACTCTTTTTCTTGAGGAGGCTAAGGTCCTTCAACATCTGCAGGACAATACTGAGGATGTTCTGTAAGTCTGTTGTTGCCATTGTGATCTTCTTCGCTGTCACATGCTGGGGCAGTGGGATGAAGGTCTTGGACACCAATAGACTTGATAGACTCATCAAGAGGGGAGGAACTGGACACTGACGATCGTGGCAGAAAGGAGGATGCTGTCCAGGCTACGGTCTATCTTGGACAATGCCTCTCACCTTTTCTTTTCCACCCTGGCTCAGCGGAGGAGTACCTTCAGCAGAAAACTCCTCTCACCGAGATGCAACACAGAGCGACATAGGAAATCCTTCCTGCCTGTGGTCATCAAACTATACAACTCCTCCCTCTGAGAGTCAGCCATTCCCTCCCTTTGAGGGGAGGGAACTGGTCATTCACGAACTCTGCTTACCCTTACATGCTACATCTTTGTGTGTGCTATTTATTTCTATAGTGTATGCCTTGATGTACATTTATGTTTTTTTTTGTTTTTTTTTTGTTTATTGTTACATAGGTTTATATTATATATTTATATTTCTAAAACTCTGCTATACGTAGAGTGTCTTTTCTTTTCTTAGTATTGTAACAAATTTCCCTCAGGGATCATTAAAGTATTTCTGTCTGTCTGTCTGTCTGTCTGCTTGAAGCCTACCAATAATCAACCTGCACCTCCTCGCTGGCATTATCCCTGCTGATGTGAGACGGGCCGAGTAGAGATGATCAAGGCCACCATTGATGAGCACCACATCCTCTACGGCCGTGTACCCCGGGCCAATGGCTGAAGTCCAGGAGAAGTTTTCTCAGCCATGTAGAGCCCCTAATAGTATCACAGGAAGAAACCAGACTCAAACTATGGACAAAAAGGCTTGAGGACGACCCCCCTCCTATTGACATGGATATCCCTCCTTCTGAATCCCAAGGCCAGATAGGGCTATGAAACTGGCCAAACCACCTGTGAATGTGGAGAGGGGGACCATACAATGCAGCACTGCCTTGTCTGCCCCCTACCCAACTAGCGCTGCTCAAAGGATCTTGCATTGCTCAATAAAAACGCAAAGGACTGCGTAAAGAAATGGGAAACTGTCATTTAAAAAGCGTCAAAGACACAAAAAGAAGAATACATTAAACAACTCCATAAGGCAGTTCTCGTACACTATGTACTTTTTGATGTGGTGTGTCGGAGTGGATATATCAAACCACAAAGAAAAACAAACACATTTTGAGTTAAACAGATTAAGCTTTCATCTGGACTGTACTTTAAACCACCACACTCTTTGCAGCTGTTTTAATAACCTGTATGCACATGAACAATCCGAAAAGTAATACTATAAACAACAACAGTCTCGCTGAGACCAATCCTTTATGCCATACAGTGCCATACAATTTATGAAAATTATGAAAGTCCTCACAAGCCACATATTTATCTTCACACTCACACACGGATATTGATTAACTTACAGCTTTAGTGTAGAGTCTACTGATGCTGTGACAGAGTCTGCAGTGGAATCTTGTCCCTTTAAGGCATCCACTAAAGAGCAGCCCTCCAATGAATCATCCTCATGCGCTTCCTAAAGGTCAAAACAAGGTATTTTGGATGGTCTCTTTACTGGTGTTGATGACAGGCACAAAGGGTCTACATTGGACATCCCAACACCAAAGTCTTTGTAGGAGACAGTTGCCTGGACACCTGCGACCAAAATGTATTTTACTAAGGCAAGTCTATGAAACAATGCATAATGAGCGCAAAGAAGAAAGCCAGCCATTTACTAACTACATTAAGTAAATATACTGAAGGTGGCTAGTACATACCTTCACTTCTGAAGTGGGGCCGCAGAGTCTTTTAGGATAGCTGTAGCCTACAGTGTGTGTTTCCAGTTGGTCTGTCTGCCAGGCAACATCCCTTGAGAGAGGCAGTTGAATGTAAGCAAATTAGTACTCAAATTAGTACTCAAATTATTATGTTGTATATCTTCCAGATGCAAGTTGGAAGACGTAGGAGAACATATATACATACATATACAACAATATTACTTGAGATCTGTGAAATAGACACTACATAATTTATTTGTATAAATATTTCATATTTCCTAAAAATTCTCACAATTCATCTCATTACAATTACAGCTCATCATCAAGCTGTGCAGAAACCTGCAAAAAAAAAAATTGAACACGCTGATTTGAATCAGGCGTGAGGGTGAAAACATAAGTGAGCCTAGGCATTTAGGAGTTGACAGGCCAATTTTAAACGCCAGAAGTACCGCGGGTACGTAGCTGGTAGATTCTAAAATACAGTTGTATTCGTTTACAGTAGGGTGACCAGACATTCATAAAAAAATTTGATGTTCCCAGATATCCAAGCAGTTGAGAATGAGATCAGTGCCTGTAGCCCAGTTTATTTAATTGTTTTAGCCCATTCTCATCTGATCACCTTGGTTTGCAGAGATGCACAGTCAGTCATTTCAATGAGGGCATAGGCAGATATCGCGTGCACTATAACACCAACAGCAGGATCTGAATAACAAAGAAGTGTATAACACTCATGTTACAGTAATTGAGGTGTTCACACACATACCTGATGCTATATACCTTTACATTAGCGACAGTAACTGGGCTATTAGCTGTTAGCTGCAGAGCTATTGATACAGCCACTTTCTTGGGGTAACAAGCTAGGTAACCTTATACAGGAAAGAAACAAAATGATATAGCGTTAGTTGATGTACTTGTCCGATGTTTGTAGTTGAGCCAAGGAGAGTTGCTAACGATCCAGACTTAATTTTCAGACGTTCAGCAAGGCCAGCACTGTATTGGCCCAAGTTCAGGAAACATTTGTCGGTAAAATGTTTGGCGCACATATACAAAATTTGGGATGTTGAGTCGGCGCAGTTCCAGAAAAAATAGGATTAACCCACTGCCTCTTCAGAGATTCGGATGAAGGAATTACAAACAATGGTCATCTGTACCTCCAACTACAAAGCAACTGCCATGCTTTACTCGTTTGCAAAAACTATATAACGTCACTTTAAATTACATTGTGATGTGATAGGATGATCAACACCAAATGTTGTACACATGTTCAGAGAAGTGCCATCTATGTGGACATTTCAAGTTCCAACACTTCCCTTTTAAATGTTAGATGAGACACATCCACAGATCATGTCCATGTGTCATTTTGGCCAGTGGTTATGTAGTTTTGCCAAACTTTTCACTGTAGAGAGAAATCTATCCAGATGGGCATTATGTATCCAAGAAAATAGGGATCCAATAGAGTATGGCAGTTAAATTGGCAGTGTTGATGAAACACTTAAAGAATCAATGTTAACATTCAATTGTTAATATTGAGTTATTACACTTCACCACCTCTTTAGGGTTTTGGTATTATTAGGTATTCACATCTGTGGTACCTATTGTTTCTTTAGGGTTTAGGTATCAACAGTATTATTTTTAAATTGAAGTGCCCATATATCCACATTGCACAGGTAAAAAGTTAAAAAATTTAGCAACTAAATAGATATCTGGGAAGAGCAGGTCCCCCAAGACGGTGTCGCCCATAGGGGGCGCTATAATGTGTGGTCAAATTCAAACAGTCAGCCCCGCCTCCCTGAATCCTTAAATTGCCTGAAACTTATTGTACAGGCCTCATTTTACATGTTGAACATTGTGTCCTCTTGGATACATAATATCCGTCTGGGTAGATTTCTCTGTACAGTGAAAAAATATTTTATTCTACATAACTGCTGGACCAAATGAGTCCGCTTCAGAAGAAAGGAAGAACTTGAAACATGGCATGCTTATAAAGGTTACCTCTCTTAACATGTGTACAAAATATGGTTTTAATATCTAACTCCGTGATGTCATAGTGTAAATTATACTATTTTCTATTTATGTAATGCACCACTTCGCCTATAGAGGGCATAAAAGTACAAATAAACATCAGCAGCAATTAAGGTGTTTTCTGTGTGGGTGAATGTGAAGATGTTCGTGTTTCTGTGTGTGTGCATATGTGCCTTTGTCTGTGAATGTGTGTGTGTGTGTGTGTGTGTGTGTGTGTGTGTGTGTGTGTGTGTGTGTATGTGTGTGTCATTTAAAGGGTAAAGGGGCATTCAGCAGACGCTTTTGTCCAAAGCGACCTACAATCAGTACAATTGTGGGGACATGTGGACAGTTGGAGGTGGGGGATCAAGGAGATCGAACCGCCGACCCTACAGTTAGTGGACGACCCACTCTGTACACCTGCTCTACCTACTGAGCTACTGCTGCCCACATTTACATTTAGCAGACACTTTTATCCAAAGCAATTTACAGTACAATGTACTGTAAATTACATTTGTAAAGTACATTTGTCAGAAGAAGGTGGAACACTCCATTACTGTTAATACAGTAAGGAGTAACCAGAACAAGTTTCAAGCAATTGCTAGATTAACCATTGCTAGTATAGAACATCTCTCGCCTAAGATGCTAAGTGGCAAGCTACAAAGAGCAATTATAAAGAGGAAAGACTAGGTAGAGGATGGATGTTACATTTACATTTAGGGCATTTAGCAGACGCTTTTATCCAAAGCAACTTACAAAGAGTACATTTGTCAGAAGAAGGGGAAACATTTAATTGCTGCTAAAACAGTCACCAGAACAAGTTTCAAGCATTTCAGTTGCTGGATTAACCATTGCTAGTATACAAAATCTCTGACTAAGTGCCACGTTACAAAGAGTGAATAAAGTGCCAAGACATACAACAAATAAGACCATGACGGCAGGGTTATGCAGGGTTCAGGTGAACTCTGAACAAGTGGGTCTTGAGTTTCTTCCGTAAGATGGGGAGGAACTCTGCAGTCCTGACATTGGCAGGGAGCTCGTTCCACCACTGCGGTGCCAAAACGGAGAAGAGTTGAGATTTCACCGTCCAACCTTTTCCTCCGTTTAGTGATTGCGGTACCAGTCGACCAGCTGAGGTAGTTGAGAGGGGCATGGTGTTTCACTAATGTTTGGAGGTATGTAGGGGCAGTACCATTGACGGTTTTGTAGGCCAGTAGCATCGTCTTGAATTTGATGTGAGCCGCTAGAGGAAGCCAGTGGAGGTCTTGGAAGAGGGGGGGTCACATGGGAGAATTTGTTTTGGTTGAACACAAGTTCAAATTCAAGTTCAAGTTCAAGTAAACTTTATTGTCAGTTTTCATGAATGTACAGGCCATACACAAGAACCGAAATGCCGTTTCCCTCAATCCCTGGTGCAAGACAGCAGGCAATATAAATATAAATATATAAAAACATAAGTATAAAAAAAATAAGAATAAAAATACTAAGGTGGTCGCGAGTGCAATAAAACAGTAAATAGTAAAATGTGCAAATTGAGAACAGTAAACAGTAAACAGTAAACAGTAAGAGGCGCATTATGGGGATAATGATAGTAATAGTAATAAATGAACAGTATGGATGTTATGAACAGTATGGACAGTATAACAGTTCTAACAGTGTATAAAAAGTATAAACAGTACTATGAACAGTTATTTAACAGTGTATAAAAAGTATAAACAGTACTATGAACAGTTATTTAACAGATTTATATACGGACTAAAGTGCAAAGTGTAAAGTGGCTGTGCATGGTGGAGGAGGGTGGTGGGGCTGTACCTGGTGGAAGGGGGTGGTGGGGCTGTGCATGGTGGTAGGGGGTGGAGGGGGCTGTGCATGGTGGTAGGGGGTGGTGGGGCTGTGCATGGTGGTGAGCAGGTGTGTGGTGGTAGATGGGTGGGGGGTTAAAGTCCAGGGGGAGAGAGGTTGTGTGCAGGTGTCCGGGGTTGAATGAGTGTGTGTGTGTGTGTGTGGGGGGGGGGGGGGGGGCTGGGAATGGGAGTGGTGGGAGGGGGAGAATGGGTGGGGGTTGATGTCAGCATCCAATGTTTGTGCGGGCAGAGAGCAGAGAAAGAAGGGGGGTCAGTGCTGAGTGGGTGGATGAAGCTGTCCTTCAGTCTGCTGGTCCTTGCCTTGAGACTCCTCATCCTCCTCCCAGAGGGCAGGAGGTTGAAAAGGCAGTGGGAGGGGTGGGTGGAGTCACCCGCAATGCTGAGTGCTTTGCGGGACAGGCGTGTATTGTAGATGTCCTGCAGGGAGGGGAGGGGAGCACCGACGATCTTCTCAGCTGCTCTCACTATGCGCTGCAGGGTCTTCCTACAGGATGCAGTGCAGCCGCCGTACCACACAGTGATGCAGCTGGTCAGGATGCTCTCGGTGATTCCCCGGTAGAAGGAGTACATGATGGGGGCAGGTGCTCTCGCTCTCCGAAGTTTGCGGAGAAAGTAGAGGCGCTGCTGAGCTTTGCCGGCCAGTGTTGTGGTGTTGCAGTTCCAGGAGAGGTCCTCAGTGAGATGCACCCCCAGGAACTTGGTGCTGCTCACACTCTCCACAGCAGCACCGTCGATGGTCAGTGGGGGGTGCTGGGCGGAGGCTCTGCGGAAGTCGACAACAATCTCCTTCGTCTTCTGCACGTTGAGAGAGAGATTGTTGTCCCTGCACCACACGGCCAGCTTGCTCACCTCTTCCCTGTAGTTTGACTCATCGTTGTGGTTGATGAGTCCCACCACAGTCGTGTCGTCCGCAAACTTGACGAAGAGGTTGTGGTTGAAGGATGGAGTGCAGTCGTGGGTCAGCAGGGTGAAGAGAAGGGGGCGCAGCACACATCCTTGGGGGGCCCCTGTGTTCAGCATGATTGTGCTGGATGCGTTCCTGCCGACCCTGACTGCCTGCGGTCTTCCGGTCAGGAAGTCCAACAACCAGTTACACAGTGAGGTCTGTAGTCCTAGACAGTCCAGCTTCCTGATCAGCTGCTGAGGGATGATCGTGTTGAAGGCTGAACTAAAGTCAAGGAACAGCATCCTCACATACGAGTCCTTGATCTCCAGGTGGGTGAGGGCTGAGTGGAGGACGGTGGAGATTGCATCATCGGTCGACCTGTTGGCCCGATATGCAAACTGGTATGGGTCCAGTGAAGGTGGGAGGATGGATTTGATGTGTTGCATGACCAGCCTCAAGCCCCCCTTTGGATCGGAGTACGCAGGCGCACGTTGGCAGCCGCTTCCGCGTTGGCAGACGCTACAGAGAAGTTTGTTTGTTTGATTGAATTTTATCTTTTTAACTTTTTCGTGGTCTATGCCTCTTCTTTTTATGGACGTTTTTTCTTTTTTCTTAGAGATACTGTTCCCACTGCATAGGCCTACGTGATCCCTAGCCTTTTTTGCCCACGGACATTTTCTATTTGGCTGATTTCGGGGCTGCTCTTTTAGTTGGCTTCGCGTTGTATTGTATTTTCTCCCTGTAGAGCGCACAGGGAAGCTGCTCATCTTTTTATTTTTTAAACTCATTAACTCAGCTACCTGCCGGTGTCCTCTCCTCTCGATATGCTGACATATACATTCACTCAACTTATCCGCGTTAGACAAGCTATGCCTGCAGGTCTAACCGATTCCCTTAATCAGAAGGCTTTGCGACAATGTTACGAGGCTGGCATTCTCTACCGGAGACCTCACGGTTACAGATACATACATAGAAGCTCGCGCTGGCGCCTCTGTGCTACAGAGAACAACGTCATTTGTTCTATCTGCACTAAGCGGCGCGACAGTAGAAAGCATTCACGCAAACACACACGGTGTGGCATAACACCAGCCTTTCTGCGTCCCTTTCCAGTTATCACCCGCTCCCCTCCTGCAATGAAACTAATCAAATTGGGCCTTTTTAATGCCAGGTCCATTAATAATAAATCATTATTACTTGGCCAAACCATTTCCGATAAGAATTTGGATTTTCTCTGCCTCACTGAAACATTCCAGAAACCAAATGAATACCTGGCTCTTAACCAGTGTGCTCCGCCTGGTTATAGCTACCTCTCCTGCCCTCGCACTACTGGATCAGGAGGAGGAATTGCCGTTATATATAATACTGTTTTCAGTGTGAAAAGCTCAGATATACCACCACTCACTTCCTTTGAATGCATGGCATTTATCCTATCTGGCCATATTTCAGTCATGGTAGTGTTGATCTATCGCCCTCCTCCCATGCCCAATAGTGCTTTTTTTGCTGAGCTGTCTGATCTCCTGACTCTTTTGAGCTCAACCTGTCCTGCCATGGTTGTCCTTGGTGATCTAAACATCCATGTTGACCGTCCTGAATGCAGTTCCTCTGCTAGTCTGGCCTCTCTGCTTGAGAACTTTGGCCTCAAGCAGCACATTGACTTTGCTACCCACAATAAAGGACATACGCTTGACCTCATATGCACTGCCGGGGTGGAGCCCTCTAGCATTGAGGGCACAGTTTCTGGGCTAAGTGACCACATCCTCATCACCTGTGACCTGGAAATGCCCCGCCCCCCCCACCCCTATGAAACGCACAATTAAATTCAGGAATTTGAAATCTGTGGACACAACCCTGCTCTCCAGTACCATTACAAACCTCCCCACCACTGACTCTGTTGCCACCTTCAATTCATACCTGGTCTCTGTTTTAGATGAAGTAGCCCCTTTAAAGGAACGCACAGTGTCCTTCTTCAAATCCTCTCCTTGGTATAATGAAGAGCTCCGCTCACTCAAGATAAAAGGCAGAAAACTCGAACGCCAGTACAAGAAGACCGGTCTAACAGTCCATGTCCAGATGTTTGAGCAGCATCAAAAAGATTACAAAACAGCTTTAATCACTGCCCAGTCATCCTATTACTCAACTCTCATCAATAGTAGTACGGATTCACGAGTCCTGTTCTCCACAGTGAACCGGTTCCTCCGACCTGCCAACACTGCTGTTACCTCCTCCACTGAGCAGTGCAACAACTTTCTTCATTATTTCCAAGATAAAATTGACTCCATTAATAACACAATTCTCTCCATGCCACCCACTGCTGTGGAGCTGCCATCACCTGTCCTTCCAGTCACTGGTCTCTCCACCTTTGCTCCAACCAACACAGCTGCTGTGACTGAATTGGCCAACCAGATGAGGAACACCACCTGCTCTCTTGACCATCTCCCAACACCTTTGGTCAAGATCTGCCTACCTGCCTTGGTGCCTTCCATCACAGCCATCATCAATACATCCCTCAGCACCGGGATAGTTCCAGATGAACTCAAACATGCAGCTGTCACTCCCGTTCTCAAGAAAGTAGGTGCAAACCCATCTGAGCTGTCTAACTTCAGGCCCATTTCCAACCTCCCCTTCCTGGCCAAAGTCCTAGAGCGTGTTGTCTCCGGCCAGCTACAACAGCACCTGACTGACCAAGACATTCTTGAACCCTTCCAGTCTGGATTTAGAGCAAGACACAGCACTGAGACGGCCTTAGTGAGGGTCACCAACGACCTGCTGCTGTCTGCTGACTCTGGTGCTAACTCCATCCTGATCCTCCTGGACCTGAGTGCAGCATTTGATACAGTCAACCACAACATCCTCCTGGACCGTATGAAGGACCTCCTCGGCCTAACTGGATCAGCTCTTGAATGGTTTCGCTCCTACCTCTCTGACCGCTCCCATCATGTCACCATTGGGTCCAGCATGTCAGAAAGCATGATGATTCACCAAGGTGTTCCACAAGGCTCGGTCCTTGGGCCGTTGCTCTTCTCCATCTACATGCTTCCACTGGGTAGCATCATCCGAAAATATGGCCTTGGCTACCACTGTTATGCTGATGACACACAACTATATGTGTCCACCACCAACAGCAACATTCAAAAAGCCACCTCACTCCTCGCCAGCTGCCTGCAGGATATCAAAGCCTGGATGCAACTAAGCTTTCTCCAATTAAACTGTGGCAAAACAGAGGTGATCCTCCTTGGCACCAAGACCACGCTAAAACAGCTTGCTAATTTTTCTCTGGATATTGATGGCGTCCAGGTCCTCCCCTCAACACAGGTTCGCAACCTGGGAGTCTACCTTGACAGCCAGCTCTCGTTTGAGGCTCACATCAAGCAGGTCACAAAAGTCTCCTTTTTCCATCTGAGGAATATTGCTCGCATTCGCTGTTACCTCTCACAACCTGCTGCAGAGCGCCTCATCCACACTTTCATATCCTCCCGCTTGGACTACTGCAACGCCCTTCTTGTGGGAGCAACGGACAAGACCATCAACCGGCTGCAGTATGTCCAAAACTGTGCTGCTAGGCTCCTTACCCACACCTCTCCCCATGAGCACATCTCCCCTGTGCTCTTCAAACTACACTGGCTCCCCATCCGCCAACGTATTAACTACAAGGTCCTTGTACTTGCTTACCAAGCCATCCACTCCAGCAGTCCATCCTATCTCTCAGAACTCATCACTGTATCCCGGCCCACACGCACCCTTCGCTCCTCTAGCTCCACCACCCTTCTACAGCCTCGCTACAGGCTAGTCACCATGGGAGGACGGGCTTTCAGCTGTGCTGCACCTGCACTCTGGAACAATCTCCCCACCTCCGTTAGAGAGGCCAAGTCCATTTATTCTTTCAAATCACTCCTCAAAACTCACATTTTTAAAATCACTTACAAGAACTTCATATTACTTTTTTTTTTTTTTTTTTTTTGTTGTTGTTGTTGTGAAGCGCATTGGGTCCTAGAAATGCGCTATACAAGACTGATTTATTATTATTATTATTATTATTATTACCAGCCACTCGAAGCACTTCATGATGATGGGGGTCAGTGCAACGGGGCGGTAGTCGTTGAAGCAGGATGGAGAGGCCTTCTTCGGTACCGGGATGATGGTGGTGCTCTTGAAGCAAGTAGGGACAACAGCTTGGCTCAGGGAGGTGTTGAACATGTCTGTGAGGACATCTGTGAGCTCCTCTGCACATTCCTTCAGCACACGACCAGGAATGTTGTCAGGCCCTGCAGCCTTGCGAGCGTTGATCCTGGAGAGGGATCTCCTCACACTGGCTGGCGAGGGGCACAACACCTGGTCATCTGCAGGGGGTGGTGACTTCTGTGCAGGGGTGCTGTTGTCTGCTTCAAACCGTCCGAAGAAGTTGTTTAGATCGTTCAGCAGAGTGGTGTCACTGTCACAGGTCTGTGACAGTGACACCACTCTATATCACCTGCCACAGGCTCCTAGTGTCTCTGCTGTCACTGAAGTGTTTGGATATCCTGGCACTCTACTGCCTCTTAGCTAGCTTGATGCCCTGGATCAGGTTGGCTCTCGCTGATCTCAGGCCAGCCTCATCACCTGCTCTAAAAGCAGCATCCCGGGCTCTCAGTAAACCACGGACTTCCCCCGTCAGCCATGGTTTCTGGTTGGCCCGTACTGTGATGGTCTTGGTGTCTGTGACATCATCAATGCATTTGCTGATGTAGGCAGTAACAGTGTCCGAATACTCCTGGATATTGGTGTGTTGGTTGTAGGTGGCTGCCTGCTTAAACATGGCCCAGTCAGTGGTGTTAAAGCAGTCCTGTAGTGCTGAGGAAACACCCTCTGGCCACACCCGTACCTGCTTCTGGACTGGTCTGGTGACTTTGACCTTAGGCCTGTATGCTGACATTAGCATAACAGTACTGTGGTCTGAAGCGCCAGGGTGGGGGAGGGGTGAGGCCTTGTATGCTCCTCGCTGTGTGGTGTAGACCAGGTCCAGAGTGTTATTTCCTCGTGTAGGAAAGTCTATGTGCTGGTACACATGAGGAAACACTGTCTTAAGGTTGGCATGGTTGAAATCCCCAGCTACAATGAGGAATCCGTCCGGGTGGGCTGTCTGCTGGTCACAGATGGCGCTATACAGTTCACTCAGTGCCTTGTCTCGATCATTGTTGTTGCCGCTGGGAGGGATATACAGCACAGCAGATGTACAGCCACTAGCAGAATGGCAGAAAGCTCCCTCGGTAGATAGAAAGGCCGGCACTTAATGATCATAAACTCCGCAAGGGGTGAACAGTGTCTACAAACTACCACAGCGTCCTGGCACCAAGCATCCCTGATATAAACACAGACACCCCCGCCGCGGGTCTCACCGTAGTTGAGTTCTCTGTCCGCTCGGTAGCATGTTAGCTGGTCGAGCTGAATGGCGGAGTCCGGTATGTTGTTGTTTAGCCATGTTTCCGTGAATACGAAAACACAGCACTCTCTCACAGTCCGCTGGGATGATCTCAGAAGGTGTAGCTCATCCAGTTTGTTGTCCAAGGAGCGTACATTGGCGAGTACGATGGACGGTATAGCCGGCTTGTTTGGATTAGCCGCTAGCCTCGCCCGGATACCTCCGCGCTTCCCCCGCTTCTGCCTCCTCTCGCACCGCCTGCGGCGCTTCCTCTGCGGGTGCACTGCAGTAGTGGGGGTCGGTGTCGAAGTGGGCCGCCGGAGTAGTCCGAGATCATGTAGCTCCTTGGCGAGTGCCGGGTTTAGTCCGTAAATAGCGTGGTTTCTGATGTTGAAAAGAGTCCCACGGCTGTATGTCCGCCTTGGGACGGGCAAACGCGACGAAAACACAAAATCACTCGGGCACACCGACGAAGACAAACATGTATGCACCACATTTTCGGGACAGAGAGGGGCCGCTGCGTCCGTACGCGCCGCCATCCGGAACAAAAAAAAAAAGGCGTGCTGCAGCGTTCTGGATCTGCCTCAAAGGTTTAATCGCGGTTGCAGGGAGTCCTGCTAAGAGAAAGTTGCAGTAGTCGAGGCAGGAGATGACAAGTGCTTGGATCAGGAGCTGTGTTGCTTCCCTTGTGAGGAAAAGCCAGATCATGTGGATGTTGTAGAGAGCAAATCTACAGGAGCGGGTCACTGCAGTGATGTTTGAGTGCAGGACAGTTTGTTTTCGACTATTACGCCCACACGTTCCTTGCGGTCGGTGAGGCAGATACTGTGATGCCCTCGACTGAGGCCAGCAGGTCCCTGTGATGGCAGTCTTTCCCCGGTTTGAAGAGAAGCTTAGTCTTTGCGAGACTGAGCTTGAGTTGATGCGCAGTTGGCCAAGAGCTGATGTCTGCCAAGCATTCTGAGATGCGTGTTGCAATCAGAGTGTCTGATGGGGGGAAGGAGAGGAACAGTTGAGTGTCATCTGCATAACAGTGATAAGAGAAGCCATGTGATGTGATTACAGAGCCTAGAGATTTGGTATATAGGGAGAACAGAAGCGGTCATAGTACTGAGCCTTGAGGGACATCAGTGTTTGATAAGTGGTATAAGGTAAGACATCCATCAGGATGTTATGCAGAGTCCAGGTGAACTCTGAACAAGTGAGTCTTGAATGTCTTCCGGAAGATGGGGAGTGAGTCCGCAGTCCTGACATTGGCAGGGAGCTCATTCCATGGAGAAAAGTTGTGATTTTGCCATCCGATTTCCTCCTTTTAGTGATGGAGGTACCGGTCGACAGCTGGGGTAGTTAATCGGAGTGCAAATTGCTCAATGTTAAGCATATATTTACATATATACAAAAGGAATATATGAATGTGTGTATCCCTTTTTGGGATCCCAACGAGCAATTCCAATTCGAGCAATGAACAATTCCACTAACCTATTCCACAAATTCCAGCAAACTTGCACAATGCTGCCTTGAACATGACTTTTGAACATGGGAACGTTACAGGTTTCTGTATCTAGATGTGCTCAATATTTCCTTTTCAGGACATATTTAAACATAAAACATTGAGCATGATGTCAAAACTGTTATTATTGTAGGCAGTGATGGCATTGTAGATAATGCTCAGGAACAACATTTTGAAGAAGCAGCCAGTAGCTCTCAACCCCTGCCAGTATCTAACTTAAGTACTTGTGATGAATGAATGAATGAATGAATGAATGAATGAATGAATGAATGAAGCCTTTATTTTCACAGGTCACAAGTAACCGCAAAATTGACCATCAACCCGTCCGTACATATACAACATAACAAACAATATGACAAGGGGGTAGACAGGACAGGAAGACAGGGATGAAGGAAAAATACAGAACACAGTAACATGAGGAGAGGGAGGAGGGAAAAAAAAGCATCCCCTCAGACTATGTTCCCATGGGGAGCACAGTGTGTGGGCATAAAAAAACACCTCAGCAACATAAGCACACATAAGAACACTTTACAACATGAAACTCAGGACTTGCAACAGGGTAGGGGGTCGGGGGTTGTAGGTGGCCCAGGACAGACAAGCGGCCATTCAGTCCTGTAGCCATGTGGCGCTGGTCACAGACCCGTCTGCTGCGCTGGGGGGGGGGGGGGGAGAAGCGGCAAAGGCGTGGTGATGGGGGATAGGGGGTGAGTTGCATATCTGTATATCTTAATGAGTTTCTGTGTGTGTGTGTTGGCCTGGAGAGTCGTCTCGCCTGGCATCACAATCTAGGAGCCTCAGTCCGCATGAGGTCATAGCGATAACACAGCAAGTTGCCATGGAGACGACCCTGATCGGGTCCCAGACAGAGTCAACAATCAACAGGTGTCCGTGAGGGAAGTGGGTGAAGGTATATGTATGTAGGTATAGATATGTGTGCATCTGCTATTGCACAGCTTCAAGTTGCTGGTGTAGGCCAGTGTACTGTAAATATTGTAATACATTTTGTCTCATCCATGGAAGTAGTAGTACTGGAGGTACAGAGTCAAGCTAAATATGTAGCTTTGAAATGTTTATATTGTCGAATATCTAAGGTCTTATCATAAATTGGGGGGGGGGGGTATATATTTTTGGAGTGAATATCATGGTACTCTTAGCCTTGGCCACACAGTGGGGCTAATCACACCCTATGCTATAACAACAAATGCATTACACATGCCCAAACATAATGGCAGCGTTTTTTTTTTTTTTACATCATATTGACAGTACTGAGAGGTTTCAGGAATTTTTAGCAAGATGGCGGACGGACCCAGCGGCTTCTAGCTACCTGTTTCAGTGCTTTCTACTGTGTTTTGTGTGTATGTTTCTGTGTGAAAGTGTGTGTGTGGATGGTATCAAACAATCCTAGACCCAATCAGAACTTCGGACTGTAGGAATTATGTGCTGAACAGAACTCACGAGTTCCATCGGACCCACAATATCCCTGAAGATATCGCCAGAGCTCCGGGGTCCCTCTGGATTGTTGTCGTCCCCAAACGACGCCTCCGGCGCAGGCACCGCAAGCAAAGGCGTGGATGCAGAGCCGGCCTGCTAGCTAGGCTAGCACAACATCCACACACACTGCCGGTCCCAAGCATCTTCCTGACCAATGCCAGATCCATCATACGCAAGACAGATGAACTGCAACTACTGCTGGAATACAATACCATGATTTGGGACTGCTGTCTCATTATCATCACAGAATCCTGGCTTCACCCGCTCATCCCCGATGCGGCCGTCCAGCTAACAAGCCGCAGCCTGCACTGCTACGACCGCAACACAGACTAAAAGCAGATTACAGTAGTGTACATTCCACCGGACGCTAACTTTAGCATAGCCCTGTCGCTGCTGTATGACACCATCAACAAACAGATGAAAGCCCACCCAGAAGGACTTTTTATTGTTGCTGGGGATTTCAACAAAGCTTGCCTCAAAACTGTTCTTCCCAGACTTGTGCAATATGTATAATGTCCAACTAGAGGGGACAATACCTTGGACCATGTCTACTCCAACCTGAAGCAGGCATACAAGGCTGTCCCCCTCCCCCACCTGGACACCTCAGATCACCTCTCTTTGTTCCTTGCTCCGTCTTTCACAACACTCAGGAGGAAAAACAAGCCTGAGACAAAGAGTATCACAACTTGGCCAGAGGGTGCACTCATCCAGCTGCAAGACTGTTTCCAGAGCACAGATTGGTCAATATTTGATCACCTGGATAAACACGAATGCACAGATGCGGTGCTGTCCTATATCAAGCACGGTACAGACACTGTAACTGTGGTGAGGCGAATCCGGGTCTTTCCTAACAAAAAACCCTGGATGAACTCAGTTGTAAAGTCACTCCTGAGGGCTCGCAACTCCGCCTTCCTCTCAGGCAACAGTGCTCTGTACAGCACAGCCAGATCTGACCTCAGGCGCGGTATAAAAGCCGCCAAAGCGGAGTATAGAAGGAGAGTGGAGTCGTACCTGGAAGACAACAACTCCCGGAGGGTCTGGCAAGGCATTCAGCACCTCACCAACTACAAGTGTAAGATGTCTGCAGCCAATACCACTGATGCCTCACGAGTGGAGGAGTTGAACCACTTCTTAGCCCGCTTTGAGGCTCCCAGACCAACCACATCCACATCCCCGATGCCCTTCCAATCATACAGCCCCGCACCTTTCACTCTCCATGAGCATCATGGCGGGCACTCAAATCCATAAACCCCAGGGAAGCTGCTGCTCCAAATGGAGTCCTGGGTAAAGTGCTCCGGGCCTGTGCTGACCAACTGGCTGGTGTCCTGGCTGGAATATTCAACTCATCCTTGTGTCTGGCAGTTGTCCCGTCCTGCCTGAAAGCAGCCACCATCATCCCAATGGCGAAGAAAACAGCCATCAAAGACCTCAATGACGACAGACCAGTAGCACTGACTTTTGTAGTCATGAAGTGCTTACGAAAGGCTTGTTCGACCCTCATCAGTTTGCATATAGAGAAAACCGGTCCACAGAGGATGCCATTGCCACTGCCCTCCACACAGCTCTCCAACACCTTGATTTGCCTGGAATCTACATCAGGATGCTGTTTGTCGACTACAGCTCGGCATTCAACACCATCAGCCCTGACATCCTGGTCACGAAACTGGCAGTCCTGGACTTTCCGCCTTCCATATGCTCCTGGATTAAGGACTTCCTCACCAACCGGCCACAGGTTGTGAAGCTGGGTTCGCTCTGCTCCTCCACCCTGTCTCCCAGCACCGGCTCCCCTCAGGGATCTGTACTGAGCCCCCTCCTGTATACTCTCTACATGTATGACTGTTCCCCCACTCACCCCTCGAACACCATCATCAAGTTCGCCGACGACACCACGCTGGTGGGCCTGATCACGGGGGGCGATGAAACAGCCTACAGGAAGGAAGTCCAGGAGCTGGCAGAGTGGTGCGACAGGAACAACCTGATGCTGAACACTGACAAGACCAAAGAGCTGGTAATTGACTTCAGGAGGCAGAGAGGGGACCACGCACCATTGCTGATAAACAGAGTAGGCGAGGAGAAAGGGGCTTCCTTCAAGTTCCTGGGGACCCACATCACTGAGGACCTGACCTGGTCGGTCAATACGATGGCTGCCATCAAGAAGGCCCAGCAGAGACTCCAACTGCAGGTGTCCTTCTACCGGGCCACCATCGAGCCGGTGCTGCTGTACTGCACGACCGTCTGGTTCACTGCCTGCTCTGCTGCAGACAGGAAAGCGTTGCAGAGGGTCACCAGGTCAGCAGAATACATCATCGGCTGTCCTCTTCCCACCCTGGAGAATATTACCAGCTCCCGCGGCATCAGCAGAGCCATTAAAATAATAAAGGACCCCTCACACCCCGGACATCATCTCTTCAATCTGTTGCCATCAGGGCAGAGACTCAGGTCCCTCAGGTCCAGAACAAACAGACTGAAGAATAGCTTCTATCCCTGGGCCACGAGGTTACTGAACTGAGCACCTCACCCTCATAATAGTACGCACTGTGTCACTTTTATATTTTCACTTTATATTTATCTACAGGTCACTTTGATTTTCTATTTTTATTTTATCTTATCTCATCAAATTTCTCATCATATTTATTTCAATACCCTCATTTGCGTTTAATACCGTCATTCCAACATTCCTTCATTCCAAATGTGTGTCTGCATTGTTCTTAAGTATGTGTGGGCCATATTGCTATTTTATGGCCTCTTATCTTTTCTACCCTTCTCCATTTATTGTTTTGTTTTAAAAACTGATCCAATGCACTATTACTGTGGTAGCTACTACAATCTCGTCATGTCTTGGATGTGATGACAATAAATACTTGAATCTTGAATCTTCAGCACTAATATCTGTTCTGTTGTGGCTGAGGTTGGAGTGGTTGTTTCAAATGCATCCCGAAGTGTGCATGTGTATCAACATCCCTGCAGAAGAAGGCACAATTTCATTTTCACAGTCCTTCTTCACAGTCCTGTGAAGAAGATAATAATATAATATTATGTAATAAAGATAACTAATATTCTCCAAAACAATTAAATACTTGTTTCAAGGACTGTCCTTGCACTATTCTTCATCAAACATATGGGTCATATGCTCTAATACATGATTAACTGTGTAAATATAGTACTTTTTTACATCTGGGTGTGAATAGATTAGTATTATGGACACCTTGGTGTAAATAGCCCACATTGCTATATACACCTGGGCATGATTTATGGATATCTGTACCATGGTTTAAATAGCCTTTGGCATATATTTTACAGAGAGAAATTATCCACCATCCAATTAAATTTGCCTTTAGTGAATATCAATTTGTGTGCACTTTTACATTCCCTGGACATTAAAACCTTTGGGTTTGACACCATCCCTGAGCCGATCATCAATCACCTGAAAGTGCTTTAAACTGATGGGATTAAAGTTCCCATGTTCAAAAGTCATGTTCATGGCAGCCTTGTGCAAATTTGCTGGAATTTGTGGAATAGGTTTGTGGAATTGTTCATTGCTTGTTTGGATCCGAAAAAGGGATACACAAATTGGGAGGGTATATGTTTAACATTGAAATTTCCACCAAATGTAGTCAAGATACATTTGTGTGCACTTTAATCTTACAGTTTTAAAACACCATTACTTAAAAGCTACATCTGAAAGGAGAGAAAGCCCTACACAGAAAGTAAATCAAACCACTCAAGTCAAGAGTGTCATCATCAATTTATTCTTGAATTGATATAGCTACTATAAAATGGATCAGTTCTTCAAGGTAGTTTGAAGTAGGGAGTGCCTTGCTCTGCTGTACTACCCTTTGCTTCATTGTAGTAGGCCACCTAGCTAGAGTAATACTTATTAATCCAACATGGAAATCAAATCATAATAGCTGAAATAAGAAAAAGCAGCAGATAAATGTATCAGTGATAAGGATAGTACAAACACAATGTCTTTAATAGCAAGTGGTCATGATGTATAATATAACCATACCAACCAACCATTGCCATGCTAACATGGCACCAACTTGTGGACAAATTACATACTATGAATAGCCTACTGTTACATCCTGGAGTATCCCAATGTGTGGTAAATAATTGTAGATGTGATACAGAAAATGTTAATACAACAAAATGGCCTACTTTTTTTTGTTTGTGTTTTTGTGTTAGGACTAATATTGAGCAGGGACTAACCTCTCCAAAAGCTTGGCAGCTACATCTTCTCCAAACAGCAGGGTAAAGTCTTGTTTGATCTGCAAGCATAAATTACATACCAAGAGAGATTTTGAGAAACTTAATAGCTGTTTCAAAGTCAGATAAATATGCTATGTTGTGTGTGTTTTAGGGGCTGGTGTGTTAGGACTGTCCAGAAGAATTATAGATTTGGTTATTGTAGGTTTTAGGTCTTGCAGATGGCCAGGTATTTTTTTTTAAATTAATGGTATACAGTATTTCGATGAAATGTTAATAGCGGTAAGGCATTGAACATTTTTTAAATATTAGTCTCAAAGATTATGCAATGGAGTATAAAAGACTCTTTTTTGTCTTTTTTCTTAAAATGTATAAACAGCAACACTGAAACTGAGGATAAAACATACTAGATACATACACACAAGAAATGTCTTGTAGGATAGTGGAGACACTGGTTATTGTTATGACGTTGTTCCCAATGGAGGACAAAAGTGTTGCTATTGCCATCATTTTTATTCGTCTAGGCTAATGCATATTTTTCTGTCAAAAACGGTAAAATACTGTCAAATTACCAGGCCTTTCGCGTCTTCGAGGCATGGAAATTCTATTCAATATTCTATATTTCTATTAGTTGAGGCCCTTATTGCGATGCTATTCAAATGTCACCTTCATCACTTGCTTGATAGTCCTTATCAGAGGAATGCTTCATGAAGTACATGGCCTCCCTGCATTGCTCTTCGCTCAGAGTCATCTCAGGACAATATTAAGCATCTCTTCTAGCTGTCATCCCTCCACCAGTCAGCTGTCCCGATGAACCTCTGCTATCTGATAAAGCACTCTTCACTCTCTTCCTCTGGATGGTTTTGGGCATCCATGATAAGTAACCAGTGCATCATCATCATGTTCCTTTAAAATAATAACAGGACCACCAATTATTAAAACAGCAGCAGTTGATTACATTTAAATACAGAATATCTAAATGCTTTGGAAACTGTTTTGAAATCACAATCATTGCCAATCACAATCACAAATTTCATAGTATGAATTGTGCATCATGTTTGTCTAAAGTGTAACCATTGCATTTTCTGTTAAGGTTAGAGGCCTTTGCCTCTTTCTTTCTTTCTTTCTTTCTTCAGTATGGCCTACAGTAGGACTATTATGCTCACAACAGTCTCAAGACATCCTACTTACCAATGAGTTTCAGTTATGTTTGCAGTGAGGATGATAATCATATCTTGCGGTGAGGAGTCAGTCAGACCATTCATCTGGTTGTATTCCTTGACAACATGGTCTGACACATCAGCTTACACATTTGCCATCTTTATCCAACTTTGGCTGTTTTCTAAAAGAGCTGTCATCCTCATCCAGCATGACTGTATCATCAGAGCTGCAGGCTGAAAGTTCCAGGGCTGAATTGGTTATGACATACACACATGGGCGGTTAACCAAGTTGTTCCCTGGGAGCCTAAATGTAATTCAGGAGAAAAAATAAAAGTACCTACCATTTGACAGTTTTTCACAACCTAACAGCTTTGTGAAAAACCTTTCTGCTTATTTGATCTCAGACATAATTCCATGGACAATGCTGAACGAAATGGGGTATCAAAAGAGAACAAGTTTACCGTAGTCAAATAATAGTAAATACACCAGCATTGGGTCGTTGTACTACTTCTTCAAAAACATCTTATATAACTGTTCATACCGTCTATACTTTTTACACATTGTTTATACAACTGTTTATACAATGTCAATACTTTTTATTTATTACTGTTTATTACTGTCCATACTGGACCTCATACTGTTTACACTGTTCATTTGTATATATTTGCGACCCCTTTAGATTTTTTGTATTCATATTTTTATATATTTATATTTGCATGCGTGTCTAGAACCGGGGATTGAGGGAAACGAGGGAAAAGCATTTCGGTTTTTTGTATGTCCTGTACATTCATGAAAACTGACAATAAAGTTTACTTGACTTGACTTGATCTGCATCCAACTCAGTTCCTGTGTCATAAACTCTGATGCCATCGCTGATGAGTGGGATGGAAAACATGTTCATAGTCATTCCATATGACATTCTAAAAACAAAGAGTAGACCCCCCCCGAAATGCCCTCAGAGACAGCTTTTGCTCATTCCAATAATCTGGTCACACTCTCTGGCCCACCACCCTTAATCAACCTTAAAATATGTGGTTCCTAGATAGCATATCAGTTAGAGTTTAAACAAAAGTCACCTTGATGCTGTGACCTCTTCACTGTAAAAAAGAAAAAGTTCAGACAACTTGAAATTTCAAGGCAACTTCTTGCACAGGTTTTTTGAGTTTACAGGCCAACTCAGATTTCTAAGTTTTGAAGAAAACTTCTTATAGTTGTGCCAACTGACCCTTTTGGTTTCAGATAACTTAGCTTTCATGTCCGGAAAAACTCCACATTTGTAGTTGTGCCAACTGACCCCCATAAGCATAGGATGGGTCTCGAACCTGGGTCGCTAGATTCTCTCATTAGCGCATTAGACAGGTGAGCCAGTGAGAAGTAACAATGATTTCGCAGTTTACACGCTATATCTTTATTCACGCGTTCTTTCTGACAGCGGAAATCATTGCCCCAAAGCGTCACAGTATGGCTCGAGAAGGTCTTGTTAATAAATGATTCCTAGTCGGCAGAATGGCGCTCATGTTGGAATTTATCATGATGTGATGAAGGATCTTGGTAATGTCAAATAAGTTTCTCCCTATAAAACGCGAATTTAACTCATATCGCTCCTTCATCAATGGGATTTCTCAGAAAAGGTGCTGCCGGCCCCAGCCATGGCGCAACTGGCTGGGGCACCTGGGGCACCTAACCCTAACCTGAAAATTATCCTGCTAGTCTAACTGAGGTAACCACGTACCACGAACGAGGCCCTGGAAAGAACGTGCCGTAGACCCCGTACAACCAATAACTACAAATGAGCGTGCGCAGAATAGTTGACTTGGCCTGAAATAGGGTTCAACTACAGTTTCTTAATTGGGACAACTAAGATTATGCATTCAGGTCAACTTTTAACACAAAACTTTCAACACTTAGTTGAAGTTACTTGCTTGATTTGACAGTTTTTCACAACCTAACAGCTTTGTGAAAAACCTTTCTGCTTATTTGATCTCAGACATAATTCCATGGACAATGCTGAACGAAATGGGGTATCAAAAGAGAACAAGTTTACCGTAGTCAAATAATAGTAAATACACCAGCATTGGGTCGTTGTACTACTTCTTCAAAAACATCTTATATAACTGTTCATACCGTCTATACTTTTTACACATTGTTTATACAACTGTTTATACAATGTCAATACTTTTTATTTATTACTGTTTATTACTGTCCATACTGGACCTCATACTGTTTACACTGTTCATTTGTATATATTTGCGACCCCTTTAGATTTTTTGTATTCATATTTTTATATATTTATATTTGCATGCGTGTCTAGCACCGGGGATTGAGGGAAACGAGGGAAAAGCATTTCGGTTTTTTGTATGTCCTGTACATTCATGAAAACTGACAATAAAGTTTACTTGACTTGACTTGATCTGCATCCAACTCAGTTCCTGTGTCATAAACTCTGATACCATCGCTGATGAGTGGGATGGAAAACATGTTCATAGTCATTCCATATGACATTCTAAAAACAAAGAGTAGACCCCCCCCGAAATGCCCTCAGAGACAGCTTTTGCTCATTCCAATAATCTGGTCACACTCTCTGGCCCACCACCCTTAATCAACCTTAAAATATGTGGTTCCTAGATAGCATATCAGTTAGAGTTTAAACAAAAGTCACCTTGATGCTGTGACCTCTTCACTGTAAAAAAGAAAAAGTTCAGACAACTTGAAATTTCAAGGCAACTTCTTGCACAGGTTTTTTGAGTTTACAGGCCAACTCAGATTTCTAAGTTTTGAAGAAAACTTCTTATAGTTGTGCCAACTGACCCTTTTGGTTTCAGATAACTTAGCTTTCATGTCCGGAAAAACTCCACATTTGTAGTTGTGCCAACTGACCCCCATAAGCATAGGAAGGGTCTCGAACCTGGGTCGCTAGATTCTCTCATTAGCGCATTAGACAGGTGAGCCAGTGAGAAGTAACAATGATTTCGCAGTTTACACGCTATATCTTTATTCACGCGTTCTTTCTGACAGCGGAAATCATTGCCCCAAAGCGTCACAGTATGGCTCGAGAAGGTCTTGTTAATAAATGATTCCTAGTCGGCAGAATGGCGCTCATGTTGGAATTTATCATGATGTGATGAAGGATCTTGGTAATGTCAAATAAGTTTCTCCCTATAAAACGCGAATTTAACTCATATCGCTCCTTCATCAATGGGATTTCTCAGAAAAGGTGCTGCCGGCCCCAGCCATGGCGCAACTGGCTGGGGCACCTGGGGCACCTAACCCTAACCTGAAAATTATCCTGCTAGTCTAACTGAGGTAACCACGTACCACGAACGAGGCCCTGGAAAGAACGTGCCGTAGACCCCGTACAACCAATAACTACAAATGAGCGTGCGCAGAATAGTTGACTTGGCCTGAAATAGGGTTCAACTACAGTTTCTTAATTGGGACAACTAAGATTATGCATTCAGGTCAACTTTTAACACAAAACTTTCAACACTTAGTTGAAGTTACTTGCTTGCAAAAGTTTACATTGCGACTAACCATTTTGTTTTCACTGTTCGCAAAATTCCTTGTTAGGCAGACAATTTTAAGTTTTCGTTTTTACAGTGTTTGTATTTTCAAATGATAGAGCAATGATCTGCCGCTCAAAAAGTCTTGAACTGACACTTGTTTGTTTAAAGACCCACTCCGGCAAAATTTGACTTTTTTTACCCTTTTAACATTTCCTATTAGTGATATATATGTATTTCAACACATAGTACGATCGAAATATGTCGTAAAACGATTCATGAGGATTTCTGGTTTGACCTGTCACTGAACCTCCGCAAGTCACAAAAACACAAATCTTTTTTCCTGTCCTCATGTTGTCATGAAGATGTGGAACCAATCAAAAACTGACTTTCAGGTAAGACCCGGCCCCTGCGCGAGCACAGGCAACTGTGAAGGCTGGGTTATGCTTCGTTTATGCTTCCGCGTCGACGCAACGCTGGGGGGTTGCGGACCCTTTATGGACCCTTTACAGACCCTTTACGTCCTTGACGTGCACCTCCCAAAATCCTAGACGCACGTCGAGGCGACGCAACCATAGGACGCAACCCCAACGCAGCGGCTTTGGCTGTGATTGGTCCACTAACTACATTGGCTGGAGATCGCTTTTCCGGTTTCCACTCGTAAACACCGCCACGGTGTAAACACAGCCTTGATAAATGCTTCGACTGATTGGCGACAACATGTATATATATTGTGACGTCACGAGAGGCTGCGTCCTAGAGGGGCGCTATATTCCGCTCAGGTGGGTCCAACCACAGGTGAGCATGGCTCCATCTGGTGGCGGAATAAGGAACGCCACCCCTACCCACGCGGAATGTTAGCGCACCTGTACCTGATCGGGCTGATTGACCGTGATGGTTACAAAAGCCGTCAGGTACAGGCAGGAAGAGAGAGTCGGGTGGAAGACGGAGGATGCCGAGCCACCGGAAAGACGATTTCCTGCGGGAAGTCGGAACGCTGCACTCCCCGACGGAGAACGACAACCGCCGTGGCAGAATTCACATTCGGACATTCCAATCGTAAGATTGAGAGCGGTTTATAGGTTGACCCGTTTGTCAACCTCTCTTTGTTGACACCCTTCTTTATGAGATTACCTGAGTTGGGCTAATCCCCCTGTTTTGTTAATAAATCCTGTGTTTTCCCATATTCCTGTGTCCGTGCACTGATTGAACTGCCCCGCTCAAAGCCGTGACACCTCTCGCAACGTCACATATGGTGGAGAATGCAGGCAGTTCAATTTTAACAGTGCAGGAGTGGGGACACAGAGGGGTTGGTTAAAAAAAAAAAAAAATTTTTTTTTTTTTTTTGGTATCCTTGGATGGAAGACATCGTGAGGACGCTGGTGGAGGGCCAGCAAGCCCAATTCCAAGCGAGCCTAGCGCTGCTAGAGGAGCAGAAGACGGCCAACCGCCTGAAAGCCGAAGAACTACACTTGCAGAGGCAAATGGTCGCTCAGAACGTGCACCCCATAAAGGCCAGTGACCTGTTAACAAAGATGGGGGCGACCGACGACGCCGAAGCATACCTGCACACGTTCGAGGGGACGGCCACGAGAGAAGCATGGCCCAAGGCCCAGTGGGTGGGACTTCTAGCACCATTTTTAACGGGGGAAGCACTGAACGCGGTCCGGGATCTCAGCCCAGACAACGCAAACAACTACGATGCGTTGAAAGCCGAAATACTGAGCAGAGGGGGGCTCACCAAGTTCGCGATGGCCCAACGCTTCCACAGCTGGACGTTCCATCCCGACCACGAGCTGTTGCGCATCACCCGGAAGTGGCTGGAGCCGGAGAAAAGCACGGCGGCGGCGGTGGTAGAAGCGGTGGTGGTGGACCGGTACGTGCGGGCTCTACCCTACGAGGCCAAGAAACTCCTCGGCCAGCAGGCCTTGACCACGGCAGAACTCACAACGATAGCCGTGGAGAGATACCAGGCCACCACGGAAATGCTGTGGAGTTCCAGGAGAGAGCCCAGAACCACATTCCCATTGCGGACGGTAGGAGGTCGGTTCAGGAACACCACGGTTCCCAACACAGCCACGCCAGGAACGGTCCAGACTCCAGGGGGAAATAGACGGCCACCGGATCGAAGGGATGGACGCCGGGAGACGGAGACCCGACAGTGCCACCGGTGCGTGGAGGTGGGACACATCTCCTGGCAGTGCGCGAAACAGGCAGATGAGCCTATGCCCACTGCCGAGTCCTTCACCTCGGCCGCTACGCACATGTTTGCCTCCCTCGCGGGGGTCACAGGCGGAGCTCAGGAGCGACCCCCCACCTGTCCGGTGACGGTAAACCGTCACAACGTGGAGGCGCTATTAGACTCCGGGAGCCGGGTTACCCTGATACGGGACGACCTCGTGAGACCAGAGCAGCTGGTCTCCGGACCGACCCTTCCTGTCGCCTGTGTCCACGGGGACACCCGAAGCTACCCCACCACGGAGCTAAAGATGACCACCACCAGAGGGACCTTACGCATCAGGGCCGGTGTTGTCGATTCTCTCCCAATTCCTCTCCTGATAGGCCGAGACTGCCCAGCCTTCCATCCGCTCTGGCGAGAGGCGCACGAGAAGCCAGCTCGGGTTCCCCGGAAGAGGAGACCCGGAGCATTGGCCGGGATGGCAGGTGCGCATACCAACCCTGAGACGGAGTCCAACACCGGAGAGGAGGACGTGGCACCGGGGGGAAATCCCAGCTCCGACGAGGAAGACGTCCCCAACGCCCGGGAGCTTCCCCCCCTCACAGGCCAGTATGGGACAGCGCAGTTGCAAGATCCCACTCTGGCAAATGCGCTACGAAATGTACAGGTGATAGAGGGTGTAGTGGTGGGAAATAGGGCCGGTCCTACTTACCCCCATTTTATGATAAACCGCGGTTTACTTTACCAGGTAACTAAGAAAAATGAGGAGGTACATGAACAATTGTTGGTACCCCAGCCCCACAGGGCGACGGTACTAAACCTAGCCCACACACACCCGCTAGGGGCACACCTGGGGGCAGAGAAGACCCGAGAAAGAATCCTACAGCGTTTCTTTTGGCCAGGCATACATAGAGAAATTGAGAACTTTTGTCGAGGTTGCCCGGAGTGTCAGCGGGTGGCCCCCAAACCGTGTTATAGGAACCCGCTCATACCATTGCCCATTATCGGAACGCCATTCGAGCGGATAGCATTGGACATAGTGGGGCCCTTATCGAAAAGTGCCCGAGGGCATCAGTATATTCTGGTGATTATGGACTATGCCACCAGGTATCCGGAGGCGATTCCACTAAGGAAGGCGACCTCCAAACAAATCGCGAAGGAGCTGTTCCTTCTCTCCACCAGTCTAGGTATCCCCAAGGAGATCCTGACGGACCAGGGGACACCTTTCATGTCACGAGTAATGAAAGACTGGTGCACGTTCCTGAAGGTCAGACAGCTGAGGACCTCTGTCTACCACCCCCAGACGGATGGCTTGGTCGAACGGTTTAACAAGACCTTAAAGGCAATGCTGCGGAAGGTGATCGGGGAGGACGGACGCAACTGGGACCAGCTGCTACCGTACCTCCTATTTGCGGTAAGAGAAGTACCGCAGGCATCCACGGGTTTCTCACCTTTTGAGCTTTTGTTGTCCTACCGACCCAGGGGTTTGCTGGACATCGCCAAGGAGGCCTGGGAGGAACAGCCATGCCGCCAGCGGACACTGGTGGAACACGTCGGCGACATGCAGAAAAGACTCCAAGCCATATACCCCATAATGAGGGAGCATATGGAAGCAGCACAACGGCAACAACAGGTCGCCTATAACCGGCCGGCCCAGCCCAGAGAATTTAAACCCGGCGATAGGGTCTTGGTCCTGGTGCCCACGGTAGAGTGCAAGTTCCTGGCTACCTGGCAGGGACCATAGGAGATCCTGGAGCGCGTGGGGGAGGTAAACTACAAGGTGAGGCAACCCGATAAACGGAAACCGGAACAGATTTACCATGTAAACCTTTTAAAAAAATGGCATGCCAGAGAGGCCTTGTTCAGCTGTTTACCCCCCACTGAGTCCAAGGAGCCGGCGAGGGCGGAGGTCCAGGTGGGGCCAAACCTGTCCCCGCACCAGAGACAGATGAGCCTGGAGCTGGTAGACCAAAACCAGGATGTCTTCTCCCCCCTCCCTGGACACACAGAGTTGGTCCAGCACGAGATCCGCACCCTGCCCGGTAAAACGGTGAACCAGCGGCCGTACCGAGTGCCGGAGGCCCGTAGAGTAGCCATTAAAGACGAGGTAAGGAAAATGTTAGACCTAGGAGTAATTGAGGAGTCCAAGAGCGCATGGGCGAGCCCCATTGTACTGGTTCCCAAGCCGGATGGAACCATCCGGTTCTGCAATGATTATAGGAAGTTGAACGAGGTATCAGAGTTCGACGCCTACCCCATGCCACGGGTCGACGACCTAATAGACTCTTTAGGACACGCCCGGTTTCTAACAACTCTGGATCTCACTAAAGGTTACTGGCAGGTGCCCCTGACCCCGGCCTCAAAGGAGAAAACAGCCTTTGCCACGCCGGAGGGCCTCTACCAGTACACCAGGCTTCCCTTTGGACTCCATGGGGCCCCAGCCACGTTCCAACGGTTGATGGACCGGGTTCTCGCACCTCACCGGGGGTACGCCGTGGCCTATCTGGATGACGTGGTCGTCCAAAGCCCGGATTGGGACAGCCACCTACCACGGGTCCAAGCCGTGCTCGACTCCCTCCGAGAAGCGGGCCTCACGGCGAATCCCCAGAAGTGCAAGCTAGCCTTCAGCGAGACGAACTACCTCGGATACACCATTGGACGGGGGCTGGTGAAGCCCCAGGAGGCCAAGCTGAAGGCCATACAGGACTGGCCACAACCCATCACCAAGAGACAGGTGAGATCGTTCTTGGGCCTGGCCAGCTACTATCGGCGATTTATACTAAACTTTGCAACTTTAGCCGCCCCTCTGACAGAGCTGACCACCAAACGCCACTCACGGATGGTGAGGTGGAACCCGGCGGCGGAGACCGCCTTCGGAGACCTGAAGCGGGCCCTCTGCTCGAGTCCGGTCCTAGTGGCACCGGACTTCGGTAAAGAGTTCACCGTCCAGACGGACGCGTCAGAGGTGGGCTTGGGGGCGGTACTCGCACAGACGCATGGAGGGGACGAACATCCCATCTTGTTTTTAAGTAGGACACTACTCCCGAGGGAGAAGAACTACTCCACAGTGGAAAAGGAGTGCCTAGCATTGACCTGGGCCCTGGAATCCCTACGTTTTTATCTCCTGGGACGGCGCTTTACGGTGGTGTCAGACCACGCCCCGCTACAATGGATGGCCAGGAATAAAGAGACCAACAGTAGGGTGACCAGGTGGTTCTTGAGTCTACAACCGTTTGACTTTGTGGTTGTCCACAGGGCTGGCAAGCAGCATGGGAACGCGGACGCCCTCTCCAGGCGAGACGCCTTCTTCACATCCTTCACCCCGACGAGGACGTCGGTCTTGAGGGGAGGGATGTGTGACATCACGAGAGGCTGCGTCCTAGAGGGGCGCTATATTCCGCTCAGGTGGGTCCAACCACAGGTGAGCATGGCTCCATCTGGTGGCGGAATAAGGAACGCCACCCCTACCCACGCGGAATGTTAGCGCACCTGTACCTGATCGGGCTGATTGACCGTGATGGTTACAAAAGCCGTCAGGTACAGGCAGGAAGAGAGAGTCGGGTGGAAGACGGAGGACGCCGAGCCACCGGAAAGACGATTTCCTGCGGGAAGTCGGAACGCTGCACTCCCCGACGGAGAACGACAACCGCCGTGGCAGAATTCACATTCGGACATTCCAATCGTAAGATTGAGAGCGGTTTATAGGTTGACCCATTTGTCAACCTCTCTTTGTTGACACCCTTCTTTATGAGATTACCTGAGTTGGGCTAATCCCCCTGTTTTGTTAATAAATCCTGTGTTTTCCCATATTCCTGTGTCCGTGCACTGATTGAACTGCCCCGCTCAAAGCCGTGACACCTCTCGCAACGTCACAATATATAAACTTTTGCCTTCATTTCTGTAAACTTTTTTTTAACTCGCTAGTAATCCGTATGTAATGACCACAATCCCTACGCAGAAGCATAAACCAGCTGCAGACAAAGGGGCGTGGGCAAGCATAACCCCTTGCCTGAAACCAGGAAGAAGGTTTGAAAACCTGTACTTCTGTGTAAAAGCTGTACAATTCTTTATTAGTTGGGCCAAAAGTGTACGAATGTGCTCCTTTTTTAAATAAAATGAAAATGTCAGGGGTCAATCAATGGCCGGAGTGGGTCTTTAATGTTTACAGTAAACAGGGGCAGCTGCAGCCTACTGGTTAGGGCTTCGGTCTTGTAACCGGAGGGTTGCCGGTTCGAACCCTGACCAGTACGAGCGGCTGAAGTGCCTGTGAGCAAGGCACCTAACCCCTCACTGCCCGAGCACCGCTGTTGGCAGCTCACTGCCTCGGGATTAGTGTGCTTCACCTCACTGTGTGCCTCACCATCACTGTGTGCTGAGAGTATTTCTACTAATTCACGATTGGGTTAAATGCATTGACTGTATATATATATATGGACAAACCCTCCGTGACGTCACCCATAGACTTCTTAACAGCGGAGATGAAGCCTAAAATTGAGCTTCTGGGCGCCGCCATCTTGGACATTTCAGTCTGTGTTCTAAGCCCGCCTACCTCCGGCCAGACCAATCAAAGCCTCGAATCCGTGAAGGTCATGCCATGATGACATATGACAGCTGCCAATCAAGTTGACCACGCCCTTAATTATTCATAAAATAAATCCTTCTCTGTGCATTAAAATAATGGATTCTAAAAAAATTCACCCCCCTCACAGTTGTCATGGACTCGAACACTACTGAAAGACACCAAAACCGTTTTTTGAACCAGGCTGTAAACATGTTTATTTTGGCTGTAAAGTTGGACATTTTAACATGGGTGTCTATGGGAGTTGACTCCTTTCTGCAGCCAGCCTCAAGCGGCCAGTCGAGGAACTGCAAGTTTTTGCACTTCCGCATGGGCTTCATTTTTCAGCATGGAATGTTGCCGCTTGGTTAAATGCAGGGACCAAATTTCCCTCACAGGATCAAAAGAGTAATTCTTCTTCTTCTAAACAAATGTACCTAAACCACTTTTCTTCTCACCAGTTCAAATATTCGGTGTTAGGTATTCAGCTTCAGGAACAGTCTTTGCCATTCTATTGGAATCTATGGACTTGATTATCTCTTTTTTCTATAATGTAGCAGGGCTGTAGTCAAGACCACCTTTGTCGAGTCGAAGACAAATCCAAGACCAGGACTAGTCGAGACTAAATCAAGACCTAGTGCAAAGAGGTTCGAGTTCAAGACATGACCGAGTCCAGGACAGAAAATACAATATAACCTATATAACCTAATTTTATTATTGCAGAATTGGCGGACATCTCCGTTTGTCAGTGAGTGTGAATCAATGAAAATGAATGACAATATCGTTATGTTAGTAGGGCATACAGATGCAGGGCACACAAAGATAAACTAGTGTGTGATTGGTTATCAAGTGGCCAGTGTTCTAAACATAATAAAGACACCTAGACTCGGTTGAGACCAAAGTCCGAGCAAGTCCGATACCATAGAAAAAATGTCTTAAGTCCAGAGTACTACAGCCCTGTAATGCAGCACTTGAAACTGTGAGCTCATTTTATTAATTTAATGTACTTCATGGTTTTTGCAAATTTATGTCTATTATTTTTTGGAAATTTCTGTGTATTTCAACCATTATCATGGTTGAAATGCACCTATTGTAAGTCACTTTGTATAAAAGCTTCAGCTAAATAAATGTAATATAATCACCACTCCACATTAACAACGTTAAAGGATAAAATACATGTGAACTCCAAAGGGAGTTGCGAGTGACTGCTAGCTTGATGCCAGTGGTTGATTTTGATGTCCGTGTTTGAGAAGGTTAAGCTTCTCGGAAACGTATTGTAATAACGCCACAGTGTGTGGCCTATACAACATCGTTCATTATAATGCTCCTACACAAGAACAGTACTTTATTGGAATCTATGGACATTACAAAGAACACAACACATCACAAAAATACAATCTGAATGATTTATTTTTTCTATAATGTAGCACTTGAAGCAGTTAGCTTATTTGATTAATTCAATATTTTTATCACAATTGGATCGATGCCATGGGGATAACACACCAATCTTCCTCCTATGATTCTTAACCAAAACGTTTTTTTTTGTCTTTCTTATAATTTCATTAAAGCTGAAATGGGGGTTCACTTACACTTAAACGTTGTGGTGTGGGTGTGGTTGACAGCAGGTTTAAGCACCCTTACCAGGCTGAGTCATCACCACACACACCTGAGAAAGCTTGGAGATGTCAGCTCCAATTTGTAAAAATATCTGCCAGTGTCCTTTGTGTTGGAGAAGCCCAGCAAAGACTGCCAGTTCCCTCATGCCGACATCTACTATGACATCTACTACATCTATGTCTACTGTGTTATGTTGCTCGCTCATTTAAGCTAGCCATCAACTTGGTCACATTTGCCCTTTCAAATTTTAAGACACAAAAACAGTGTACCGTGAACAATATAATGTTATTATAAATGGCTGCCTCTTTTAAAATAATAATAATAATTAATAATTTAATAGTTGATTAGGATAAACTTACCAGTTTTTGGAGGTGGAGAAAATGGCACCGTTGAAATTCGGGTTGGGTTTCGGAAAAGTGAAGGGGGTGGGCAGAGCTTTCCAGAGTACTTTATCACATTACACAATTTTTTTCACCAACAATGGGGGGAATCTTTCTCGAACTTCTGTTGGAATAACTCTGAAAGAGTGTGTACTTTGACACTACAGTAGGTTGATATACATCAGTAGATGCACTAAGATACATCATCAGTAATGGAACCTGGGGTCATCGGGTGTTTCGGGTCTTTCAACATCATACACCCTTACCCAGGCGACCCAGCCGGGATTGATCAAGTCCCGACTTGTGTCTAAGAAGCCCTTCTTGATCCACAACCATCTAGAGGCCTTCTCAGCTGCCTCTGTGATGGTTTCGATGGCCTTTCTCTGGCATGCGCCTGTGATTCCAAGCAGGCTGAATGCTTTGCAGAGAGATCGCGCTGCAAAGCCTCTACAGCCCACCTCTATTGGCACACACTGAGCACGCCACCCATGTCTGCGGCACTCCTCCAATAAGTTGGCATACTTAGGCCCAATCTCAATTCTCTATCTTACCCCTTCCCCTTACCCCTTCCCCTTGGTTTTGCGCGTTCACATGAGACCAAGGGCTATCTCAATTCTCATTTCGACCGAGGGGTAGGGCCAAGGGGAAGGGGTATACACCCCTTGAAACCAAGTAAGATCGGGAGCTTACTTGAAACCAAGGGGTACCCATTACAATGCGCAACCGGCAACAATCGCGGCCAGATCTCAACGAGAGTCACATAAATGTAAGTAAGTAAGTAAGTAATAAGTATTTTCGGCTGAAATAATTGATTTAAAATTTACGACAGTATTGTTTTGTACTCTAAACAGTCCTGTACCTATATATTTGCAACCATATTCTTAATCGAAACTTTTTTGAAAATCGATATGCGAACGTTACTTTGCTGAGTGCACAACTACACATTTCTCTGACTAGCAATGAACTCCATGCATGTCTAGTTTACTAAACACAATTAGCAGCGAATTCCGTTTGATATCAGTGTAGACAACTAGAGACAAATCGATACGTGCTTTACATATATCGTCTTTTTTCACACAGGAACGCCGGAGGGCAGCTGATACGTTTTTGGCACGAAAACGAGCAGAAATTTCTGAAATCAAAATACGCTAAATCAAAATACGCTTCAAAGCAAATATGGGAGTGAGTCATGCGGTCAATGTTGTAGCCATTCATAATTGTAAATAAAGACATGTTGGTTAACAAAGACATTGTTTCTGAACATCAATGAAATTCAAAACCGTATTAACTGAAAAAGATACAAA